>CM052895.1:16039445-16168746 GCA_028534135.1 Potos flavus | reverse complement strand
CCCTAAGTGACCAGTGGGCTACTTACAACTAGGCACAGTTACCAAAAAAAGGGTAGATTCTATACATCACCATACGTCCTCATCTCCTCCCTTTAAAGACAGCCCCCACGCACTACCTCCTGGCAGACAGCCTCTCCTCTGTTGTCCTGCGTGCCACTCCCCGGGCCATGGGCTTCTACTCAATCATCACACCACATTTGGAAGCCCCCATTTGGTCAGAAAGACACCTCACTTAGACACCACACTATTCTCTCTCTTCTCCATGAAAGATTTTGACCATGAAGGATAGCCTTGGAAATCAGGCAGTGAAGAATACGCAGCCTTCATCAGCCTGAATACTTGAATGAGCACATGGAACAGGGCCTCCCTCTTCTCCACCATCTCACAATGAAGTCTGAATAAAAAATAAGCCACTGAGATTTCCTTTACATTTACAGGAACTGTAGACAGTGAGCCAGGAACTAAAATTTTTCGAGGAATGAACAGATACGTCCCTCCCAAAGGAATAGTAGATAACAGCAGTTAGTTCAAGCAGTAAATGATTTCAAATGATGACTGTGATTCAAAAATAGAGGGGTCTGCGGATGAGGAAGAAAGAATGGTCCAGAAGTATCAGTGAGGATGTAAAAAGATACCTACCAACTGGTGGTATGAAGACTCCAGTGATATGAAGAATATGGAAATGAAAATTTTGCCTACCCTTGAAGAGGACGGAAAAAGAAGCAAGATCACGTGGAATAGGTTTTAATTAAAGCAAGAATGTGAGGGGAATGGTCACAGAAGAGGTAGAAGGCTTCAGAAAACAAGAAGCAATCAGAAAACGCAACATACAAAGTCATATGGGAATTAGAATCTGGTAGATGAGGATGGCCTTTTCAATTCTGCTTTTTGTGGTGGCTGACATGACCAGATATGAAAAGCTAAACATCATTAAGCCCAACGATCCCAAGGCAGACAAGCTGCGATACAGAAGCTGCAAGTGTTGAGGGTCTTCAGGGGGTCAGTTCTTACAGGTGGCAACTCCTGCCCATGGAAGCACAGACTCCCCCCAGGTGACATCACTTGAAAGATCTAGGGGTGTCCTGCCTCTTGCAATAATGGCTTGTAGAAGCTTGGTCTGTCTTTGGGTTTTGCAGAGGGTTGATTCTACTCCAAGCAATCAAGTACTCTTTTGTCTCTTCCTATTCCATGATTTATTTCTCTGGGAACCCCTAGAAATTTTATCTTGCATACTTATCTATTGCATATTGTAGTGTTAGGCAATGTTTTGCCCTCTTGTCAAAGAGGATATCAGAATGCTTTAACTCCTATCACTTGTAATTATATGTCATTGTTATCCAGTATTTTATCCTATAATGATTAAGAAATTGTTTACATGTTCTTAAACAAACCACATTTGTTTAGATTTGCTCTTTTTTGTACTGTTTGCTTTGCTCAGCCTTGCTTTCTGCATCTCAGACCTTTCTTCTGGGATCACTTTTATTCTCCTTTGAGTACCATCCTTTAGAAGAACTTTTAGCAAAGAGTCCATTGGACTGTCAGAATTATTTATTTGTTTATTCTTTGTTTTGTTCAAAATGCTTTATTTGACATATTTCTAAAAATATGTTTCTGGGTGCATAATTCTAGATGGATGGTTATTTTATTTTATAATTTTGAATGTATTACGGTTATACTTCTTTGCTGCTATTGAGAAGTCAGCTAATTGTTATTCTGTTGTATTTTTAAATTTTATTTATTACTTAAACACTATTCGTCTGCACTTGCCACATGCTGGACCCTGTTCTAAGCACTTAACAAGTATTAACTTATTTAATCCTCAAAACAACCGAGTTTAAGGTAGGTACTATAATTGTGATTCCTATTTTACAAATTAATTATTTAAAGCATAGACAGTTTAGCCTTTTGCCTAATGCCACCCAGTTACAGAGGCTCTGACCCAGTATTTGAATACCAGCTGCGGAGCTCCAGAGTCTCTGCTCTGAGGTGTTGTTCAAATGATGCCTTTCTCCCCTTTCTTTCCTCCTGCTTTAAACACTCTTTGTTATCTTTAACAAGACTTGTAATACAGATGTTTCTAACAATCTAAAAAATAATAATAATAAAGTAAGAAATAAAAACATGTTTGAGAAAAAAATCTCTTTGCCTTTGGTATTCTGTATTTTAATGAGAGTAAGTAAACATTTTTCCTTGCTTTAATCATTTTTATTTAAAACTTGTTGGGCTCCTGGAACCAACCCTGGAATCCATGGGTTGGTATTTTCAACAATTCTGTTAGCTTTTTTCAGCTATTAAAAAAAAACAGGGGCGCCTGAGTGGCTCAGTGGGTTAAGCCTCTGCCTTTGGCTCAGGTCATGATCTCAGGGATTGAGCCCCGCATCAGGCTCTCTGCTCAGCAGGGAGCCTGCTTCCCCCTCTTTCTCTGCCTGCCTTTCTGCCTACTTGTGATCTCTCTGTCAAATAAATAAATAAAATCCTTAAAAAAAAAAAAAAACAATAACAGTCTCTCAGTCATTCTTTCTTATTGTTCCTTCAAGAACTGTGATTAGATGTACAGTGAATTTTCTTGCTTTGTCTATCCTGTCTCTCAACAATTCTTTCATAGAATTTCTTTAGTTTTCCTCTCTGTCCTATATTTTGTATACTTTCATCAGGTATGTTTCCAGTTGATGATTTATCTTTAGCTGTGCCAAATCTATCCTTCAGGCACTGCAATAAGTTTCTAGTTTAAATTATTTAATTTTTAGAAATTTTATCTGATTCCTTTCTAAACATGACTACCTAAATTTTATATTCTTTTGTTCCTTAATTATACTTTTAATTTTTCCTTTATTCATTTAAACATCGTGAGCCTACTTTATATCCTGCAGTCTTTATCTCTAACATCCCAATTCTTGCAAATCTGATTCTATGCTTTATTATTCCATGACTTCATTCTTAATAATTTGTTTTTTGTGAATTAGCAACTTTTTAAATGATGAGATAATGTACTTTTGAACCATAATCTGGGAGAATTCTTTGAAGTTTTTAAAATTTATTTTCTTCAAAGAGGCTCAACATTTGCTTCTGACAGATATCAGAAACTATTATCAATCTAGAATCACTTTAAATAATATTTTCAAGTTCTCTTCTGTTTCATTTTGTTTTTCAGAATTACAAAGGCACCATGAATTCTGACCTGCCCAAATGAGCAAAAGAACTGGGATTACGAATTCTCAGGGGAGTTGTTTTCCTCATTCTGTTCTATGCAGAGCTTAGGTGTATGTCACCACTTTTTGTCTCCGTGGACCTAGGTTTCCTTGTTTCTTTGCTGTGAGGCAGGTAAATCAATTAGTGAAGATGGTGCCCTTTGGAGTACTTGATTTTAGGTAGATTTTTTTAATTTAACCTCTAGTCTTGCTTTGACACCAGGCTTTATCTTCTGTCCATTTCTCTAACTGAGACTCTGGGCTTTAAAAGAGAGCCATATCATCTAAGGAGAAACCTCCTTATAAATGCTTTTAATTTTCTTCCAGCTCAGTCATGCATTAAAGATTTTCTTTAATAATCCACTAGCATTCTCCTTTGCATTAGGCACAGGAGTCTCAATAAACATTCACCATTCTTTGATGTTATCTGAATATCAGCAACCACCAATATCCACCAACAAGAATCTAATGAGTTCTTATACTATACTAAACACTTTCCCAGACACTGGGGGATGTGGGAGTAAATCAAGACAAACCAAAACAGAACAGCATCTGACCTAATGGAGCTTGTAGTATTGCTAGTAAAACAGCCATTGAAAAAAGGTAATTAAACAAAATGCAATCAGTGTGGTGAGTTATGACATTTGCATATGGCTTGTTATGACTAGTCCATATCACTGATCTAAAAGCCTTTATAGCAGGTAAATATGTACATTTAAATGTCCTAGAAGCCATCTGAAACCATATGCAGATGGTGACTCCAGCAAAGGCCAGTGAATCTAGAATGGTTGACCACATACCATCTAAGAAATCCTGATATATAACTTTTAAAAACATGCCTTATTTAAGAAGAATTATGCTAAGAAAGCTTAATATATAACTTAAAAAAAAGAAAAAAGAAAAACAAGAGGGGCACCTGGCTGACTCAATCAGAAGAGCACGTGACTCTTGCTTGATCATGAGCTTGAGGCCCACGCTGGGTACAGAGATTACTTAAATAACTACATAAACTTTAAAAAAAAATTGTTGCATGTAAGGGGAAGTGAAGCAATTAAAAGAAGAGAAAGGCAGAATCTTTTCTTTACTGGTGCTATTTGAGATGGTTCAATGTGACAAATGTGCAGTGGAGGAAGAGGCAGCCCTCCAGAGGGCACCCGGAAAGGGGAAGAGAAGCAGAGGCCCGAAGCCAGAGGCCAATCAGCATCAGTGTGGACTCTAGGTCACCTGTGTAGTGCCAGCAAGGAAAAGCAAGACCATAAAGAGCCTGTAAAAGAATCCTGTGGAACTGTAGTTAAAACTCCCCTTGCAACCGCTTCCAGCCAAAAGCTGCAGTCACCAAATGTCCACTTTCTAAAGGGAGAATGTGTATGAGTCGGGCGCCAGGGATTTCCCACCACTGATATTTGAACTTAGTTGATATAATTCTATCCAAGGACCCTCAAATATCCAGGGTGTCTCCATTTTTTTTTTTTTAACTTTCCCCTCACTGTTCCTAGTATACAGTATCAAAGTAAGCACCTCAATCTATGACTGGGTTTATAGAACTGTAGTTTGTTTGTTGCAAAAACAATCTAAAGGGCTTTAACTCCTTTTTTCCGGTCCTCTTTTGTGGAGATGCTGGGGCTTTTCAGATTATTTTGGGACTTAAAAGTGAAAGGGAATGTGTGGCATATTTAATAAACTAAAAAATAATTCTGTATGGCTGAATGGAGAACAGGTGTGAAAGAAGACATACTCATATTTTAAAAATTGTTACTAGACATTCCTTAAATTCCAAAAACATTCCAAGTACAATGTATACTTTCTGATAACACAGTTTACAATACCATGGAAAGAAAAAGAAATGGCAAATCTGTGAAAGTCAGTAATACATGAGTTGCTTCGGGCAAATCCTGTAAGTGTAAGTAACTCTGTAGCTGCAAGGAGATCATTATTTGAAAAAAAAAAAAAATAATAATAATTTACGTTGAGAGGATAATACTAACAGACATCTTCTAGGATAAACACAATACGGTTGGCATAAATTCTTGAATCATGCACTGTATTTAAAAGTTTTCAACTTAAAAGTTTTCAGAATTTGAAACCATCTTAGAAATGATCTATTTCTATCCTATTCCCTTTAACAATGAAAACAGCCTCATTAAGTGATTTTCTAGAGGTTGCATTGAAATTCTATGAAAAAAAAAAGATGTTTAAATACACAAACAACTCACTCGAACATATAGTGGCTAGAATTTGGGGGTATGTGGCTGCTCTATAGAAAATAAAAAGTTCTCTTCTTGATCAGTTTTGTACTGAAACATGGCCCGGAACAGGTACCGGCTTAGGGAACTGAAGGTGAAAGAATGTTAGCACCAAAAAATAACTCAGACAACAGTTTCAAATCCATGTTTAAGCATCCATCGATCCAAATCCAAGTACTTGAGGCCACAGGGATTGAATTCCAACTGGATACGTAGTTAGGTATAATGCAACAGAAAAAAAAAAAAAAAAAAGATCTCAGAAAGAAAGAAGGAAAAAGGAGGACACGCTTCTAGACCTCACAGATGTGGGCTTTTCTTTCCAAGAAAATGCCTTCCAACAATAGGATAAGGCCTGGGATGCTTGTCTTCATGGTAATCACTTGAAATTAACTTATTAGCTGAGCCAACAAGAGGAATTAGATCAAACAAATTTTGATACAGCGTTCATCAGATAGCTTAATTGCATCCAAAATGAAAGTATTATCTTTGTTTGCCAAACTAGCATTGGAGAAATTAAAATAAGAGTAAGAGCATGCATTTTGTAATCATCTTCTTAATGAAAGATATAATAAAACCATAAAAATTGTATCTGTGATCCACGGTGGGAATTTAAATTGTTGGTCCTACCAAAAACCTAAAAAAAAAATAAAAAATCTTTCCAATTTCTATCACTGAACCCTTTCTTTCTCAGGCCACCTGAAAAGAATAACATGCATTTAAAAAAAAACTTCTAATTTTTCTCTTCTTTCTATTTATTTTTGACATGTTGAAAAAGCTGAGATCTCTATTATTTAAAAACCAGTAAGTTTTGAAAGACATGGTTCATGGTACATGGGATCTTGTTTTGTGATTGACTGATTACTGGATATATTTCCTGAGTTTTTAAGAATAACTACAAAGAAACAAATTTGAAATAGTCATCGTGGAGTCATTTCAATCTTGAAGGATTTACCAAAACATTTTCTTTTTTCTTTATAACCTAAAGACACCAAATACCTGTTATATTAACAGAAAAAGTACTTATTTGAGGATTATGCTTCATTATTCTTAATAATGGGGAAGGCAGCCAATCACAAATAAAAGAAACAAAATCAAAACCTCATGTTTGGTCATTTATCTCTAAAATCTTCCTCTACTATTATGCCAAAATCTAAAATTATCCTGCTCCCCTCCTTTTGCTCTCCTACTAGCCATTCCTAGAAGTCACGACATGCCTAGCCATGTTAAAGTGCTGCTAGGAACAGCTTGTTATATGACTCATGATAGCACAGGCTCAGTGACACTGAGGAGGAATGATAGCCCAAAGGGGGCTTTGGGAGTTCAGTGAGTGCACAGCTGATTTAAAAATGGGAAAAGCTGGGTGCCTGGGTGGCTCAGTTGGTTAGGCTTCCAACTCTTGGTTTTGGCTCAGGTCATGACTGCTAGTCATGGGATCACAGTTTTGGATTCTCTCTCTCTCTCCTTCTGCCCTTCTACCCTGCTTGAGTGCTTGCTCTCTCTCAAATAAATAAATAAAATCCTTTAAAAAAACATGGAAAAGCAATGTCGGTAACTGTGTCGATAACTATTGTTGCAGAGCCACTGATGGTCTCCTGCGTCCCACCTGCGCCTATACCAAATCTTAACCAGACAGTAAATACATCCACATCCCCTGAGGGCCACCCTAGCATTGCCTCAAGGATATCTTACAGGAGATAGTTTCAGACTCTTTCCTGGGCAGTGTTTATTTCCTGAATTTGCTTTGCTCCCCCCTCAAGCCTACGTGAAAGTTCTAAAGTCATACTCCACCAGGTACCGCAGTTTCCCTCTATTCTTGCTTTGGTCCAGAGTTTGATCCTGAACTGAATTAACCCTGACAAAACTTTCTTAAAATGTGCATTAGTTGTCAGTTTTTGAAATCAGATGATTTTGCAGTGTCAAAGTATTGTCTCCGTATGCCCCCAAGCAATTATTATTAATTATACAGCAATAAATAAATAAATAAACCCTAAAAAATCTTGATAGCGGAAAAATCTAGGAAATGCCACCTTATTCAGGTAATGAAGACTGACATCACCAGTAAAAAGACCTATTAACATAGTATCAGAGGTTATATTCTAGGAGCTAACAGAAGGCCAGTCCTGAAGACAGTCCTCTCTTTGGAATGTGCAAGGTTTGAGCAACTCAGGCCTGGTGAGATAATGCTTTCTTGCATAATGGAAAAACTACTGATATCTAAATAAATCTTATAGTATTGGACCAATGTTAATTTTTGAAGTGCGGGTTATACTGTGGTTGTATAAAATGTTAAACCTTGGGGAATCTGGATGCAATGAGTTGAGTAGTGACCCACAAAAGCGACAGGTCCAAGTTCTAACTCTCGATAGCTATAAATGTGACCCTAGTTAGGAAAGAGGGTCTTTGCATAGAGTTGGCCACACTGCTCTCTGAGCACAGCACAAATTCCAGAAAGTATCTCAGCAGCCTTCCACCCCCCTTTCTCTAGTGTCTTTGCTCCCAGTGGGAGGTCCCTTTACTAGGCCCCACTCCTACCTCCTGCCCTGCTGCCTTCAGTTTCTGACAACTGACTGACATATCTCCTACAGGAGACTTGGAATACATCAGTTGCACATGCCCACCTCAAAAATCCTACCTGTGGAAGTCAATGAGCATCATAAGAAGCAGCATCTTTGTTTATGTACTAGAGAAAGTTGGGTTTCTGTAAACAATTCACTAAGAAACAAAAACATCTCCCCATATATATTTTTTCATGCTTCACTTAAACTTAAAAAAAAAAGTATTTTTTTACTCTGTTCTTCAGAATAACGTAACCACTGTGTATTTTTCTATATACGAATCTTTTAAGAAACTAAACATGTACTTTTATAGTAACCATGAATTCATAATATGTATTCATATACTAGTGTTCTGCATTTATTAAAATAATCTTGCAAGATTTTGTAAGAAAGGGAATTAAAAGAATACAAGAAATATTCTCAGCCGTAGTAGGATATAAATATCTCCCCTAAATATACACTTCTCAAAAAGGCCTTTCCTGGAGATCTGTTGATTTTGTGCTTTCAGAAATTTCAATAGGAATTAACAAAACTTAAACCATTGCTGCTTGCTAAAAGAAAGGAAAACCTTTCCAGGAAAACTTATGGTGTGCTTAAGGAATAAGCTAAATAGGAAAAGAGAGACAGAAAGAAGTGTAAAAATCAAACATGCAGGTTGTCACATTCAGTAAATATATATCTAGATGACTTTCTTTTGATCACAGTTACCAAGTCATCACAAAGGGGGGAAAAGTGCATTATTCCACTTCTCTTTCTTTTAGGTGGTCCCTTTTATCATCTGTCTTTGGCCACAGGTGCAATGGAAATCTTTCTGGAGAATGTACTTTGATACAAGTTGAATACTTGCTCATAAACCCCAAAGGTTAAAAAAAAAAACAAAAAACTCATAGGTAGGTACAACTTCTCAAGGACATTTGTATAAATGAGAATATTTCATTCATCCATTAAGCAAATATTTGTTGAGTTCTACCATATACCAGGCACCGTTCTAAAAGTTAATACCATAATCAAAGTTCCTTGCTTGCTAATTAGGGAGAATAGTTTAAATAAAGAGGGGAGGGCAGTGGGAAGATGGGCAAAATGGGTCAAGGGGAGTGAGACAGGAGCACCTGGGTGGCCCGGTAGATTGAGCATCTGCCTTCATCTCAGGTCATGGTTTCTGGAGCCTGGGAGAGAACCCTGCATTTGGGCTCCCCTCCCTGCTCAGCGGGGAGTCTGCTTCTCCTCCCTTTGCCCCTCCACTGACCTGCTAGTGTTCTCTCTCAAATAAATAAACAAAATCTTTTAAAAAGTGGGGGGGGGGGGAGTGGGACATATAGTCTTCTAGTTATAGAATGAGTAAGTCACGGGAATAAAAAATACAGTATAGGGAATATAGTCACTGGTATTGTAATAGCATCATGTGGTGACATAGCATAATGGGGAACATAGCATAACGTATAGAGTTGTTGAATCACTCTGCCGTACCCTTGAAACCAATGTAACATTGTGTGTGAACTATACTCAAAGAAAGAAAGAAATTAAGAAATTAAGAAACAAACAGAAAACAAAAGAGATAAAGAATTTATCAAGGAAGAGATAATATTAACAATGATAACAGGAATAGCTAATATTTAGTAAACACCAAGCTTTCTGTTATGGACATTACACGTATTATCTCTCTTAATCTTCCAATAAGGAAGGAGAAGTACTATCCCAATTTTAAATAAATTTATTCCACTTAAGTAAATCATCGATCACAGAGGATGTAATTGGTGGGGTCGGAATTTGAACACAGATCTATGCCCTTGCAAACACTGCTCAGAATCGGCCTGATTCCAGTTTGAAAATAAAATCTCACTGACCACTGGAAACACTGTATACATTTCCACCGCCTAGAATTATCTTTTTTCATATTTATCTAATCTTACCCTCCAAACTCAGCTCAAGTACAACCTTCTCTGCACTTCAACAACAACAACAATAACAACAACAAATTAGTTACCATTTCTAGACCTCATCAATATTTAACATTCAGTCTTTGTCATAACACATAATCAGAATCCTTAGACATAGGTTACACGGTAGTACTCAAGCTTCAATGTGCACAAGTATCCCTTGAATGGTGTGTTAACACAAAAATGGTTGTAGCTCCCATTCCCACAGTTTCTGACTAGGTGGGTATAAAGGAGCATTTGCATTTTTAACATTCAAAGAGATGCTGATGCTGCTTGTCTACTGATTCTTTGAGAATCCCTGTGTTAAGTAACTTGGGCCAAATCTACTCAGTCAATACATGGCAGAGTCAGCTGGGATTTGTATCCAGGTAAATGAGCATCCAAAACTTGCATTCTTCACTAGTACACC
Source organism: Potos flavus (assembly GCA_028534135.1). NCBI lineage: Eukaryota > Metazoa > Chordata > Mammalia > Carnivora > Procyonidae > Potos > Potos flavus. The sequence continues at coordinate 16,158,414 of CM052895.1, read as the reverse complement.
AGTGCACTGTTCCAATAGGGTTTTTGGTGAACACCAAGTATTTGGCACTTAGCAGACTTCATGATGTTTACTGGCTTATTTTCCATCCCTCGAATCAGAGCACATTATAATGAGCTCCCCTTGGTACCCCAGCACCTAGCAGCATTCTACATAACCAAGATGCTCTGTAAACATTGTTCTGTTGTCCTCTCCCTTTCTCCTTGGTTTAGGTTACTTTGACTGCGAGCATTCACAACTTGCTCAGACTAGCTTTCGCAATGGAGGTTTGTTATAAGGATATGTGTGACAATTAGCAAGTGTTGGCAGGAATCTAAGCCTGGACTCATTGATACTGGATCTGATGGTATTCTGGACTCCAGGCAGCTTTGGGTATACCAGCCACATTATCATTTCAAAGCTATTCTGAATATGTCTGTTTCCCTTTGTGTCAATCTACTTTCATTCCTACTAAGGTCTCCTGGATTCTTTTCATTTTCTCAGGTCGATTCCTGAGAGAAAAGCTCCCGATAGATAGAGATGATTACTACTGTCCCTATCTGGATAGCGCCTTTCATGTTTGGCCAAGAAATGGGCTTCTGCGCCATCTATAGATGAGTGCCCGTGAGTCAGATGCCCAGCCTTGGTCCAGTCAGCTGTGGTCATGTGGAAAGGGTGTCAGGGCCAGAACATAGTTAGCTGGGGCTGCACTTGGCAAGGGCTGTGGGCACCGTCCATGTGATTGACACGTCTGGTACAAAAATTACTTTCTACCAGGTCTCCTCCTTGTATTATTTCTAATCATATAAAGTATTCAAGTAAATGACATGAAAACTTTATAAATATATTCTGCGGTTCACAGAGTTTTCTTTTCTTACATCTTTTTGTTCATTAATTCTTTGATGCGATTTCTCCTGTAGTTTTACATGTAATATTATATTCTCAATGGAGCATTGTAATAGAGCTATAAAGAATGAGAAATAACAGTGGAGAACTATTAATCCCTTATCCCTGAACGTGAGAATAGCATCTTAATCCCATATCTCAGAGGGTGAGAATAGATATGGGAGGGAAGTTCTGTTTTAGGTAAAATGACGCTGACAGTCTCATAAATTCAACTGTCTGCCTGTGTTTGCTCTCTTGGCAGAGCCACAGTGTAATAATTGAAACCTTTAATTCTTCAAACAAAACCTATATTTTCAGAAAAACTTGGACAGAGATTTTGTTTTACCTTGGATAGTTTATACATTCTTTTAATTTTCTTCTTTTTTTCCCTCAAATAGAATACCATATATTAAGTTTCCAGAGTCAGTTAGGCAAACACATAAAATTTAAACCAACCTTACATTTCTAAAAGATTTTTATCTTAAGAATTGCTACCATTATTAACCCACTAAAAAAATCCAGACTTTTTTTAAAGCAAGAGTCCCAGCTGTGATTTTATTTGCTAGCTGCTGCCCTGAAATTCATGAAGACCTATCTCAAATTTCAGAATTTCATTCATCCATAAAACAGGGGTTCAGAATGACTTGTCTCCTGAAATCAGTTACTAAACTAATATACTTTATTGACTTTCCTGTTCAAATTCCTCTTCTAAGGTAGACGTGTCCTGCTTTGGGGATTATCTGTATCCTACCCTCTTTTTTTTAGGGACGTCTTAGAGCTTATTTACTCTTCCCCTTTTATTTATTGGGCTTGAGTATCTATAGGTTGGAGTCTGGGTACTTTACCTTGGAAATGATAAGAACTTCAATTTTAAAACTTCCTGTGTGCATGTTTTTTAATGTTACAAGACATGGGGCAAGATCCAATTTTTCATTCAGCCATTTCCCAGCAGTGGTAGGGTCATATGAAGAAATAGTTCATCATGTTGGAGAATTGTTAAATGTATATGGATTTAATGAATGCTCTTATTCATTGCCACAGGCATATTTCATAAGTGAATTTTTAAATGCCTGCTTTAAAGTTGGAAAATTTCAGGAAAAGTAGCCTCTTTCAACTCTGAGACATAATTTTCTGAAATTAGTCAAGAAAAAAAGTGATTTCCATAGTGTTAAATTAAGACACATCAAATGAAATTGCATCCTTCCATCTCTTGTCTGATGCTGGTGACTGACCTGGCATCTACCTTCCTTTAAAAGGCCAGCAGAACAGATCAGTGTGTCCGCATGACTAGTCAGAGGCACAAAAAGGATAGCCTTGAAAAGAAATGAATTGTCGCGAATACAAGTCATTCTTAAATGACATCATATGGAGAAAGTGCCTCTATGAGAACAGTCAGCACTGAAAGATAGGCTTTTCATCCGCTATTTGAAACAAAATGTAGAAACTTAATTTAATGTTACCTATAAAAGTTTCCTCTCTTTTAGGAGGCATATTATGACCAGCAACAAATTCCATGAAACCCTTTATAGGAGATGGGGGCCACGGTGAACATCTGGATTCCCTCTGTACCATCAAAAGGCCTTGGGCTCAGCCTCTTAGGAACTTATTTATTCATTTTTCCAGTCAACCATGGGATGAGAGAAGAGAGGTGACAAAGGGTGAGAAAAATGACTTTGATATGATTAAAATTTCTTCCTGTAAGAATGAATAATTATGACTAACTAAAAATAAGGAAGAGAACAAGGAAGCTATATTAGAACACCGTGGTAAGACAACTAACATGATCGATTCTTCAATTATATAATGAGGTTGCTTCTTGGCCTTTATTTCTTTGGGCACATATATGAGTCAGGACAGTGTATAAAAATCATTCTGTTTACGAAGAGTTGGATGTTTGGTGGATTCCCCCACCCCCATCCCATCTGTTCCTAGCTCTTCCTCATTGAGATAGAACAAGAACTTGAAGGAAAGGTGACCTGTTTTAAATTGTAGAGAATTAATTATATCATGCCACCTTACTTATGACCCAGCTGAACTTTAATTACTCAGCTCTGCAATTCTCAAAGCTGGCGTGTAGAATAATATATTATAGAGAGTGGGGAACATTTCCTAGGAGTCTCTAGGTCTAACTTTGCACTATGTAATTTAGCTTCAATTAACTTCAGGGGGTTAACGGAACAGAAGAGGCAAGCCCTATAATTTCCAATGCAGTTTCAAAATAAAGATCACATTCAGAAAACCTTTTTGTCTAATAGTTTTGCCCCCTCTGAAGACTGCCAAACTAGTACTGATCATTTTTTGTTGTTTTCTCCATAGCGATATTAAGAATATCTGAGGCTGAAGGAAGAGTCAAACTTGCTTTCCCTGCTGCTGACTTGACAGAGACAAGTAAATAAGAATAACTACAGCGAATGTAACTCAGAATTACGGGTGAATTCAGAGTGAAAGTGGGTAAAAACTGCTTACTCTACAGAAGAGTGTGCATTAAATTTCTACTATTTTAGGTATAGTAGAAATACGTTATTTCCTTTCTGTCAAAGCCTTTTTAGATCTATAAATCAGATCTCAACACAAGAAAAACATAACAGTATTGGGTATCACTCATGGAGGGTGTCCTCTGTGTTGCAGGAGTTGTACTAGGCACTTGACAAAACCCTCCCTGCTCTGCAACCCATGCGACATTGAAGCTGAGGAATGAAGGAAGTTTCTCATGAGCACCACACTGGAACAGTACTGAGGCCCATGTCTGCCTCACTACAAAGTTGAACTGCTTGTCTGCTCTTGCTTCAAAAAACATTAGCATATGACATCAATAACCAAATAAGAGTAATTTACATTGGTGGTTAAGCCAATCTTGATGGAGCTGGGGGTAGAATTTCCATTCACTTTCAAACCATGTGGAATAATACAACCTTTATTTTCTTAATATAGTCCTTGCAGGAGATTAGATTATATCCTCATTACTAGAGGTTAAACCTGCTTTTAGGAAAGATGCAATTCACTCTCAAAAAACTCTAAAGCATACAGAGAAACTTAAGCTTTGCTTTCAAAGACCCATTCAACTGTGCATGCACTATTTAGGTTCCAATATTTGACATCCTTCTCTTTCCAATCTATCCTCAAAACTTTCTGTTACCCTAATTCTTTACCCTACCTCACCATATTTTAGAAACAGCTTAGGCTTTTAGGCAAATTAAATTCCCTTTGGACTAGGCAAAATTTTCATTATTTTGCCTAGACCTTTTTCTGTCCATAACAAGAATAAAACAGCAGGAATTTAATTCCTGTTCAGTTTGGCCCTTGTCCAGGTTGGTGATATTCCACCCCCCGCCCTTTCCATTGTTGTTAAATGCAACAGGCTCTTACAGAACCAGACTTCGACGGGACAGCACCACTTCCAATCTGAAACAGCTGCAGCAATGTTAGCAAAATTCTATTTCTAATGATTAATAGCAAGTTTCTGAAGGGATAAAAGATTAACCAACAAATCCACAGGACTTCTTTGGATCCCCCAAATTCAATATTTTCTGAATTCTGTATTTTCTCCTAATACTCTTGTAGGCATATGTGTTACAAACAAAACATAACAACAAGTTACATACTCTTTTAACCTGTGTTAAATTTTTATGACTTATTTATAATTTATAAATCTATAGATAATAGGAATTGGACTTTTACTGGTGAAAATACATTCAAAATTATTCTGTAGAAACTCTCCAAGGCTAGAACCTTAATAGTCCATCGTTCTTAAAATGAGCCATTTGTTTCAGTCTGTCAATCTGTGTAAGAATCAAAAAGAATCTGTGGTATTAACTCTTCAAGAAAGAAGAGAATATACTCTATTTCCACTTTAATTCACCAAGTTTACAGAGAAATCCTTCCAGTGACATGCCTATATCTTGATTACTAATACATAAGGATATTATGTAAAACAGTTCTTATTGAGACATATTGTAATACTGCCTAAAGGATCACTAAAACATACCAAGATCTTTTTTAATTCTAATCATTAAAGGTATTTTATTGAATAGAGATTATGTAAGAACCTAGTGCCTCTAAATGAACACATGCAGATTTTGAGGCTGAGAGAGTTTAAATGGACACAGAACTACTCAGTAATGGACCCAGGATTTGATCCCTATTCCGTCTGACTGCAAATCTTATCCTTTTAATGTCTGAGTGAAGGCATGTACATAACTCATTGTAACAGGAGGCAGAACATAAACATTATTGGAGAGGCATGCAAAATCAGAGAAGGAAAAGGTCACGTTAAATTGGAAAACATAATGGATGTAGGAGGTGGTGAGCTAGACCGTGTAGGATGGAAAGCACTATGAAGTTATGAGAAGAATTTGTGTATGGGGCCATCCAGAGGAATAGGAAAAAAAAAAAAAAACAAACATGAAAGGAAAGTGAATGCTGGTAGGACATGGCTTGGGAAGGAGTTATTGCCACCTCCTATGCTCTGCCAATAGAGGGTGCTAGAGAGGAACTGTGAGGCTGGAGGAGAGAAAAGGAATTTTTTCCCTCCTGTTTGTTTTCTGTGCTTGTCAGGGTAACCCGAACAATGTTCCTTTAGTTCATTGGCAGCCATTTGTTCCTGGAGGAGCAGCAAAAATAATTTGTTTCAACCTCATTAAACTCTTCCAGAAACACTAACACTACAGCCAGCCAGAATCTACTCCACATTTGTCTAGGGCCAAGCTCCATGGATCCCCATCTCTTCATATCTAAGCTCAATAGTTCCAACCTTTTCTTTTTGCTCCTTCCCACACTTATTTCTTGCATGGTCCCTGAACATTCCGTTTTTGCTTTTCCAGTTATTCAATATCTGCTTAATCAGTATATTAAATCTCTCTGTTAAAATAACTGATATGGTGGCTGTCTCCTGAAAATACCCTGAATAAAGCACATCTTCCATGTGCTAATGCCCAAACCAACCAATGGTGGGAAAAACAGAGTTACCATAATGTGCTTATTATTAATAAACATTTAACTTTGCAAATGGAAAAGTGCTCATGAAGTGCATAGGTGACCAGTATCTGAGGAAAATTGTGGGGTAGGATTCTATTAGCAAAGATGAAGAGGAAAGGGCTCTTAGGGAGACAAGTAAGACAGATACACACGATGAGTGAGAGGGAGCAAAGTGAACAAAGAGGGAAAGGCATTCTAGGAAAGAAAAGAAGTTGCACGTGGGAGAGACCAGAGTTGGGAGAGATCAAGATTTATTCAAGAAACGAAGGAAAGTGACATATGGCTGGAGTGGTGAAAAGGACAGAAAGGGGGAAATCAGATGAAGCTGAAGAGGTCAGATGCAGAAAGAAAAGGATTTAGATGGCCTGAGATTAGAGTCCAGAGTTAAAACTCTGGTTGAGAAATTTATAGAAGCAAGGATATTAGGAAGAGAGAAGAAAAGTAAGATAGATGTTATGTTGAATAGAAGGGGTTTTGCTGCAGGACCATGTAACTTTAAACTGGATATGAGAACTTTTTACCGAGGTCATTATTCTCAAGGCAACGAGGAAGCCACTAGAACAGAAATAGAGTAGAGAAAAACAGAAAACTAAGGGCGAACTCTGGAGAATACCTACATTTTAGTAGTGTGAGAAAGGAGACTATAATCAGGGAGTGGAAATGGACAGGAGACTACTTCTTAAGAATGACTAGATCAAAGACAACCCCTATCAGGGAATGGATATAGAGAAATGGAGAGACATTAACTACAATTAAGAAGGCTGGATAACTGAAAAGGCGGAGTGTCAAAGGGGTAAGAATTTGATACTGAAGTCACTGATGATAAGACAAAGAAAGGAATATTTAGAAATTTAAGTTGCTGAGAAAGTGAGGAGCGTTTCCCTGAAAGTAGCAGTTGAGTAAGATGAGAACATGATGCACAGTAGGAGGTCTGAAGGACAGTCATGGAATAGTGACCAATCACTGGTAGGGAGGATCAAGGAGTATGTAGTTTATTCTTCATCCAAAACACCTATGCTTAACTGACTAGAGTTTAAAAGAGCCCAAAGTTCACTGGGACTCTTAAGCCTAAAGAGTAGAGTTTATGTGGGAAAAGAAATGATGGATATTTAGGTTAACATTGCAGTTGGAGATTTTTCTGAGTGTTTAATACTTAAGTCAATAGCACCTCCTTTACTGTTTCTTCTTTCAGTGTTTTTGATAGTGCTCTTGTTATCTATTGCTGGGTAAAAAACTGCCCCAAAACTCAGTGGCTACAATAACTACCTTATTTGAGCCCATGATTCTGTGTGACAGAAATCTAAGCAGGACTCAACTGTTGACTCTTCCGCTCCATTTGTCATCAACTAAGAGCAGGGGAGATCTGGAGAATCTCAGATGCCATTTTGAGGAGGATGGCTAGATGGCTGGGCTCAGCTGGGCACTTCTCCCTTATCAGTCAGTCTCAGGGTCTCTCCACATGGTTTCTTCAAAGTAGTCTGACTTCTTATATGGTGACTAAAGGCTGCGAGAGTTCATGTTCTAGAGGTCAGGCAAAAGCTACAACCTTGTCCTGGAATGGGGCTTCCATTTCATTTATCACTTGAGTAAGTCAAAAAGGCCAGCCAAGAAACAAAGGTAGTAGAGGAATACATTTCACCCTCTCAGGGAAAGAATAGCGAATTGGTAGCCATCTTTTATCTACCACACCAAGTTAAGTTTCCAATGCCTCATTCCTTCATCCACACTTCACTGTGCAAGAAGTTATTCTCAGGGTTGTGTTATTTATTCAAGGAGATAGCAGCATGAGATGGGACTGATATCAAGAGAGAAAGTGATATTTCTGGCTCCGTTGTGAGCTGTGTTGTTTTAAGCAAAGCATTTAAATTCTCTGCACCCTTTTGCTTATTTCTCAAATAACCTTATTATAGCTACTTCTTAGGATTCTTACAAGGGTCATATAACCACTAATATAAAAAGCACTGACAATAATGAACTCACATTATGCAAAGTGTAATCATTATTTGCTGATGTGACTGAGATCATAACAAATCCTGACAGTTTAGTCTTGCAGAGCACCAACTTCCTAAGTCTGAATTAGGATAATGCGGGGGGGACAACTGAAGGGCTGTCATCAAGGGTTCCCGAATATTTTGCAAACACTTGGGGAGAGTCTCTTGGAGTCTGCTGACAAAAGCTGCACACATACCTTTGTTCTCTAAAGCAGTCCCCCGAAATGGAAGAATTACATGATGGGAAGTAACTGCATTCTGGCTTTTCTCAAGAAAAGCCTAATGTCTCTCTCCATGCGAACAATACTTTCTGAGATTAATGTCCTAAAGACTCAGGCCCAAGCTCCAGGTCAACAAGAACTTCTGTCGGTAGAAGTATTAAATCAATTAGAAGCTCCCCTTTTGACAGAGATGCTGGTTTAAAACTAAACCACTTTAACAACAAAGACACTGTTTAACGTGCTCATTCTTAGATACAAATAATGGCACACCGAATAACCCTACTCTTGAAGCTGTTTATGGCGTAGACCTGTTTAACTTCTGAGAATCTACATGCCTTTTTTTAAATACAAGGGACCCTACTATGAGGTAGTTTCTCAGCACATTGTAAATTCTGGGCTATCACCTAGGAAGATACTTATGGAGCCATAGTTACAGGCTGCAGCTCTTGAGAGCCTGAATCAGTAGGTCTGGGGAGGAACACAGACATTGATGTTTTATACTGCAACACAAGGTAATAATGATGCAGGGGCTTTACATGTGAGAAAGATTGCCTAGGGGCACCTGGGTGGCTCAGCTGCTTAAACATCTGCCTTTGGCTCGGGTCATGATCCCAGGGTTCTGGGATTGAGCCCCACGTCAGGCTCCCTGTTCAGCAGGGAGCCTCCTTCTCCCTTTCCCTTTGCCTGCCGCCCATCCTGCTTGTGCAATCTCTCTCTGTCCTTCTCTCTCTGAAATAAATAAATAAAATCTTAAAAAAAAAAAAAAAAAAAAAAAGACTGCCTAAATGTAGGGTGAATGGATGGCCCAGTCTTGGGTAAAAAAAAGATATCAAAAGTATAAAGTGATAACATCACAATGAGCCCTTAAATTTCTAGAGATATTAATTTGAGGCAAAGCAGTATGATTGTGCTGAGACTCTTTAACCGTATAGAATATTACTGGTTACTGCTTAGGGGCCTCTGAGTTCATTTAGTGCAAAGCTTTCATTTACAGAGGAAACATCCTCCCCAACTCACGTCCCTCCTTGTGTTTCCAAAGCATCCCATACTTTCCTTTGTCACAGTACCTTTCATCCTCTAGAGTAACTATCTCTCCTACTAGACTATAATCACCTCAATAGATGGAAACTTTCACCTTCATTATGCATTTCTTAAGATCTGCCACTTTTTCAGGCATTTAGGAAGTGTTTAACAGATGGATGTATAGATGGAAATTATTAAGACCAAAGAACTTATATGTCCTGTGTGTGGTTCCAGGAATGACAGAGACAGATCTGGTCTCTCAGCCTGCAACCCAGTGTTCTTATATACAATTACATGTTGCTGTTCAGAAGCTTTCTCATATAATGCATAAAATAAAGCCCGGCACGTTGTAAGTGTCCACTAACGTATAGTCTGTCTTGTTTTATTTTTATGTGAAGCAAAAGAAAAATAGGAGTATAGAACACTAATGAGGAGCCTAAAGCTTGAAATCAGAAAAAAATTGGTTTTGATGTTTGAATACAGAATACCAACTCCCTTACTCACTAGTTATGACACTTCCCGAAGGTTATTCAATCTCTGTACATCTTCCTCCTCATATAGAAACTGAAATAACATCTTTCTCATAGGACTGCTGATATAATAAATGAATCAATACATCTAAAGCATTTATGACAGTGCCTGTTACACAGTATACATTTTACTATTTCATACGAAAAGAACATTGTAAGTCAATTCAACTCAGTGCTATTCTTTGTTTATGCAACTGAAAAGACATACTGAACTATTCTAAACTGTATATATGCTTTGATCCATCCTAAGAGGGAAGAAAATCAACTTGGCAGATGCTAAAGATTTGAAAATAATTCCCCAAATACCAGATTTGGGCCAAACAAATCCTTCTTATACAACATTTTTTCGGAGTCATGATATCACCTATTACAAGTAGATATGAAGAGAAAAAGGTGAGAGTGGAGGAAAGAAATTATTTGGAAGTATGTTGTCCTCCTCAGGAATCATTTGTAGATAACTCTAATTCCTGTATTGCCTAAAAACTTCCTATAAAAGAGCATTATGGGGGTGACTCCAGCCTTATTCAGCTGCCCAACAAATATTTATTGAGTCCCTAGTATATACCTGCTACCTTTTTAGGCACTGTGGACACGCAAATGAGGAAAACAGGCAACCATTCCTGATTTTGTGGTTTTTAAATTCTAGTAGAGAGCAGAAGACTTATGAAAAAACAAGTAGATATATTTTCTTCCAGATTTGTCATAATAAATCAGAGAAAAGGATAAATAGTAGGCTGAGTCAGATTTAAAAAGGGTTAAGTTCTTGCCAAGCCTTTGTGACCAAGACAAAGAAGAGCAAGGGAAAGAGACCACATACAAGGGAATGAATATAACCATGTCCCATGAACTCTAAAATGAGTAGGGGCAGAAACCAGAACATGAGAGAACACAGTAGGGACCAAAGAAATGTAGGTCCTAGAGGAAATTAAAGAACTATTAATGTTGTTATATATCTTGGATTGGTTTCGCCCCAAAAGGGACCTTGAGATAAGGACATGCATGCAGGCAAGTGCATTTGTGAGGCAATTCTGGGAAGCGCCAAGTGACGAAATGAGGAAGTGGGGTAGTAAGAGAAAAAAGTAAGTAAATTCAAGTAAGCTGGGAAACTGGGGTTCAGACTCACAGTGGACAACCTGAAAACCATATACGATATGCTTCAGAATTGTCCTACCAGAGACCGGGAGACTGGGACGTTATTCACTGACTATGCCCATGGGCTGAGGGTTTCCCATGGGGATGTTACATGCCATTCCTCTAAACTTCTGAAATGTGACTACATATAGTGGGGGAAATTCCTATGAAGTTCTTTCTTTTCTGGGAAAGTCCTCAGAAAAGAAGAGAGAGAGAAGACAAAAGGCACAAGTCAATGAGATGGAATGCTATCAGCATGCTAGGAACTGTGACTTCAGGTGAACACAGTTGGGCCAAAGGGATACAGAGGAAATATAAACAATCTTTCCTTTAGGATACTGGAGAAAATAAAGGGGAACTGAGGAGGCAGTTATGGGTGAGTAAGATGCTTAACAATGATACTGTGGAAGGATGGCACTTATTACTAGTAACAAGGTTCAGGGTATGACCATGAGACTAAAAGCCAAGGTACAGTAGGTGACAAGACCAACAGAGGAGAGACATGAAGTAACTTATAGTGCAGAATTTTGGAAAGATCATCTATGAGGATATTTAATTCACCAGAAATTATAATGAATGGTGTTGGAGAAAGTGGTTATGAGTCAAGAACTGAAAACTTCTGTAAGTTATGAAAGTGACCAAGTGAACTACAGATAAAAACCACAAAGAGGGAAAACGTCTGATAGAGTTTAATGTTATGAGAATCAAAGTCATTTTAATAAGCAAGGTGAGAAGAATGCTCATGAAATATTGATGAGGATGCAAAGAGGCCCTTACACCACTCCCAGGCCCAGTTGTGAAGGAGCCTGGACGAAAGAACAACTTCCACTGAGGTAAGAGCCAGGTTTCAGCAATAAGATGAGAGTAAAGGAATCTTCATTAAAAAGGTTTAATGTAAAGAATTTTACTGATAACTAATCTTGATATTCAGGGGGCCCATATGGCAGGTTTCAGGAATTCGAGATGGATGGTAAAGAAAGTCAGAAAGGCAGATGCATGGAACCAATGGAGATGGAATCAGAGAAAGTATAATCCTGAGTTTCACGTGGTCTGAGCTTTACATTTTGAAAATTGAAATGTATGTAACAAGCCAAAAAAAGGTAAGTCAATTTCTCTAATTTGCCATCTTAATTTTTCTCCAGTTCAATAATTGTGTCAAAGTTTTTATCTATTTACAAAGCTAAATTTATACTGTCAGAATACTGGGATATAATGTTTGAAAAAATGTAATATAATGTAGGAAATATCTCAAAAAAAGGCTGGGGGAAACCTGGGTGGCTCAGATGGTTAGGCATCTGACTCTTGATTTTGGCTCAGATCATGATCTCAGGGTCGTGAGATTGAGCCCCAACCCCAGACTGAGCCCATGCTAGGTACGGAGCCTGCTTAAGATTCTTTTCCCCTCTGTCGCTATCTACTCTCCACTCCCTCTTGAAAGAAAGAAGAAGGAAGGAAGGAAGGAAGGAAGGAAGGAAGGAAGGAAGGAAGGAAGGAAGGAAGGAAGGAAGGGAGGGAGGGAGGAATATCTCACTAACACACAGATTAAAGAAGTATAAAATGAATTATAAAACGTTTTAGTCAGAAAATAATGTAAACACAATATACCAAAGTTTTTATGATACATCTAAAGCAGTTTTTAGGAGACAATATAAGGCCTAACATGTTAATATCAAAAATAAATAATTAAAATGAATGACCTAAGTATATAGCTCATGTATAAAAAAAAAATACTATAAATCCAAAGAAAATTTAAAAAGGAGAAGAAATAAAGAGAAGTACAAAATTAATGAAAAGGAGGACAAACATATAGAGAAAAATAAAAAATGTGTTTGAAAAGAACAACCGACGAAGTACTGTGAGATTATAAGGACCAATGAAAAGGAGAATAAGTAAATATTCAAATACAAGATTTTTAAAAGATATATTACAGCAAGTGCTTCAGACAGGAAAAGAAAAGAATGTTATGAACAACTTTAACCTCAAATTTGAAAACATGAAATGGGAAAATTCCTAGAAAAATATAACTTGAAAGAAACAAATTCAAAAAGAAATACTGCAGAAAGCCTAAACAGTTTCATAATCATCAAATAGTGAGTCAAATCACACATCAAATAAAAAAAAAAGTGAGTATATAGTTCACAATTTTCCCACAAAGATGCCTTCAAACTCAAACGGCTTTCTCAGCAAGTTTTACCAAAAATCTATGGAACAAACTCAATTCTTTCACAAACCTTTTCAGAGATTAGAAAAGAGAAAGCTTTAAGAAGGTAACATAGGAAGATACCTTAATGATTATAGCATAGGGAAAGCATCTCAAGTGAGAAGATAAGCATTATTTTCAAAGAAAAATACTGACAAATATGACTACATGAAAATTAAGTATTTTGTTCATCAATGGGGGCCCCTGGGTGGCTCAGTCGGTTAAGTGGCCGGCTCTTGGTTACAGTTCAGATCGTGGTCTCAGGGTCCTGGGATTGAGTCCTGTGTTGGGATCCACACTCAGCACGGAGACCGATGATTCTTTCTCTCTCTCCCTCTGCCCCTCCCCCTGGCTTGCATACTCCCTCTCTCTCAAATAAATCTTATAAAAAAAAGAATTTTGTTCATCAAGAGATACAAGAAAGAGAGTGGAAAAATACAAGCAACTGACTGTTTTGTTTTACTTGTTTTGTAGTACTTAAAACTGATAAAGGACTAGTATCACAAATATAAAAAGAACTCCTACAAACCAAAATGGAAAACAAAAAGATGCCTCCCCTAATAGACGAAACACTTAAACATCTAAAAGAGGAAATTCAGAGAGTCAATAAATAAATGAAAAGTGTTCAAACTTTTCTGTATGGAAAAGCAATTTAAGATCACGATGAGATACCATATTTCATTATTTCTTCATTAGACAAATCTTAAAATGTCTGGCAAAATCAAATTCTAGCAAGGATTTAGAGCACAATGGGAACTCTTATACAATGCTACAATGTAAGTCCATTGGTTTAACCACTTTGAATAAAAGTTGGAATCACCTAACAAAATTAAAAGTATGCATATCCTTTCACTCAGCAATTTCACTCCAGGTATATTTCCTAGAGTTACATGCACATGTGATCCAAAATATATGAAGTGTTCATGAAGGAATTACTCATAACAGCCAAAAATTTATAAAACATACTAAATATCCAATAATAGTTGAATGGAAAAAATACATTGTGGTATATTTATACAGTGGAATACTGTGAAGAATTAATAATATTTCCTCCAGATACTCCCCAAAACATGAATGAATTTCATAAACATAAGATTCAGTAAATGAAGCAAGAATAAAAAAATGCATATATTATGTTCGACTTGATCTCGCTCAGGTCTTGATCTCAGGGTTGTGAGTTTAAGCCCTATGCTGGGCTCCATGCACGTATTATGATTCCATTTATATAAATATCCAAAAGACAGAAAATTAAGTTATATTGTTTAGACATGTATACAGAAAGAGCAAATCTAAAAGGAAAATAAGACAATATTTGTAACAAAAGTTGAAAAGTAGCTGTGATCAGGGGGAGCACACAGGGTACTTCTTGGGTACTAAATGTGTTCTGTTTTGTGACATGGGAGGAATTTCTTGAGTAGACTTCATAAATATTTGTTATACTGTACATTCATAGTTTCTACATTTTCCTATGTGTACTCCTCACAATTTTTTAAATATTAAAGATGGAGATGTATGGAAAATTATCTGTATGTTCACAAGATTATTTTTTTAAGATCCAAGATACCTGTTGATCAATAATTTACTGAACATATCTTTGCAATACTGTACATCTGAGAATTATATGAGTTTACTGGGCATTTACCAAGTAATTTTTAAATTGAAGCAAATTTCTCATCTGTCTTCCACTAAATTTAATTACTTCTACAGGTGCTTTACTAAACTTACCACAGTTTCTAAGAAATTGAAATTGCCTGAAACATCTGGAAGTTAAAATTTTTTAATTAACAGTAACATTTTCATCATTTTTCAGAGTCTTATCTGTAATCCTTTCTTTCTTGACAATCCAAGAATAAGTCTAGTAGTTTCTCTTTGGGGATTTTTTTTTAATCTGTCCCCTACAATATTTGCACTTGGTAAGAATGAAGCTTCTTGTGATAAGTAGTCACCACAGTTGATCTCCATGTGTTGTTTCCAATGCCTTTTAATGAAGACAACTGAGTTAGAAGCTTGCCCTTATATGACAATATTATTTTCAATGGTTTTTAGGACGTTCTTACCTTTGCACTTTCTCAGACTGACTAATTTTCACTGGAGTTTTCCACTAATGCTCCTTCCTCTGGCTGAGCAGGCCTTGGAATTTCCAGGAAGCAAAAGTACTTAGGTTCATAAAAATAAAGTGGCAAGCTATGCTTACACTTATTTTCATTTGTTTTGGAGATCCTACTTAGCTAAGTGGTAATAATAAGGAGAATTTCTCTCATATCATCACTTTTAATTCATTTTGATCACACTGAAGGTCACACTGGTTAATTACCTCCTGATAAATTACACAACATTTTCTGTTAGGGAGACTCAGTAACTATCAGAAGAACTTTATATCTAGGTCAGTCATTTAATTTATTACCCTGATGACTACTTAAATATCAAAAAACCAATAAAACTCATTTTTACACTTTAAATTGTCTTCCACTCAATCTGGTTTTATCTTATCAACCAATCAATCAAGTACTTTAAGAGTTATGGCTGAAACAAACAAATAGAACTATTTTGAAAGATATGAATGATCAAATCAAATCAAAAATGATTCTCAATGATCATTCAAATCATTCAGAGTATTTTTCCTACAAAGTAATTTAGTTCGGTCTCTGGGAAAAAAATGATTTAGTCCTAAAGGTTCTTTTTGGTTTTTAATACATACTTGTCTTAGATGATGTGCTTGTGTTTTAAGCTTTATTTATTGTAAGTGCTTAGTAACCCAAGCCACAAAATTGCGAAGACCTTATTCTTTTCCTTTCCCAGTTTCTCTTTCCTCTCCTAGTGGTGCCAGCAACAAAAGGACGTGTAATTTTATCCGTTCTGGTTGCTAATACTTTACCTTGTAGACTCTGGAATGACAAATTCTATAATTGCTGTGATTTTTCACCATTTCCTTTTGTGCTATGAAGTGGCTAGTACATGCTTCCAAATTATATTTTTAAATAAAACTCTTTAAGTGGACAGAGGTTAAAGAAATACCCCAGCAAAATGGTTTGGACTTTGGTTTTTTAAACAGAACTTGGTATTGCAGCTCTAAGAATGGATCACTTCAAACTTTCCAGGTTTTCCTTTCTACAGTCTATGTATTTATTAAAAACAAATCCTTTTGTCTTTTGAAAACTATTTTTCATTATTATCTGGTATAAATTTAAAAGAAGTTAACTAACAATTTCACTTAACATATACCGAGTATATGAGGACAGCCTTCAGATTAACAATGGAATAATACAGAAAACTGGGAATTACCACTATGGGGTGGAGGAGGGGAGGGAAGGCAGAAATCATGGACTCTTGTTACTCAATGAGTTCTACAATTCAACCTGAAACTTAAAATTTGGATTTCTCCACTGCTTTTTGCTATACAGTGGATCCATGTATTTTATTTTGTTCGCATTTTTGGGAAAACAAAAAAAGTTTTTTTCTAATTCATCAGAGCTGTCCCTCTTGACTTCCCAGAGTCCATGATGGAGAGAGAATGAAACTCTCCTACTAGAAATGCTTACGTTCCCCAGCAGTTACTAAATTCCAAAAAATTTGCACGACTCTGCACAAATGATAGCTCCCATTCAATAGTGAATTAAGAAGATAGCAATTCCAAATTTCACCTACAAAAAATTTTCCTGATATAAACAATGAGGTCTTTTCGCTACTTCAGACTCTCTCCTTGGACACAGTATGCTTTATCCATTCTAATTAAAATTTGACACCATGTCTTTTTTTTTTAAAGATAAAGATTTAAAAAAAAATAAAAATAAATAAAGATAAAGATTTTATTTATTTATTTGAGATAGAGAGCCAGAAAAAGAAAGCTTGAGCAGGGGGGAGGGGCAAAGGGAGAGGGAGAAGCAAACTCCCCACTGAACAGGGAGCCCTATATGGGGCTCAATCCGGGAACTCTGGAATCATGACCTGAACTGAAGGCAGATGCTTGACTGAGCACCCAGGCACCTCTGTGACATCACGTCTTGAACACGCCATACTATATGGTTTAACCAGCACAGAGTAGAACAAGTCTGTCATCATGCTTGCTGTGCATATAGTACTTCTATCATAAATCTTTCTCACACATGTTGCTCATAAGCCGGGTGTAATTCATCTTAAGTATGCACAGTGAGACTGGGGTCCTAAATTACTCCTATTAACTACAAGTTTGACAGTACAGAATGCCAGCCAATTAATTCACCAGCCAATTAATTCTGAACATTGATTTCATCATCTGGTATATTAGATCATCCTGCTATTTCAAATCATCTACCACTTTATTGAGGCCACAGTTGAAAGTACTGAACAGACAGGGTAAAGGGTAACATAGGTTAATTTTAATCAGTGACCTTTGCACATGGTTCCCCAAGTTACAAATTCACCTACTTCTATTACTGTCCAGCTCAAATTTCTCCATCTAGTACTTTGAGAGTCTTTCAAATGCTTTACTGAAATTAGGGAATACTATGGACATACCATACCCCTAACCCACAGTCCAAAAAAAAGAAATGAGTCCAAAACTGGTCATGCTTTTTTCATAAATCCAGTGATTACCACTTATTTTTGGAACTCCTACAACCAATCTTTTAATAATCTGCTCTGGAATATTTTTCAAGAACAAAAAGAAGTTTGCAGAATTTACTTTCTTGTGAATTTCAAAGATCTCATTTTCAGACATCCATAAGCTTCTTCATCACACTTCGTGGATTATCGAGCAGAGGCTCAACAATACCAAATACACACCCTCAGTGTTCTATTCTGTAATTTTTTCCAAAACCAGGAGACTGAGATGCATTTAAATCATCCAGTATTTCAGAGCAAACTGGAAAAAAAGATAGAAGTACTATATTTACCCAAATGCTTGAATGTACCTAAAATGAGTTTGCTTAAGGGAGGTGAAAAGTAAAAACAATTTTCATTTTAAAACTCCACTAACACATATTTCCTTTTATGAAGCTCATTTCTTCTCCTCTTACCTAAACAACAAAACCTGCTTTGAGTCAAGATCTGATATAATCAGATATTTTAGTGTGACTTTAAGTCAATATGTTCACTTTCAAAGGGAGTATTTGTGTTTTAATCCCCACTTCTCTTATCTTTAAGTGTGGAATTTAAATCTAGGTTCTTTATTAAGGAAATTTCAAGAGAACAGATGGAGGAAATTCAGGTAAACTGGGAGGGGGAGAAGGACTCTTAGTTATCCCTGAGATCACACCACTTGAATGCTACTTCTTCCTTGCACTTGTAACTGAAAACCACCTGGACCAAAAACAAAACAAGACAAAACAAAAAGCCCCACCAATAATTCAAAAAAGATAGTATATCTGCCCCAAGCATCCCGTGAGTTCTGACCCTTGTGTTTCTGAAATATGAGTTTGAAAATATAAGCCCGAATTTATCTTCAGAAACATGGATCTTACATTTCTGTGAATAATTCAGCATTCACTGCTAAAACATTTCAAGACAGACCCTGCAGAGGACAGCTGAAAGTCACTCCAAATTCAGCTCAGAGAATACTGCAGAGGCTGAGCTTTGGTCCTTGTAACCTCTCCTTCTCACAGTGGTTACTCTCAACAGTGTCAGTTTGGAAGCTTAACAAAAAATTGGGGGCACAATTTTAACACTTAATTCATACCTAATGATAAATATTATTACCACCAGAATTCCAATTAAAGTGGACTTTTAGTCTTTCAAATAACTATCCATGTAGCATACCTTCTAGA
Organism: Potos flavus; assembly: GCA_028534135.1. Classification (NCBI taxonomy): domain Eukaryota; kingdom Metazoa; phylum Chordata; class Mammalia; order Carnivora; family Procyonidae; genus Potos; species Potos flavus. The sequence goes on along the minus strand of CM052895.1, from coordinate 16,139,742 downwards.
ACGTCTACATTTAATAGACTGTTTAAACTTCTGCGTTTAATAGCCTGCAATGACTTCCTAAATCAATCCTTATACATATTTTTATATGAAAACATTTTGTTCCAATGTCATCTCGCCGATGAAATGTATCATGTGATATATTTTATTAAGTTTTAGCTCAATGCCATTTTTGTTTTAGGTCAGATATTAATGGGGGGTGGGGATGAGAATTCTACCCAGGAGAATTACTCAATGCCCTAAGCAAGGAGATATTCTGAGAGAGAATCATAAAAAAGAAAAGATAAGGTTGAATAGCAATGATTTGGCATGGATCCAAAATTCACTTCTCATATTTTGGTGATTGCATTTGCAATTCCAGGAATTTGGCTTATTGTAAATCTTTTTCTTTTTGTTCCAAAAGATATTTCTGAAATTGGAAATACCTCTGAGAAATGACATAGAAAATTAATGATATCTCAATACACCCTGGGCAAGCAAGGAAACAGATTTGAATGATTATCACCTATTCCAGCTAGGAATTTAATGTAAATATTCTGATGCAATTTCTTTTATGTTAAAAATAAAAATAAAGGATAATCAAGTTTAATCAAGACTTGATAATAATAAATCAAGACTTAATCTATTGGAAAGTTGCCTTAATCTATTAGAACATATAGTAAGACATATGTGGGTAGTCACAAACTTCTAAATCTGCCACTACCTTTGTATTTGAAGATAAAATAAAAAATAGAAAATTGTTATATCAGATAGCTATGTAACACAATATGAATAAGAAAAGTTTTTGCTTTTAGTTTTTGCTATGACACCTTCAAGATTAAACACAAGAACAACATTTGAAAGGTTTTTCTAACTGGGTGCAGTTTAGACTTGATAACCTAGTTTCTTAGTAAAATATAACACATCCAGTCCAGTTACTCTTAATGACATATCTTCATTTAAGACATATCTTCAATTTAAGAAAAATATTTGATGAACTATTATAGTAGGGATGGGTAGAAACTATTTTGGGATGGGGTAGAAAAGAGTATTTTGGTAACTACTTTATTGTCTGTACATTTTTTAAAATAAAATAATTCTGGGAGATTTAAATAATTATTTCCATTTTATAGACAAGAAAATGAAAGCTCAGACATGCTAAATGCCTGCCCAATATTGCTCAACCAGCATTCAGATCAATTATGTTCATTCCAAAATTCATGCACTTTTTGATATACCAAATGTCTAATAATAAGGAAAAGATTAAGATAAATCACAAGTAACTGAATTGTGATGGTATTACATAACACTAAAATTATACATATGAAATTTAACACCATGGGAAATATTTATGACAACTGTTCCATAAACAAGAATTCCAAATTGTAGCCAGCCTGTGATTACCATTATGTAAAAATAGAAAAAAAATTGATACAGTGGTGATAGGATTATGAAAAATTCTAAATATAGTTCTTACCATTGTGGTAAAGATACAAATATTTATACATAGAGAGTAAGAATGCCAGTTTCTTCTTTGGATATGGTCAAAATTAATGTTGTAGGATAGATTTTTAAGTTGAAAATGTATCTTTTAAAAATGGCTTTAAATGTGTTATGTTGTTTAATCCTCACAAATATACAAAGTAGGGTCATTATTATCATATTTTTTGTTAAGGAAAATGAAAAAGAGATAGGTTAAATAACTTGCTTAAAATTACCCGGTGAATTAACAATGGAGGCAGATATTGAACCCACAGCTCATTTTTTAGCCACAGCACCTATGCTGCTAATATTTACAAAAGATGAAATATACTATGCTTATTTCATGGAAATGAAAGCTGGATGTTGATAAATTACATAACAATGACAATATGACAGCTAATATTAAATACCTAGGAAGTAACACAGAGGAATTCAAAAGGATAGGTAAAAAATCAAGTGTTGGGGATAATTCCAAAAGGGCCACTAATACTGATACGATATCATAAAGGTAAACCATATCAAAGAATAAACAGAGGCCAACTTAGATATATTTTATAGAAGTTAACAAAAATAAACTTGAAATATACTGAGACTGATATTTAAAGAAACAATTGAACAGTTATGGTTGCCAAGAAGAAAATGTGAGAGGAGAATGACAATCCCACATACAGGAACAAATAAAAAAGATGATCCAAATGTCATCAATATAGTACAAGCAAATTGAAGTCAATAACACATTAAAAGGATCCTATATAATGATCAGGTAGGATTTATCTCTGAGATGCAATGATGGTTCAACATACAGAAACCAATAAATGTGATACACCATATTAACAGAATGAAGAACTAAAATCACATGATCATATCTCAATAGATGCAGAAAAAGCATTTGACAAAATTTAACTTAGTTTCATGATAAAAACACTCAACAAATGTCATAAAAACAATATACGTCAACATAATAAAAGCCATGTATGACAAGCTTATAGCCAACATCATACTCCATAGTGAAAAGTTGAAAGCTTTTCCTCTAAAATAGGAACAAAACAAGAATGCCCAGTCCAGCCATGTATATTCAACATAGTTTTAGAAGGCCCAGGCAGAGCAATTAAGCAAGAAAAAGAAACAAAATTTAAACTAGAAAGGGAGAATTAACATTACTTATTTCCAGATGACATGAGCTTATACATAACAAACCTTAAAGTCGGCAAAAAAAAAGTTGTGAGAACTAATAAATAAAATCAGTAAAGTAGCAGGATGCAAAATCCACAAAAATCAGTTGCATTTCTATACACTAACAATGACCTATCTGTAAAGGAAATTTTTTTTTAAAAGCCCATTTACAATAGCATCAAAAAGAATAAAATACTTAAGAATAATAAAATAAATAAGTCTCAGAGATGAAAAGCACAGCATAGGGCATACAGAAAAATAAAATAAAATATTTAGGAATAAACTTTACCAAGGAGGTGAAAGACTTGTACACTGAAAACTGCAATACATTGGTAAAATAAATTAAAGAACATATAAATAAATGAAAGACATCTTGTGTTTGTGAATGGGAAGACTTCAGACTGTTAAAATAAGAATTTCCGTATGCTATTCAGTAGCAGAGAGTCCTGTAGTAGAGATCAGAAACTCTTCTAGTCACAGTTTGCCATCATCTATGTAACCTCAGGCAATGACTCTGCCTTCCCCGTCCTCGGTTTTCTGATGCACAGTGGAAGGACAGCCTCTAAGCTCAGCCTATGAGTCTAGTGATTTCTGAGCTGTATTACAATTCTATCATTTGAGCATAGTGACTGATGAAATGTATGAAAAGAAGAGATGATTGTTTGGACTAATAGTAGTCCAAACAAAACAACTATTGCATACAAAGTTATTAAAGTTTATATAATTATTATTTTTTTCTTATTTAAGGCAAAGTGTTTTAATACACTCTACTTAAACTGTACATGTCGAAACTCAAGGATGCAAAGGCTTCGAAGGCAGGCAGAGAAGTCTTCAATGTCCTGCAAAGGGATTTACTTAATCTCTTTGAGCCTCAGTTTCCTCGTCTGCGGACTAGTATTATCTATGTAGGATTATGATGAGGATTAATGAAATAAACAGTGTAAATTAGCCCAATGACTGCCACACCACAGTGGGGTTAATGAGTAAAGCAAATCAGCTTTATCAGTTGAGGAGCAATCCATGCAGATTTAAAGACTGAGAGAAATAAACCAGGCAAACATCCATTTTCCTGGCTTTATGCAGGCAGCCTGCAAAGTTGAAGTATGTAAAAAAAAAAAAAAAAAAAAAAAAACCACACACACAAGGGAGAGGTGGTTGACAAAAACATGAAGAAATCAATGCAATAGAATGCAGATAAATGTGGGAGAAAAGAGCTATGCTAAGAGGAAAAGTATTTTGAATCTGAGTCAAATGTGACTGATAAAGCTGTGACCCTTTCCAGGCAGGGCAGATGGTGGTCCCAGAGTTTAGATGTGATCCCAAGAACATACTGACCTAGATTCTGGTTTTAGTGCATCTATACATAAAGGCAATAGCAATTTTAAAAGATAAGACTTTAGCTACAACAGGGAAAGTGTTGCATATAGTTAGTTGGTTTTAAATAAGAAATTTGTCCACATACTCTGTGTTTCCCATTAAGAGCAGACACTAAAGACAGGGACGAGCCCCAGGCTTCCTAAGTCTTTACACACATCCCAGATTGATGGCTCTATAGGGTCATCAGTGGCATCACAAGCTCTAAAGACATCACTTTGTTATTGAGAGACTAAAATTGAGTACTTAGGAACCAATGACAAGCTCTACATGGGAAATGCTTCATGTGGAGAAAAGGACCCATGTAAATCTTCACAGGTCAATTAATATAAACTGTACTTTCCCATTTTTCTGCTTTTGTTCCTGCTCTTCTCTGCCTGAAGAACTCTGATTTTCACAATTCACACAGTTCTCAAGTGTCAGGTCCAATGGCATCATCTTTGTGAAGATCTTCTTTTCTCCAAAATCATAATCCAAGTGATTATTTTCTACCTCAGGAGCCTCCTATACCATTACTTACACATTCCTTATAACATATATTTTGCTTTATATCATACAGTTCATTTTCTGCCCTCCTTTCCCTCATCAAGTTGTAAACTCCTCCAAGATAGAGAATTTGATTTATTATTCTTTAATCATCACCATTGCCAAGTGCTCATTTCCCATGTTGGAGACAGTATTTGTTGAGTGAATGCAATGTTACAATTTATAACAATGCCCTGTAGTTTTAGGGGCACCTGGGTGGCTCAGTCGGTTAAATAGCCAAGTCTTGACTTCAGGTCAGGTCCTGATCTCAGGGTGCTGGAATAGAACCACACATCAGGCTCCACACTCAGCAGGGAGTCTGCTTGAGGATTCTCTCTCCCTCTCCCTCTGCCCCTACCCCTGCTCTAAATACATACATACATACATCTTTAAAACAAACAATGTCCTGTAGTTTCAGATGTTAGAGTGTGACAAAAATCTATGAGCAGACCTTGTTCCTACTGTACTTCTGGAACACCCCCAGAGCCAGCAGCCACCCTAAGACCACGAAAGCTACCAGCCTAGTAGATCCTGATTTCTCAAAGTTAGTTTCACAAGCCCCTTCCAGCTCATGAGCCTATTCTCTTCCTTCTGAGACAGTTGTTTTCTCACCTGATCAGTTTTTTTTTTTTAATTTTAACTTCAGTATAGTTAACATACGGTGTTAGTTTCAGCTGTACAATATGATGATTCATCAATTCTATACATCACTCAGTGCTCATCAAGATAAGTGCCCTCTTTAATTCCCATCACTGATTTCACTCACACCCCACCCACCCACCTCCCCTCTGGTAACCCATCAGTTTTTTCTGTAGAGTTAAAAATGTGTTTCTTGGTTTGCATCACTCTCTCTTTCCTCCCCTTGCTCATTTGTTTTGTTTCTTAAATTTCACATAGGAGTAAAATTGCATGGCATTTGTCTTTCCCTGAGTGATTCTGCTTAGCATTATACCCTCTAGCTTCACCCATGTTGTTGCAAATGGCAAGATTTCATTCTTTATGGCTGAATAATATTCCTTGCATATATACACCACATCTTCTTTACCCTACCATCTAATAATGAGCACGTGGACTGTTTCCATAATTTGACTATAATAAATAATGCTGCTATAAACATTGGGGTGTATGTATTCCTTTGAATTAATGTTTTCATATTTGGGGGATAAATACCCAGTAGCACCATTACTAGATCATAGGGTAGGTCTATTTTTAACTTTTTGAGGAACCTCCGTACTGTTTTCAACAGTAGCTGTACCAATTTATATTCCCATCAACAGTGTATGAGCATTCCTTTTTATCCACATCCTCATCAACACTTACTGTCTCTTGTGTTTTTGATTTTAGCCATTCTGACAGGTGTAAGGTGATGTCTCATTATAGTTTTGATTTGCATTTTCCTGATGATGAGTGTTGTTGAGCATCTTTTCATGTGTCTGTTGGCCATCTGTATGTCTTCTTTGGAGAAATGTTTGTTCATGTATTTTTCTCATTTTTTTTTTAAAGATTTATTTATTTATTTATTTTGACACACAGAGAGAGAGAGAGAGAGAGAGAGATATCACAAGTAGGCAGAGAGGCAAGCAGAGAGAGAGGGGGAAGCAGGCTCCTGCTGAGCAGAGACCACCGTTGCGGGGCTCGATCCCAGGACCCTGAGATCATGACCTGAGCCGAAGGCAGAGGCTTTAACCCACTGAGCCACCCAGGCACCCCCTTTTTCTCATTTTTAGTTGGGTTATTTGTTCTTTAGATGTTGAGTTGTATAACTTCTCTAGTATTTTGGATACTAACTCTTTACCAGATACGTCCGTTGCAAATATATTCTCCCATTCATTAGGTTGTCTTTAGATTTCATTGGTTGTTTCCTTAGCTGTGCAAAAGCTTTTTGATTTTGATGTAGTTCCAATAGTGTATTATTGCTTTTATTTCCCTTGCCTTAGGAGAAATATCTAGAAAAATGTTGCTATGACTGATGTCAGAGAAATTGCTGCCTATGCACTATTCTAGGATGTTTATGGTTTTAGTTCTGACATGTAGGTTTTAATCCATTTCGTGTTTATTTTTATGTACAGTATAAGTGGTCCAATTTCATTCTTTTGCATGGAGCTGACCAGTTTTCCCAATAGCATTTGTTGAAGAGAGTTTTTTTTTCCACTGGATATTCTTTTCTGCTTTGTCGAACATTAATTGACCATATAATTGTGGGTTTATTTCTGGGCTTTCTACTCTGTTCTTGACCTATGTGTATGTTTCTGTGACAGTACCATACTGTTTTGATTACTAGAGCTTTGTAATATAACTTGAAGTCTAAAATTGTGAAATCTCCAGTTGTGCTTTTCTTTTTGCCGACTGCTTTGGCCAGATGGAGTCTTTTGTGGTTCCATACAATTTTTGGATTATTTGTTATAGTTCTGTGAAAAATGCTATTGGTATTTTGATAGGGATTGCATTAAATCTGTAGGTTACTTTGGGTAGTACAGACACTTTAATAATATTTGTTCTTCCAATCCATGAGCATGGAATGTCTTTCCATTTCTTTTGCCATCTTCAATTTCTTTCCTTGATGTTTCATAGTTTTCAGAGCACAGGTCTTTCACCTCTTAAGTTTATTCCTAGGTATCTTATTATTTTGGTGCAATTATAAATGGGATTGTTTTCTCAATTTCTCTTTCTGCTGCTTCGTTATTAGTGTAAAGAAATGCAACAGATTTCTGCACATTGATTTTATATCACCTGATCAGTTTTTTTTCTTTACCTGATCAGTTTTAACAAGTATGTCATATCTAGAGTCACAAAAGTCAACACATTTAAGGTTTTGTGCGTCTGTTCATTCATTCATTTATTTAACAAATATACTGAGTACTTCTCATAAGGCACCTACTGAGGATAAAAGATCAATATACATAAACCTTCCCTCTCTGAACTCCTGATGTAGCAGGAGAAACAATGCTCCGTGAGGTCAAAGACTGCACCTGCCTTGCTCCCTGCTGAGTCCTCACAGCCTGACACCGGTCCTGGCACATCTGGAGTACTCAGTATTTGTTGAATTAAAAATTCATTAAAGCTAATATAACACTGTATATTAACTCTACTACAATTAAAATTTAAAAATTCACTTAAAAGTGATGTGTTATACAGAGAAGTACGGCTAAAGATGGTGGTAAAGTACATGGCAGGCAGGAATTTGCTCTGAGGGAGGAGTGAAAGGAGTGGCTTTAGAAAAGAGAGAGCATCATTACCAAATCTTGAATGACAGAAGTGTATTAAATTGAGAATGGATAAGAGCTGCCAAAGCTGAGTGAACAACACAGAAGATGTGAAAGTGTGTGGCAGGCTATCAGGTATGACTCATCAGCCTTATTGTTCTTCAGGATGGAAACCATTTTGAGAATTTGATGAGCACTCTGACCAAATTTCTCCAGAAAAAAATACACTTAAGATGTATTTGGGATACCTGGGTGGCTAAGTTGGTTAAGTATCTGCCTTTGGCTAAGGTCATGATCTCGGGGTCCTGGGATGAGTCTTGTATCACCCTCCCTGCTCAGCAGGGAGTCTGCTTGTCCCTCTACTCCTCCCCGCTGGCTTGTGCATGTGCACGCTCTCTTTTCCTCTGTCTCTCAAATAAATAAACAAAATCTTTTAAAAAAATAAATGCACGTAAGAAGGTGTTTTCTGCATAGCTTTGGCGAAGACCCAAAAGTAAGTGTCACAAACCTCCATATTCCAAATTAAGGATCCATACCACCTATGCAGGATTTGCAAAAACTGGTTTTGAAGTTCTTCACTCATCATGCAGCTTGAGGTTGTACAGATTTGAGGGAGGAGGATGTTATCACAAGGTAAGATCCTGTGGGGCTGAGGTGTTTTCCTCATTGCTCCAAGTAGGGAGGGGGAAAGAAGAAGAAGGGGTGGAGCCAAGGGAGAGGAATATAAGGGGTCCACACAGAGTAATTGGGAGACACAACCAGCTAGGCTTTATCTCATGACTGAGAATATGAAGACACGGAAGGAATGAAGCAGAGAGAAAATGACATGGTGCATTTACAGTGAGTGGCACTGTAGCAACACCACAGGTGGGAACTGGCCTGGGGTTCTTTTTAAAGGGACTTCATTCAAAAGTACTGCTTGGGGAGCAGGAAGTTGGTGAGTGAAATGGCCCAGCAGAAAGGTGGACTTCTGGGGCCGGGAGGCTGAAATGGCCAGCTGGAGGAGGAAAGGAGGCATTGGATATTCCCAGTGGAGAAGCTTTTGAAGAAACCCACAAAAATGCACCAAGAGAAGAGGTCCAGAGATCACCAATACCAAATCCCAATGATATCAGTTGAAGTCCCTTTAACAAAATCTATCCTGTTGGCCAGCCATGAAAAGACCAGAACCTTATAGCTAGTAAATGGTGAAGAGTTGACAAAGTAAGGAGAAAAGAAGTCAAGGGCCTTCCAGATCAAAGCAGTAACAAGCTGCGACAGAAGGATGCTTTAAATCAGAGAAGAGTTTGCAGTCTCGAGTGTTACACTGGACTGGAATGTCAAATAAAAAACAAATCTGGATTTTGTAAGAAAAGATTTATTCCAAAGGACTACTGCAGTGGAGGAGAAGAATTATTGCAGTGGGGGAGAACACTCTGACCATAAGACCTGCATCTATCTTCAGGTTTAGGCAAAGAGTTTTTCTGGTTTAGGGAGCAGTAAACAAGGCTAGAAAAAAACAGGTGTTGGGAAGTGGGATGAAAGGGTAGTGTGATTAGAGAACAGATCAGAGAATGTTTTACTTTGAAGCCAGCCTACTCTCAGGAGAGGCTATATGTGGCTCAAGCTGAGGATGAGTTGAAATTCAGGGGCCTAGAGGAAGGAGAGAAACTTAACCAAAGTTTGATTAGCAAAGGATTTGTTCCTATTGATCAATGGAAAGAAGAGGTTCCGCTAATCATTTATGAGGCAAAGAATGAATGAGATTAGTAGGGTCAGTGCCTGGCCTTCACATAGGTAAACAAGGAGGTATCCATTTGTCTTCTCAAAGTCATATGGGGAAGGATGGTAATTTGCGGTAAGCTATTTCCCAGAACACAAAAGAGGTGGGGAGGGGTGGGGGGCGGGTGGATTTCCTAACCATCACTGTTTTCCAGTAGCAAAGCGCTCAGGTAAAATTTAATACTGTCAGGAATTTTCAATTTCTGCAATAACAGTGTAACTGTAATCGGAAAGGACTCGAAAATCTACAAAAGTTGCCAACATTTTATCCAAGAACAAGAAAACCTAGTCCACTGGATGTGGACTGCTTGAAAGGATGGTGGCTTGTTAAGTCCCTTTGAATTCAGCTCATTTAATGTAACAGCTCCACATGTAAACACACAATTGTATGTTCAATCTCAGGGACTTCTCAAATCCCAGGCTAGAAGATCTCAGGGTACAGAAAGGGGAAACTGGAAGCGGAGGAGGCAGCATACTTATCCAAGCAGACTTGGTTTCCTAAATCAGGTAAGTGAGATAGGAGGTTTGCCTTCTAGGGGCATTTACTTCAAGAGAGTGAAAAAAGAAACAGGAACAGATTATTATAAAAATAGAAACGTACAAATACCACGAGAGATACAAGAATTTAGAAGAAGAAAATCCTCATTACCCAAAGAGCTATAAGAATTCACTAAAAGAGCATGATTTTTTTCCCCCAGAGATCATCAGGAAAGGTGTTCTGAAAGGATAGAGTTGATTCTAGCCCCAGGTTGGATTAGAAAATGTGGAGACAGGAGGAGTAGGGGTATTCCAGCTGGAGTGACAATAAGCACAGGAGAAGAGACAGGATTTGAGAGGATCTACATGAGGACTTGCAAGCAGCTGGAGTAGGGGATACAGGAAAAGGAAATGGGGAGATAATGTTCTAAAAGAGGTAGCAAGCCATGAATGTCCCATATTAATGCACTTAATATGATTTCATTCTACACGAAAGACTAAGCCCCAGAAAATATTTGACAAGGCAATGTCATGATCAGATCTGTAAGAAAACTGCATCGGGGCACCTGGGTGGCTCAGTGAGTTTAGGCCTCTGCCTTCGGCTCAGGTCATGATCTCAGGGTCCTGGGATCGAGCCCCTGTGTCGGGCTCTCTGCTCAGCAGGGAGCCTGCTTCCTCTCCACCCCCCGCCCCCGCCTGCCTCTGCCTACTTGTGATCTCTCTCTCTCTGTCAAATAAATAAATAAAATCTTAAAAAAGAAAGAAAGAAAGAAAGAAAGAAAGAAAGAAAGAAAGAAAGAAAGAAAGAACGAACCATAACTGCATCAATGTAAAAAAGAATTGAAGAGAGAAGACCTGGGGTTAAGATGGGTCAATGTCACAACTGATATGCAAAGTGAACCGCTTTTTAATACCACCTTCTGATTATGACAAAATTATTTTTAGTAACAACCATGAAATGAAATAAATAATGTAATAGACAGGAAAGAAAAGCAGCAATTAAGATGTTTTCCTATAGCTTTGTGATATAATTATGCCACTAAAGAAATTAAAAACAAAATCAGTATTACAGAGCAAATATATATAGATATGTATATTTACATACATACATATACACATACATGCATCTATATGTATATGGATAAGCTTTTTAATATCTTTCAATATATTTTTGGAAAAAGGGGAAATCTTACACATATGGGTCTGCCACAATAATCAGTATTAACATTAAAACTTTTGTTCAGAGCCTCAATTTTTGCAACTTTGTCAAAATTGAAATTTTTGCATATTCCCAGTCAGTGATGAGAATGGCCAGATTTTTTCATCTTTCTTCATTGAATTGGTCGGGGAACAAGTTTTATTAATTTTAAGTTTGAATCATTTTTTTTCACATGAAGAAACCAATATTCTGTGGTTGGTTCCAGTCTTTTTTTTTTTTTTTTTTCTTAATGTTATGTTAGTCACCATACCGTGCATCATTAGTTTTTGATGCAGTTACAGTCTTAAACATGAGGAAAAGTTTGGCAGAGATTCATAAAAATCTTATTTTGTAGAATTTCTAAAAATTGAAACACAAAACTCCAGATGCTCACCTAGATTGACAGAATGGAGCTAATTCAAAGTCTGCTTTTTAATCTTCATAGACCCTAGACTATCATCGTTTGTTTCAGATCTACTGTTCAAATGCAAGAATATGTAATATCACAGGGTCTAGAGACCCAAATTGTACCTGATGCATGCTTTTTTTACTTCCAGCACTTCCTTGCTATAGATATACTCCAGGTACAGAGGCACGTAGCTTGGTCTATATGTGTCAGGGGCAAACTGTATAAGGGAAGTTCTCTGGATTAATGTCTGTGTACAATGTTTTTTAAAAGATAATACACATGGGTTACTTGGAAGCTACTATAATTTGCAGTTACTGTTGAAATTCAATAACAACAGCAGTCATTCTTTAGCACTTATACCAACAGAGGATTTTTTAGAGGAGAAATGTATTATCACTGACATTTTGTTTAGAGTTATAAGTGCCTGATAGAATAACAAGCAAATGATCTTTTTGTCACTTACATTGTTGCTTTAAATTCCCTGTAATTTAAAATGCACTCCTTTGCTACCTGTAACTGAGGCAAAAGCTTTCACTATCCCACTCTTGAATCTTCCACAGAGAGGGGAAGGGAAAATGGAAACTGGCAATTTGGTAAGTATCAACACTGGACCTAACAGTATGTCGGATTCTATGTAAGGAAAATTTTTGAAGAGATTATTATTTTGTCATTTTAAGATGAAGAATGTTAGGATCGATTGCCAAAGATTACACAGCAAAAGCAGCAGTGAAGTTGGAATTCAAACTGAGATTGCTCTGACCCCAAAGCATATACGATTTCTACTCTACCTAACTGCTTCCTGAGGACAAGGGGGTGAGTTTTAAGGCTGTGGAAGAAGTTAGATGTAATTAGTGCTTGAGTTTGACAGCATCAAGAGAATGGAGAAAAAAGCCCGGCATCAGGGAGGCAATGATACTGCAGGGTCAAAACAGACCAAATCTGATAATATCTTAGATGCGGGAACAACGAAGATGGTGAAATTCAAGTGTAAAAGCCTGGAAAGTACAGAACCAGGTGAGACACCAATATCTAGTTGCCAATACCTTACTGAAATTTCAGTGAGGGGTGCCTGGGTGGCTTAGCCAGTTAAGTGTCTGCCTTCAGCTCAGGTCATGATCACAGGGTCCTGGGATCAAGCCCCGTATCAGGCTCTCTGCTCAGCAGGGAACCTGCTTCTCCTTCTCCTTCTGCCTACCACTCTGCCTACTTGTGCATGCGTGCACTCTCTCTCTGTCAAATAAATAAATAAAATCTTAAAAAAATTGCAATGACATGAGTAAAAATCCTAGCTACTGGGACTCCCGTCAGAGGGAGACCTGCTATGAGGAGTGAATGCTTTTATATAAGCTACTTGGCATGGATAAGGGATACTCTCTAGAAACAGTAGTTGAACACAAATTGCCTTCTGAGAATGGGTAGTCTAGTTAATCATATAACTTTTGCTTACTGAGTAGGAAATGCAAGTTTGGAGGCAGAGCTGAATTGTTCAGGAAGGCAGAGAAGAGGTTAATGTAGCTGTGATGTTTAGTGGCATACATTTGCCCTATAACCTCAGCCCAGGGTAAATTTTTTTCAAATATCATAGCTTGGAGTGTCAACAAATTAACAGCTTTTCAAGTATACCCATATTGGGTACTGCCACACATGTAGTACTACTTGAAGGATAAACCAGAGAGATAGATAAACAGATACATAGACAGACAGACAGAACAAATGAACAGATTTGCAACGGCCAGTATGCACAAGCATGCATGTAGACTCACAAGCAATTTAGGGTCATTCTGTTCATGCCATTTGGATTAACCACATCTTCTTAGGCAACATACTTCCCAGGATGGCTCTTTCTGACACTTTGGTTTCTTTCCTTCTATGGGTGGGATCCTGTTTCTTTTTCTATCATCTATTTTCCTCATCACCTTTATAGATGAGACCAGAGCAAGCTGTGTCTACCTCTGTAGCACTCTTATAGGGGTAACTCTTGGAGTCCCACCAGCCACCTGCTGGGAGGACACTGCATTGACATTAACTGCCACTATGGGGCAGCAGGAAGCTATTTCCCTGCCTATTTCTGAGCATCACTGGATTTCACATTCCTAAGACTGAACACTCTCATTCAGTATCTATGTATAATTCTTGAAAATACTTTCACATGACCAATTGTTTTATGATAGGTGTGTTCTACCTACTTCTTAAAACTATATAAAATTTAAAAATTCTATCCATGCCATATTTATAAAGAATCTTAAATACCTTGAATATCTTTAATGGCATATACCAATGTGGCTAGATTGTCTAAACCAATTATTTACAGGATTCTGAGAATCATTTATATTTTGAAAAGTTTACTCTTTTCCACATCTGAAGAGTCACATTCTACCCTCAGTCATTAAGAGCTCAAATTTACTGAGTTTGCATGTGACAAACACAGGTCTAGGTGCTTTGTGTAGGCTGACTCATTTACTCTGCACAACTCTTGAAGGTAGCTTCCATTCTCAACTCTTTTTCAGATAAGATACCTACTCAGAGAGGTCCAAACATTGCAAAAGTCACCAAGCTAGTAAGAGATGTTCAAGTTTGCACCCCAAGTGTTGTCTGGCACCAACACTCTTGATCATTAACTCTAAGGCAGATCCTAATAAACAATAAGAACACAATTTAACAATTAAAATTATGAAACTACTGTTGCACCATGGAAGCCTATGAATATTATGGGCACATGACAGGTCTAAAAAAATTACAAGTTCTGAGACCTTTCACCTAAACTATGGAGCAAACTAAGAACAACAGGGAAGAAAAAAACTACTTTGAAAGGGTTAAGGATTCCAGAAGGCTGTAATAGCAGGTTTGCAATCAAGGGCCACCATAAAGAAACAGCAGGAGAGGGGGGAGGTAATCTTGGTCATGCTGTGAGTGCACAAGTCTTTAGTTTAGAATTGTGTCAAACCACCCAGGAGCAGAAGAGAAAGCTGTGTTTAAACTTTGTTCTGTTTCAAAATGGACATAGAATTTTTTTTTTTTTTCTGAAGCCCCAAAAGTGAAGATTAACTTAGAGCATTTGATTCAACAGTATCCATCGGAAAAGTTGGACTGGGTTTTTGCTAACAGGGTTACTTAGGAGAAGTCTATTTTACCATATTAAAACAAAATAAAAATTATCCATACTATTTAGCAGCAAAAAGCTTTTTAACCCACCACCCAAGTAAAACCACAACATTCTTCAATTCTGCTCTCTGGTAGGTCAGTCATTCTGGACTTAAAAAAGGGGAGGTGGGGGGAGATGAAGAAGAAATGCTTGTTTAAATATGTTGCTTCTATGTTCCACTGCCTAATTCCCTTTACCCATTTGGAAGTGAGATCCATTTAGGCCATCTGTGCTCTTTCATTCACATCTATGGGTGTAACTTGGTTTTCTGAGGTGCAGAACAAAGTCTCCCAGGAGCATGGTCGTGCAATTATATTTTTTTTCCAAGCAGGAAAGCCAAATCTTGAGGTTTGGAAGAGCTAAATGAAAACGATGTTGGCAATAAGTTCTACAGCAAGTTGGTCCAATCTGAAAATGGGCACTTTATTTTTGCATACACTGCATCCTTTAACCACCCTTTCTGAAACCTAATGGATTCATGCAAATCAATGAAACATTGGTTTTTTGTTTTTTGTTTTTTTTTCAGGAGGAAGAATCAAAAATACTATTTCAGGTATTTAACCTGATTAAAAGGACAGAGATTTTTGGTAATTGAGCTTTTATGAAACATCGATTCTGTTGAACAGGAAAAACTTGAGAATGGGAAAATGTAGAGATTCTTCTATTTCCCCAAGAAACTCAGCCCTTTTACTCTGAAAGCTAGTGTTGTGCCCAGTGGTTTCACTGAGAACCAGCCCAAAAGAGAAATTTTACTTATTTCAGTCAGGGACTGCTAGGAGAAGAGCAAGTAAACTACATCTCACAATATAATCGATACTTTTTTTTTTTTTTGGTTCAAAATGTTTTTAATGTGTTGTTGCGTTTAAAATGTTAGTAAGATAGCACTGTTTCCGATTTAATACTAGTATTTCCATTTAATACAAAGTTCCTCATTAAATGACTTTAGAAGAAATTAACATTTATAAATAAGCACGTTTTCTAATTAACTTTTCTATAAAGATGACCTGGAGCCTTTTTATAGATTTGTGCTAATCATCTCCACTTTGCATTCATGTGCTTATGAAAGCATTAATTCTCTTACTCATTCTGAATGCTAAATGGATCCAATAGTTTCCTAATTTCTTTTTGTGGAAGTTTGTGCTCTACAATCCACAATATCTAGACTGCCACAGATTTTTTTTCCTGAGCACTTCTGATTGTTTTCACAAAGGGAATCACAACACAGGATCTCCTCTGCTTCAGCTTGTTCAGTGCCCTCAATTTGGATGAAAGACATTTATTCTGTGACTGTGGCTGTGAAGAATTCAAATGCTTATTCTTTCTGATTAAACAGGTTGCTTCACTTATTCACTATATATTTTCAAATGTCAGTGTGATTTTGTTAGAAGGAAAACCAAGGAATTTCTAAAAATTAATCACTGTAACTAAGATGAGACTCCCAGATATTCTTACTTGACATGAAAACAAAACTGAAAACCCAAGTCCCTTGAAATAAATGCATAGTCCTTTTGTATGTGTTAATTGCAAACACACAATGAAATTCCAAAAATGAGTCAATGGTCAATGTTTCAACTACAAGGAAACAAAGACTTGAGAGGAAAAAAATGTAAGCATTTAATGATTCCTATAAAAATATCCTATGTGAAAATACTGCCACCCACCATCACTTTCCCCTTTTTTTCCCTTTTACTAACTACAGCACAGTTTTTCAAAGAATTTTTGGCATCTCCAGATGATAAATTATGTGAATTATTGTTGGATCAAAATTCCTTTGAAATAACTGCAGGTGTTCAAGATCCTGTCAGAGCAAATGCATTTTAAGTCCCCTGAAGACTGACACTCGGCCATTTCTCAGGCTTCTTTGAGGTAGAGCTCCTG
This sequence comes from Potos flavus, assembly GCA_028534135.1. Lineage (NCBI taxonomy): Eukaryota > Metazoa > Chordata > Mammalia > Carnivora > Procyonidae > Potos > Potos flavus. The sequence continues at coordinate 16,123,144 of CM052895.1, read as the reverse complement.
TTGGGAGTGGCTTTGTTTAAATTGGAGACATATGGAGAGCTGCTTGGTGAAGACAGGAGGAAGCCTGTCCAATTGGCACAGAATTAGAATCTAACTCCTGATTTAAGTCCACATTTGAGGGTCTCCTTTCTGCTCTGTATTCTCCCCTTTACGTCTTCCTAATCCATAGCAAAATGCCACAAGAAGTAGTATCTCATTGCTAAAATGGGAACTACAGCTTCTTAGAAACATAATTTGATTCAACATAATGATGTTAATTATAAATGTGATCGGCTTTGGAGAAATCCTATGCATTCACAATTTATTTTCCTTGAGGTTCCTCTATAGAAAATGGATTTAAAGATACTGTTTTTTAAATTAATACAGGAAGTAAAACCTAGCAAGTATTTCTGCCTTTTGAAAGGACAGATGGATGAATGAATAAGTACTGTCTGGTATTTTAAGAAAAAGGGAAAGGCACTAAATAAAACAAATTATAAGTCATATGTTAAAAGCATATTACAAGTCTCATTAAATTCTTACATAAAATTTAGAAGGTAATTACTATTGTTCACTATTGTCTATTAAGAATATTGAGGATCAGAAGGGGCACGTGTACCCGAATGTTTATAGCAGCAATGTCCACAATAGCCAAACTATGGAAAGAACCTAGATGTCCATCAACAGATGAATGGATAAAGAAGATGTGGTATATATAGTACATTATATCTTGATGTATATTCCTTTTTATATTTTATCAGTATTCATTGTGATTCCTGCGCTTCTTTATTTCACCAGTTCTGGAAATTTCTCACCTATTATCTCTTCAAAACAGAATCTCCCTGTATTCTATTCCGTTTTCTGGAACTCCAGTTAAACAAATATTAAAACTTATTCTCTTCTGCATATTGCTTAATGGCATTTTCATACTTCCCATCTTTTTCTCCTTTGGTGTAGCTTTCTAGTTAATATCTTAAGCTCTGCAGTCTACTTTAACCGTTCTCACGTCATCTATGTCTACTCTACTATTTTACTTCTTCAAGACTTATGTTCCTGTTTTTAAATTTTACAGCATATTTTTATTTGTTGAAGTTCTACCTGGTTATTTTGCAAATAAGTGTATGTTTGCTTTTTGTAATATGTTATCCTTGTCAGATTTTTATGCATTTTTCATATGTTTAAATAACTTAAATGGTCTTGTTTTGTTTTGTTTTACTCCGTCATATTTTTACTTACTTGTCCTTATTGTGTTTTATAATTTTGGGCTGTGAACTCATGTTTGAAAGTTTGGGTTTTCCCTGTGGAAATACTGCTGGGTCTGAGTTAGGATTTTCGTTTGCTTCTGTCAAGTACCTGTAGGCACTGCCTTACCACTCTGGAATCACTGAGTAAATTTCTTGATTTGGGGTTTACCTTAATTTCAAATTAAAATTATTTTCAACCCAAAATCTAAATGAGAACATGCCCATCTTTTAAAAATATTTCAAGGAAAATTTCATTGTTTTTTATTCAGAGCCCAGGCTGAGATCAAAGATTTTCCTTACAGCTCCCTTTGCTGTAATGGATTTCTTTCTCCAGTCTTCCTTTGACACACAGCGTGGCCTTCTTATAGTCCACATTTACATAGGAGTATCAGTGCAAACTTCCTGCTTTTCTGTCTCCTGAGCCTCATGTAATTAATAGAACCCAGGACTCTGCACAGGATCAGTAACATAATTTGTAGAGCCCTTGAAAAATGAAAATATGCATCCTTTATTCAAAAAGCAGGAAAAAAAAGTTACCATTGAAGTTACTAAAATATCAAACATTTTCCTTTCTTCCATAAACTTCTCTTGACTCATTATTGTGATTTTTTTATTTGCTATTTAATATCATACTCCTTTAGGCATGGGACCACTCATGAGGTGAATGCAGACCCACACATCATCCTACGGCCCACCCTATGGCTTGATATTTGAAGTCTACCTGTTGCTAGGTTTGTCCTTCTGCCAACCACACCAATGTGCCATGCCTGCCCAGGTTGGAAAAGTCAATTTCTTCTTCCCACAGGTCCACCTCCCCAAGCCACAATAGATAAGCAACATTCACAGCTCAAGGCAATACAATCTGTACTGGGACATATCCAGCACCTAGATTAGGGACAGGCAAGTGGCTCACTCCTGCTGAGTCACTTATAGAATATTTTATGGTATGTAGTCCAGGGTGGGGACAGCCATTATCATGTCCCCCCAGCACCAACCCTCTCTCAAGTTCACACCCAGACTCCATCGTGGGCAGGGGGCAGCAATGGTTGCTGAAGTAGCTGGGAAAGGGGGGCCTGATGGGGTAGAGTCCCTTGCAATGGGTTGCAACAACAGTCACTAGGTGGGAGTAGAGAGAAGGAAGCCATGTGAGGTCAGGGTCTGGGGGAGCATGGACTAGGCAGCAGAGAACATGTCCAGGGTATTCAGGGAGGTGGTGGGTGACAGCACTATGCTTCATTTGAGATTCTGGACCCCCGCAGCTTGTTCCATTGTCCTATTGAACTTCACTTATAAACCACAAATTCTGGGCATCTGGATGGCTCAGAGCATTAAGCATCTGCCTTCCACTCAGATCATGATCCCAGGGTCCTAGGATCGGGTCCCACATCGGCCTCTCTGCTCAGCGGAGAGCCTGCTTCTCGCTCTCCCTCTCCCTCTGTGCTCTCCCTCTCTTGAAAATGAATGAATGAATGAATGAATGAAATAAAATCTTTAAAAAAATAAAATAAACCACAAATTCCAAGATAAAATTGTTAAGAACTTCAAGAGGACAACTACAGAGCATTAAACTGCAAGTACAGGGCCCTTCTGAGCACGACAATCCTGACCACTCTATCCTGACTCTCAGCTACTAAGACTGGCAAAGGAACAGCCAGGGGAAGTTGTCATTGGAGCATGGAAAATGGTGGCAACAGTCATCTGACAGGACCTGTGGGCTTTAGTATAGGGACAGAGCCAAGGTATGCAGGGAGGTTCCAGGGAATAAATACCTTGACTTCACTCTCTTTCCCTTGCTCTAATTACCTATTTGTATCTCCCATTAGCCAAACGCTCAGAATCTCACAGATATCGTACAGAAAGGTAACATTCTGAGGAATAGAACATGACAGAGGGTGAACACTGTTTCTGGAGGAGCACAGGTGCCAATGAAAAACTCATGAGCTTTCTTATAGTGTGTATATATACATGTGCATGTTTGTGTGCGTCTGTGTAAGGGAGGGTAAAATAGTGAACTTGCAAAATTATCCTTCACAGTAACAATCAGTGATGTTAATTAGCAACTGCTGTGTTTAATTAAGCTTAAACTTTCTTGTTTTTCACTGCCTTCTCATTGCCTGTTATTTATAATAGCAATCTGGCCTTGTAGATTTAGGGTTACAGTTGGGGTTAGGAAATTTATTCAACAACTTTTTATTATAATTCAGAAGAAAAAGGGGGAGTTTGATGAAGAGGAAGAGATGAATTCAAGAATGATTTTAGAGATAATATTATCAAGACGGTAACCAGTGAAATTTGGCAAGTGAGTAAAAGGAGAGAATTAGTATAAATTCTAGATTAATGGCATACATACCAGTTATATGATGGGTCTAGCATACCAAAACAAGAACTGAAAAACATATTTCAGATACTTAGAATATGAGATTTTTGAGGGCACTGGGGTGGTTCAGTTGGTTAAGCCTCTGACTCTTGATCTCGGCTCACGTAGTGATCTCGGGATCCTGCGATCAAGCCCCACATGGGGCTCCATGCTCAGCGGGGAGTGTGCTTGAAATTATTTCCCTCTGCCCCTTTCGTTGCTCTCTATCTGTGTTCACTGCACAGTCTTCTTTTCCCTTCCCCTCTGTCTCTCCCTGCCCTCTCAAATAAATAAATAAAATCTAAAAAAAAAAAAAAAAAAAATCAGGTTTTCGTGTGGCATCAACCTAGAAACAGTAAGCATAATTTCTTTTAATCCACCCCTTTTTTTGAAGATTTTAGTTTCATAGGCATTCATTGATCAGGTTACTCTACCTAAAAGACTTCTTTACTGGAAATAGATGCTTCTTTTCTCCAGAACTTCTAGAACCAAGTGAAAATTTCAACTTTCTCTTTATTTCCACTTTCATGTAGTCATTTATAGTTTTCGTCTTATAGAATTTCTATCCCTAGAAAATTAGACATTGTTACCTATATTAACAATGGACAACATGAGGGTCTCCTGGGTGGCTCAGTGGGTTAAAGCCTCTGCCTTTGGCTCACGTCATGATCTCAGGGTCCTGGGACCGAGCCCCGCAGCATCCAGCTCTCTGCTCAGCAGGGAGCCTGCTTCCCCCTCTCTGCCTGCCTCTCTGCCTACTTGTGATCTCTCTCTGTCAAATAAATAAATAAAATCTTAAAAAAAAAAATGGACAACATGAAATCCCCAACTGCATAATAATGAAAAGTAAATGTAAGCAGTTCATAATAGCATGTAATAAAAATATAACTCAAAATGCCATTAGACTAGGCTGTCAGCAGTCAAAAGGCACATGCATTTTAAAATTTAGACACTTAAGATATTACTCTTTATGTATACACAGCCAATTCTTCTCAGTAATGAATAAAAAATTCAAGATAAACACTAAGTGAAGCATAAAACATTTGGAATTGATTTGAATTTTTTGCCCAGCTTTTATAAGAGGTTCTCACAATTCTCTATAGAAATTCTGGTCCATGAACTATGTAAATTAGTCCCTTAACTGAAGCTTAAAGTAGAAGGATATACTCCAGAGATTGGACTGTCATCAGAGATAGAAACCCTAGTCTAGGCTATTTATTGAAAAAGCATATAAAATTTTTTATTAGTATGTAGATGTTCTCTAGAGAAAACAAAATACTCTTTTCATTCACACTTAACAATTCCCTTTAGACAATAAAGAGAATGCTTTATCTATATTTGAGAAAGCTGAGTTTAAAAGAGTTGATTCTATTGGAACATTTTTCTGTATTATATTCTGACAACGTTTTAATTTACATATATCCAGGAATATCCTAATATGAGAAATTACATATGTGACATAAATTGCAGGTTCACGGAAGGCCCTCTACATAAAAATTTACTACGTTTAATATCTAGAAAATATCAATAGTTGGTCAGATCTCGGCATTATAAATTTTCCTTTTTCGCTTTCTTTTTCTAATAATATGTTTGGTTCTATTTTTTTTTTAAGATTTTTATTTATTTATTAGAGAGAGAGAGAGAGCACAAGTAAGCAGAGCAGCAGGCAGAGGGAGAGGGAGAAGCAGGCTCTCCACTGAGCAGGGAGCCCGATGTGGGGCTCGAACCCAGGACCCTGGGATCATGACCCGAGCCGAAGGCAGCCGCTTAACTGACTGAGTCACCCAGGTGCCCTCTTTTTTCACTTTCTTAACAGTGCCTGTGGAAGAGCAGAAATCCTTTCATTTTGTTGACGACCAATTCATTGCTATTGTTCTTTTATGTTTATGTTTTGGTGTCCCTTTAAGAAATGTTTGCCTAACCGTAGCCGTGCATATTTTTTCTATGTTTACTTTTTAAAAATTTTATAGTTTAGCTTTTACACTGTTCTAGTTGTCTATTGCTGCATGACAAAACACACCACAATTTAGTGGCTTAAAACAACAACAACACGCATTTGGCTCATGACTCTGCAATTTGAGCCAAGCTTGGTGAGGATTGCTTGTGTCGGCTTCACTCAGTGTCAGTGGGGCAGCTGGAAGGCTAAGGATGACAGCATGGGGAGGTTCATTCGCTCACAGTCTGGTGGTTGATACTATTAGCTGGGATCATTGGCCAGAACACCTACACGTGGCTTGGGCTTCCTTATGATATAGTGGCTGGGTTCAGACTCCTTCAGCGAAATAGCCAGCAACAAGATGTAACACATATTATGACCTAGCCTCAGAAGTCATAGAGTTGTCTACTCTTCGTGGAGTGAGTTCGTAAAACTAGTCGTATTAAAAGCTGACCTAGATTCAAGAAGACAGCATTTTGAAGGCAAGTTCATTTTGCAAATGTGTTTAAAATCAATACATACATTTAGGTATAGATATGTTTTGAATTAGTTTGGAGTACACTATAAGGCAAGGCTTACAGTTAATTATCCTTCCAAAATGGATATTCGGTTCCAGCATCATTAATTGAAAGGACATTGTATCCCCACTCTGAATTGCATTGGAGTCTTTTACAAAAATAAAATAACTACAGATAGGTAGATCTCTTTCTGGAATTACTCTTCTGTTCCATTGATCTATATGATGATCCAGACACCACCCCACTCTTTCTTGGTAACTGCAGTTTTAAAATAAATCTTGAAATCAGTTAAGTCCTCCAACTTTGTTCTTCATGTTGAAAACTCTTTTGCATATATTAGTTCTTTTACATTTTCACATAAATATGAGAATCAGATCGCCAATCGCTACCCAAAAAAAATCCTACTGGGATTTTGGGCAGATTTTCATAAACTCTACTGCTCAATTTTTTAAAAACTGACATTTTAACAATATTGTCTTCCAAATCATGAATATGATATATGCGTACTTTTATTTAGGCATTCTTTAATTTCTCTAAGGGTTTTATGGACATATTTTCCAATATACAGGTTTGAGATAGGCTGTTATATTTTTTCTGAAATATGTCACATTTTAAATGCTTTTTATTTTTTTTTTAAATTTTGATTTTAATTTGCTTATTGCCATTATATGTGTGATTTTTTTTTTTTTTTTGCAATTTGATACTGTATTCTACAACTCTGCTAAATGCACTCAATACTTATAGTACCTTTTTTTTTTTTTTGGTAGATTCTTTTGTGTTACTTATGTAATCTTCCTTGCCAAACTGTATGCCTTTCACTTCTTTGTTCTGCTTTATTACATTGGCTAGAATCTACAGTATAATACTGAGAAGAAGTCTTGAGAACAAACCTACTTGCCATTTCCTGATCTTATGGGAATACACTTGGTTTAAATAAGTATGCTGTTAGCTTTAAGTTTTTCATAGATGCCTTTTTTAGGTTGAGAAATTTTCTTTCTTTCTTTCTTTCTTTCTTTCTTTCTTTCTTTCTTTCTTTCTTTCTTCCTTCCTTCCTTCCTTCCTTCCTTTCTCTCTCTCTTTCTTTTCTTTTTCTTTCTTTTTCTTTCCTTCCTTCCTCCCTTCTTCCCTTCTTCCCTTCTTTCTTACTTTCTTTTTATAGAAAAGGCTCTAAGCTTTTTAATATATAAAGAGCTTTCATCAGAAAAACAAAGATTAAGAACTCAACAGAAACAAAAAAAAATACACAAGGAGGTATTTAATGGAAAGAAATGGAATTGGCCAGTAAATATTAGAAAACCGTGTTTATCATCATAAATTTTAAAAGTTAAAATGAGATATATTTTCTACTTATTACACTGGTATAGATTTAAAGGTTTTATATATAAACTGTATATATTTAAGGTATACAACATTATGATTTGATATACATGTATGTAGTGAAATGATTACTGTCAACCTAATTATCATATCTCCTCCCATAGAAAAAGTTCCTTTCTATTCTTATTTTGCTGAGAGTTTTTAAAAATTAATGGGTATTGAATTTTGTCAAATGTTTCCAGGTACAATTTATTTATATGGTCATATGACTTTCTTCTTAATACTCTTTAATATGGTGAATGAATTATATTGATTTTCAAAAACTAAACAAATCTTGGATTCCTGGAATGCACTCCACATGATCGTGAAGTATGGTCCTTTTATATGTTACTAAGTATACTTTGCTTTTATTAAGTTTATATCTAAATTTAGGAGAAATAGTTATCTGAAGTTTTCTGTTCTTTTCGTATCTGATTTTGTACACAGCATAATGCTAAAGTCATAAAATGAGTTGGGAATTATTTAAGTGTTACTAAGAAATTGTACCTATCTTAGTATTACTAAGATAGGTACAATTTCTTTTTGAACATTTGGTAGAATTGACCAGTGAGGCCATCTTGACTAGAGTTTGTGTTGGTGTGTGTGTATGTACTGGAAAGTTTTGAATGATCAATTCAATTTTTTAGATAAATACAGAGATGTTTAATTTCCTATTTCTTCTTAGTTTTTGTAATTGTCATCTTTTAAGATTTTTTCCATTTCATCTAAGTCATCAAATTTATTATATACAGTTGTTTATGGTATTGCTGTATTATCATTTTTGTTAACGTAAGATACATACTTATTTCTCCTTTTTCATGCCAGATATTGGTAATTTGTGTCTCCTCTCTCTTTCTTGTTCAGTCTACCTGTTTACCAATTTTATTGTTTTTATTAAAGAATTAGCTCTGAGTTTCATTTATTTTCTCTGTTTTTCTTTGTTTCCCCATTGATTTTTCTCAGAACTTCCTCCCTTTTACTGATTTTCAATGTAATTTTCTTCTTTTTTTGTGCATTTTAAGGTAGAAGTTTGAATCACTGATTTTAGATCTTTCTTCTTTGCTAAGTATTTAAAGCTACATTTTTTCTAACTACTACTTTAAGTGCAATCCATAAATTTTGATATGTTGTATTTTTACTTTCATTGAGTTTAAAATACTTTTTACTTTCCCTTATGATTTCTTCTTTGCTCAATGGTTTATTTTAAGTGTGTTGTTTATTTTCCAAATATTTGAGGATTTTCCAAGTATTTCTTTGTTACTGATTTCTAACTTAATTCTGTTTTGGTCAGGGAACATTCTCTTTATAATTTCAATCCTTCTAAATTTATCGAGATTGGTTTTACAATGCAGCACATTGACTAGCTTGGTGAATGTGCAGTGTGTACTTGAAAAGACTGTGTGGTCTGCTGTTACTGGGTGAGTTGTTTTATAAATGTCAGTATCAAGGTCAAGTTGGTTGAAGTCTTCTACGTATTTACTAATTTTTTGTCTACTTCTATCAATTGCTAAGAAAGAAGTGTTGAATTTTCTGACTAAAATTGTGCATTTGTCTATTTCTGCTCACGGTTCCATCAATTTTTGCCTTCTATATTGAAACTCTCTTATTAGGTGTGTAAATTTTGTAAATTTTTATGTCCTCTTGATGAATTCACTCCCTTTATCTTTATGAAATTATCCTCTTTATAACAACAAAAATGTTTTCATGATTTAGGTGGTAGTTGAAACCAGGGTTTGGAATGGTATGTGAGGGTGGGAGAGGAGAATATGGAATGAGAAAAGACAAAGGTTAGCAAGAGAACCCTGGGGAACACAAACATTTAAAAATTTAGCAGAAGAAAATGAGCCCATGACGAGACTAAAATGAAACCAAGACCAAACTTGAAGAAGAACCATGGAAATGTGGCGCTCCAGGAACAGAAGAGAATTTTAAAAAGGACGTGTTTAATATAATGTCAAATGCTTCTAAGCCACTATTTAAGACAAGGTCTGAAAATTAACAATAGAAGGTAGCACCAAGAAAGTTCCGATAAACCTAGCAAGCACATTGCTGTAATGAGCTAGACTCATAGTAGATATGAACAGAAAGAAAAAGAGGTCAATATCTTTAAGTTTACTAAGGGGAAGGAAAATGTGAAGGTGCAGAAGAGAGAGGGCATCTCATAGAGGATATTTCTTAGAGTCGTAAGTTGATTGGAACAGGAAATGTAACATAATGCCAGTATTAATTGGTATAATTAATAAAAACATCATTTTATCACTCTTCATAAACTCCAGTGAGGATCATTTCTACATATCTTAAGGCACTATTTAACTTTATTTTTCCCCTAGTTTTTTTTTTTTTTTTTTTGGTAGAAGAAATACTAACTTCTATTTTTGACACATCTGGTTTATCATAGAAACACTCATGATTTACCAATTATTTTCCTTTGGTTTCATCAGTTTCCTTTTTGTGTAGGGCTATATCTGTCCAAACAAGAATGTCATGTTTTTCCTTTATGCCAATGTATACGACATGAAGAAAATACGTTTTTCAAGTAACATTCTGCACATAAATTTCCTATTTTTCATCACTTCTAGTTTGGAACACAACAGTTTCTTTCAGGTTTTTAACATGAGATGGCCTACATCTAAAATGTGAAGAATACCATAACTGCAACAATTTATAAACTGTTATTGTATAAAGAGTAGTAATAGTAACAAACAATGCATTTTTTCTTATTCACATATCCATGTGTAATTTGCATATACATTACATATTCTTTTTTAAAAACAATGGAGACAATCTTTGCTAGTTTTTAAAAGGCTACTCTCTCAGGGTTCTTAATCATTTTAAAGTCACAGGTTAAAGTTGAGAACCTGACAGAAGTTATGCTTCATGTTCCTAGAAGAAGGACGTATATCTAAACGCACATATAATTTTGCACACTCTTTTAGAGGTATAAGCATTTGATTTAGAGAAATATAAACTTCTTGGATATTGATGATAACGTCAAAGGAAAAATAAAGAGCACAGCACCATGATCCAAAAGTATGACTTTTGGAATCAGTTGGATTTAGATAAAAGTCCTGACCCAGCACTTAGTAGTTAGATGATCTTAGCCAAGTTACTTAGCAATTAGCTAACTCTTAGCTTAAGTATACTCATACATAAAATGGAGTTGGAGAAAGGATTAAATTAGCTAAAAAAAAAAAAAAAAAGTAAAGTACATGACCAGTGCATATAATAATCAGTGTTTGTTTTAAATATAAGGGAAATGACTTTGATGGAATGGTTCATAAAGCCATAAAATGTTTTCATTTAGATTTGCTTTGCATGTTCAAATCTGTTTGACTTGGATGGAGAATCTCACAGAAAGTGCATCTCAAGCTACAAGTTTCTAACTGCAGAGTTGGATATAGGGAGTATCACTGCACTGGATGGGTAGTGTTCAGGTGGAGCCAGGCTCTGGTGGGGAGGGGCATTGTTGGCACATGACCACCAAGTGACAAGACACCACATATTAGGAGGTACAACTAATTATTATTAGTATTTCAAGTATCCTATAGAGAAACATGTGTTTTAGCAGGTTGTCCCCAATACTAGGAATTCTAAAGGTAGTTAGGTTGAAAAGGTGTTTAACATTGCCAGAAAAACCATACATCCATATATATTTCACAAACAAGATAATTGAGATATAATTTTATCAAATTACCTGAGTCATTCTGTTATGTTTCAAATCATCAAAGATACTGTTCTTGGCATATACTATTTTTTCCTAGATTTTAAAATGTATTACAAGGCTACTAGGATAATCCTGGTTGCAAAGGCAATTAGTTTTGGCTCATCTTGACATGCTTGGCCTCTTACAATAGTGCTCTCCCAAAAAGCCCCTTAGTCTGAGGCACAGACTCACTAAAGAGAGAGAGGCTTTAATTCGAATTTCCCTGTCTCTTCTCTGATTTCAACCAAGGAACAGTATCCTAAGGCTGTGTGCTGACCTCAGAACATAAGTCTAGACAGAACACCAAAAATTGTCTTTAAAAGGTGCCATGAACAGTATCCAAAATATCATCCCTTGAATAGGTTAGACAATTTACTGTGCCAAAATCCTTCTATGTGTGGTTGCACCCAAAGCAGGTGCTTCTATGGAAAATATATCCAAGACCATTCTATCTCAGTTTACTTTGAGCAAAGCCAGTTTTTTAATTTAAAAAGTACTTGCTTAGATGTTTCTGAGATGTTTTACTGGCTTAGTAATCCAAGTAACTTCTGACTGGGGCTAAGGGAAGGTATCTTTCTCTGAGGAACCTTATCATAGAGCAAGAGCTTTTAAATGTTTTGGGAAAGCTCTGACCTTCCAAAGTTGAGCTTTGTTCAGGACGTGAAGATTTTAATGACACGTACCTCCTTGCCAATTTTATTATTCCACTATTTTTTATTTAAATTACAGATTCTTTTTTGTCTCTTTCTCCGTGAGAGGCTGGCACCAAATCATCCCCTGAGGAGAGCAGACATTCCAAAGGATGTCCTGCCAATAATAATGGAAAGCTGGATACAACTGAATGGTATAAAAAGGTACCTGAGATGCTTAGAAAACTGTAAAGTTTAATGCTGCACACCCGGAGCCCATGCCAACTACTACAGCTGCTGGTTATACATGAAAGATGTGTGTGTGTGTGTGTGTGTATGTGTACGTGTGCATGTATGCTTTTAAATTCATGGCCTCTTTTTAATTTGTTGCTTATGAATCTCTACACATCTGTCTTTTAAAATGTCTTGTTTATAGGGTCAACAATTTCTGTCTAACGAGATGGGCCAAAAGACCTTTAATCACTCACAGACTCACAAGGAAAATGACAGTGTGTCCCAAATAAAAGACTGAGGAGGAATTATGGCTAAAATATCTTAAATGTTCTCCAGTAACATTTGCCAAACATAATTTATAATACTGCCTGAACCTTTCTTCCCTTTAAGGGGTATACACTCATTTGAAGTAAACAGTGTATCAATACCTTCTTAAGTCTCAAAATGTTAAGCTGCCTTTTTTAAATTTGAAGAATACTATGTAGAAAAGAGTAAGGAACTATCTCCTTAATTTAAACAAATGGCACAATGCATTCACTGAACATCCAAACCGTCACTGAAAGACACATGACTGAGGAGATGAAGCAAACCTATTTTCCCAGACAATTTGTATTTTACAAGGAAAGACACAACCTTTCTGGAAGACTTGTCTTTGCACCTTCAAACATGATTTGATTATTCAATAAGCAACTGTGCCCTAAATCACAGAACCATAGTAAAGAATAACTTTAAAACATACTGAAAATGTAAATTACTAAAGCCTTGAAGACAAAATATATTTCATGTAATTTCATAAGAAAAGGAGGGTACAAATGGACATACCATGCAAAAAAAAAAAAAGTGTGTAAAGAAACAATGACATAAATTGCTACTACACTTGGGTAAGCTATCCTTCTTAAATGAAACTTTAAAATAGGAACAAAGACCCTGATACCGGAGGACCCACTATAGTGTAGCTGATTTAAAGCACCAGGGGTTTAAACGCTCACAATATATTATTTTCGGTAAGTACACTTCTGGAATGTTTCAGTTTGGATTAAGCATCCTGAAACATGGATTTAATTAAAGGAGCCCTTCAGATAATTATGGGACTGATTTTCAAAGGCGTGCTAGATGATTCAGATTCCTGGTAACATTCTGAGCTGCATCATTTAAAGCCTGGTCTGGAAGGACTATTCTCTGAGAATTTACCATTTTCCAAAAACTAAAGAAACTTCCTGGCTGAATATTTAGAAATCAAACATTGGTATTTAGAACATCTTTATGTTAAATAGTATGGATTTTGAGTGACTTTTAGGAGTCTCTAAGGAAGGCCTCAAAAGATATGGCTGGCATTTGATAGGACAAGACAACATATGATTGTCTAGAAGCCAGCTCAGACTTCTGGGACCCCTCCCAAAATTCCGATCACTGAAGAGACTTTATGGATACTCAAAATGCTAAAATGTCTCAGCTCGAGGGCAGGTAGAAACAGTGACTTCCAAAAGGGAAGTTTATGATCTTCCCAGGAATGGGGAAAAGAAGCCATTGGGGTCTAGGAAAAAAAAAAATACAACTTCTATCTATATTTACTTTTTAACTCATTAAGAAAACTTGTATGTATACATTTAAAATGCACTTCATAGGTTAGAACAGTAGTATGTGGATATAATGTGTAAGTAAATAGCTATACATATGTTTGGATACAGTGTCTTTCTAAACAGATACCCCAAATTCTAAGGCACTTCCCTATTCCAGACCTCTCAGCATCTCAGAATGTAGGGAACAGGGCCAGTGGTTCTGTTGCCTGCTACTGCCTGATAGCAAGCTGGGGCATTCAGTTATTCTATACTATTCTCTACTATTCTCTACTATTGGAGACAAATATGGTGGGCTGTGGACTCATTTACTCACTCAACAGATACTTGCCAAGCATCTATGAGATCAAGTGATAAAAACCAAACAAAGACGCAGTTTAAGCTTTCATAGAGTTTATTCTATAAAACAGAATTATAATTATTCTCATTATTCTAATGAGGAGAAAGAAGATAAGCAAGCAAAAAAATGAGGAAAACCTACAACCAGAGTTACATTCTTCTGATGTGACATGGAAACATTACCTGTGTGATATTCCTGCCAAAGATGCTGAACCAGACTCAAACCTGACAACATTAATTAAACACACTGAAATTAAAAAGTATCCTTCAAAATTTGCAATAACATGAAAGACAAAAAGAAGCAGGGCAACTGTTCTAGATTGAAGATGACTAAAGAAATTAAAATGCATGATTCTTCTAGGATCCTGGAGTAAAGAAACAACAGCTATAAACAGCATTACTGGAATGAGTAAGTAACTGAAACAGGGACTGAAAATCATATAATAACTTTGGATTAATATAATTGTTCTTGACTGTGATGATTTTGTTGTCATTATGTAAAAGAATGACCTTGTTCTTGAGAAATGTACACTGATGTAGTCGAAACTAGAAGAACAGTATGAGGTATTGGTTGACCATTCTTGCAACTTTTCTATAAACTTCAAAATTTTCAAGATGAAATATTACAAATAACAAACAGAAAGTACGTGTGTGTGTGGGGGGCAATATAAGGGAATAAAGAGCAATGAGGGTGGATGGAGCTGGGAATATCATTTTATGTTGGTGATTAGAGAGACTCTCTCTAATATGTTGACATCTGAGCAAAGATATAGCAACAGAAAGAAGTGAAGAACCAGATCATGTAGCTATCTGAGAAGCAAGAGTTCCAAGCAGCATACCAGCCATACTGGAGAGAGAAGATTCCAATGGGACTGAAGCAGAGTGAATGAGAGGACTGGTGGAAAGAGATGAGGTCAGAGAAGTAACAGAGAGTAAGATCATTGCTGAGCCTTACAAGGCATGATGAACACACTGGAATTGTACTCTTTAAGTATGAAGGGGAACTGGTGGGGGTTTCTGAACTGAAATATAATGTGGTCGATTTTGAGTCTACTGTAAATGGAATTGTTTTCTTAATTTTAGTATTGTTCATTGTCAATATATAAAAATATGATTTTTTTGCATATTTTTCGTGTACCCTACAAAGTTACTGAATCCATTTATTACTTATAGCACTTTTTTTGTGGATTCTTTAGGATTTTGTAGGTAAAAGATTTGTGAATAAAGAGAGTTTTATTTCTTCCTTTTCAATCTGAATGACTTCTAGTTCTCTTTCTTGCCTAATTTTAGTATTACTTCCAATATAATGTTGAAAGAAGTGGTGATATTGGATATCCTTGTATTGTTCCCAATCTTAGAGGAAAACATTCCATATTTTGCCATTAATTATGATGTTATCTGTAGGTTCTTAGCACATTCTTTTTTTCTGGTTAAGGAAGTTCTCTTCTATTCCTTGTTTGTTGAGTCTTTATCACGACTAGTGGTTGGCTTTTGTCAAATGTTTTTCTTTATATTTATTGAATTCTTTCTCCACTGTAATCTATTTTGAAAGGAACATTTTGATGGCTTTTGAGGAAGAGTGGGTCAAAGGCAGAACAGAAAGACCTTTTGTTTATTTATTTATTTTAAAGATTTTATTTATTTGACAGAGAGAGATACAGTAAGAGAGGGAACACAAGCAGGAGAAGTGGGAGAGGGAGAAGCAGGCTCCCCATGGAGCAGGAAGCCAGATTCAGGCCTTGATCCCAGGACCCTGGGATCATGACCTGAGCCAAGGGCAGATGCTTAAGGACTGAGCCACCCAGGCGCGCCAGAAAGACCTCTTAGAGAGCAATTGTAATAGTCTGTGCAACAGACTGGGATAGGTTGGACTAATGTGATAGCAGTGGAGGTGATGAGAAGTAGGTAGATTTTGAGTAAATTTCAAATATAGAACTAATAGAATTTGCTGATAGATAGAGTACAGTACGCGAACAGAGTAGACTTCAAGGAATATCCTGGAGTTGGTTTTTGTTGTTGTCTTGTATTTTTGAGCAAGAATGAGGATGGAATTCCCATTTACTAAAATGGAGAAGTTTTCTTTTTAATATACCTTCTATTTTAGAGCAGTTTTAGATTCACAGCAAAGTTGAGAGGAAAGAACAGAGAATTCTTGTTATGTGCCTTCCCCCCACACATGCACAGTCCCCCCCCCCATTATCAATATCTCCTCACCAGAGTAGAGATATTTGTTATAATCCATGAACCAACAGTGGTACCAGTATCAACCACTGGTTTAAGTTAGGACTGACTCATAGTATTACAGTTCTATGGGTTTTGACAAATGTATAGTGACATTTATTCACCATTGCAGAATCATACAGAATAGTTTTACTGCCCCCCAAATCCTCTGCATTCCATCCTCCCTCCCTAACACGTGGCAACCACTAATCTTTTTACTGTCTCCATAATTTTGCCTGTTCCATAATGTCATATGTTTGGAATCATATAGTATATTGACTTTCTGATTGGCTTTCTTTACTTAGTAATATGTATTTAAGATTCCTCCATGTCTTTGTATCTTGATAACTCATTCCTTTTAGTACTATTATTTCATTGTATGTATACACCACAGTTCATCTAATCAAATCACCTACTAAAGGATAACCTGGGTGCTTCTGATTTTGGACAATTATAAATAAAGCTACTATAAATACAAACGTGCAAGTATTTGTGCAGATAGGAGTTTCTAACTCATTTGGGTCAATACCAAAGAGCATGATTAAAGGCTGCTATGGTAACAGTATATTTAGTTTTATAAGAAACTGTCAAACTGTGTTCCAAAGTGGTTGTACCATTTTGCATTCCCACCAGCAGTGAATGAGAGTTCCTGTTGCTCCACATTCTTGCCAGCATTTAGTGTCCTCAGGGTTTTTTATTTTAGTCATTCTGAATCTCTTGTGGAGGCCTTGGATGGCAAAGCTGGAGTCCTAGTCATGATCTTTGTGGGTACTTAAAATACTCAATCAGGATGTCAGAGGTGGCACTGAAAATCTTGGGATGCAGTGTGGCTGTGTGCTGGGCAGGTGTAGTCATAGTCTAAGCCATATAATTTGACATCAAGCAGGCTGATCTCATTGTTGGCATAGATGGCCACTGGGTTTGGGAAATATCAGACCTCAGAGGGCAGGAAGTCATGTACCAGTCTCCGCATGTCCTGGGAATAAGCCAGGTGGACCATGGGGCCCCTGGGCCGTGGGTGCCAGGACCCGGGCTGCAGCCAGGGCAAGAGGGCAAAGATGAGGCAGCTTACCACCTGCAATGGCCCTTGCATCACAACCAGCACCTAGTGCCCTCCCACAGCTCCTCACCCATGCCCACCACCCATTTACATGGTATGAATAAAATGTACATTGCAGTGCCACTGAGCATAAGTTCTTTAAATGAGCTCCTTATAATTTTAGGGTTCTAACAGAACATCTTGTAAATGGATGGCATCATCTTCATAAATATCTGCAACCTTTTCTCACAAGACTTTGAAAACTATTTTTCTTGAATTGTACATGCAAAAAAGGACTTTGAAGGTTTTTTTAGATCAAATCTCTTTTTCCACCAGAGGCAGCTGAGGCCCAGCAAGTTTAATTTATCCAACTGTGTTTGGGATCATTTGCATTAGGATAGCTAAAGAATTACTTCACACCCTTTCCATTATACCATTGTGTCCCTTGAAATTAACTGTCAGTAGTATCACTGCCAATTCTACTTGCCTCTCTTGCCTGGGCAATTACAACACACCAAAGTCTCCTATTCTGTTCCACAAAAGCTCTATCGCCTTTTGAAATGATCAGTCTACTTACAACAATTAAAACTGAAGGGAGTGAAGACAATCCTAAAATCATGACTATTCAAGAAATAGTTTCACAAATTTTAGATTCGTTTTCCTTAAATAAATTTCAAAACCTGTAACGTAGATATCTGAGTTGTTCAAGATTTCCCTATCCCTCTCTTCCTGTCATCCCTTTTCTTAAAAGCTGTAAACCTTCCCTTCCCTTGAATGAGCTCTGGTTGCCTTTCTAAGGTTTCATTGTGCTTTGGGGTCCTATTTTCCTTAGTGGACTCTCCTTTAGGTTAATGATAACTAACACTCTGATGGCCACTTTTACGTTACCATCCCTTTCTAGACTTATATACCTCATTTTGTACAAATCCTAAGATTCTAATTTATGTAGCGATAACTGCACATTATGTTCTTTCCTAACAATCAAAAAGAAAATGTTACTTTCAAGCCAGTTACAAAATAATAGCAAACTATGTCAACAAAAAGAAGAATTTAGTTCCTGACTTCCTGAATTAGGGAAAATATCATTTCAACAAACATCAGAAACATACTGTGATATGAAATCTATTTGAGCAAGCAGATTGGGATTTATCACTAGGAAAATACAGGAAAATATAGAAGTAACTGCCACAGTCATCCTCTGGGAAATTAAAAAATAATAAATAAATAAGGAGCCAGCAAGTAACTGTGAATGAGAAGATGCAGATGTTTCACAGAAATAAAACACTGTCTTAATGTTGCTCTGACTGTACTTAGATATAATAATTCTACATAATGACGGATTGTCCCAAGACACTAATGGAAAAGAGGTTATCATTATGAGATATTTATAATAGCTAGGTTCTGCCTCAATGTCAAATTGAAATATCATACGTGATATATGCTCAGTAGATATAATCATACTATAATCATACTAAAAATGAAACTCAAACATAAAAAGTATGATGCTACTAGAAGTGAGGAGGGAGAGTTTCATGAAGATATGAAAGAAAGTTGGATTAGAAATGAAAAATGAAAAAGTAACCCAGTTATCTTAGGTATTAGTGGTTGTCATATTTAATTTAGTTTTATTTTATCGATTTAGTCTATTTCAACTACTCATTTAGACTATTCACTTCTTTTTCTTTAAAGATTTATTTATTTATTTTAGGGAGAGTGAAAGAGCTTGTGCATGGGGGGGGGAGGGATAGAGAGAGACGGAGAGAGAGAATCTCAAGCAGACTCCCCAGTGAGTGTGGAGCCTGATGCAGGGTGCCATCTCACAACCCTGAGATCATGAGCTGAGCTGAAATCAACAGATGGACGCTTAACACACTGAGCCACCCAGTTGCCCCCTTTCTTTTCTTATATAACACTTCGGGAGTTCAATATTTGAACTTTTGAGAAAGTAACATGACAATTAAATTTTGAAAATACAAATAGTACAAATTTGTTCCTGTGACGGACTTCAAAGTATTTATCATTCTTCTAAACAATTTCATGTATTTGATCATTGAAAACCGTCATTTACTGCTACATTATACAGAGTTGTAATGGACAAACAAAACTACTTCTTAAAATATAATATTAAAACATTATTTTATCTCCCATTTTCTTTTATTTTTATTTGATGGGGCTAGATTTTTCTGTCTTTGGAAGTAATGGTTTCAATACAGACATTAAAATGCCCAGGACCATGTAATAGCTAAAACTCTGTATTTATTTGAAAATTAAGGCAACTTCTACTCCTCCCATCATCTTTCCTGAGCTCATAGCAATATGACAATATCTTCTGCTTCTCAGCACAAATATCTGTTATCCCTCAGTTTAGACAGCCCTCATAGATCAGCCTTTCCTTGTGTTGACTTTCATCATCACGCTGATTCATGGGTAACATGTATACATTCCCTAACCCAAATAAAATCTAAATATGCAAACTCCAAATAAGGCCACTCACCTCTTGCTAATTGCAGCTTGTTGCTGGCATCCCTCAACCTAGAGATTTCAGGGGTCAGTAAGATCTCACACTTAGAGTGGTCTTATAAAAACCTCCTCTCTACACATAAGACTAAGGGGTAATGCAACTATTATACATATCAGTGTTTCAAACCCATTACGTCTATGGTGCAAGCCATCATTACATTCACGTTGGTTCATGTGTCTTGTCCAGCCAGTGTAAACTTGGACGCTGTGCCAAAAGTAGTGTGTTCAGACCACCAGAGTCTCTGGAATGGTCATTGTTGAAAAGGTGGTACAGTAATTGGTCATATATTTACCTTTCCTATGTCTTTTTATAGACCTGAAAGCAGCTCTATCCTCTAGATGTGAATGCCTAAAGATGCCTGTGGCTAAGTGGGAGGGGTAGAGTGGGGCTTTCACTAGCTCTTACCAAGATTTCAGTCTCTGCTGCTTCCTGTCCTGGCCCTTGGGCCCCTTAAAAGGCTTAACTCTAGCCCCAAGAGAAAGAGACCCTATCGCCCACCACCCACTCTCTTCATTCTAGGCTCTACCACGCACCCTCCCCAAGCAAGACACTCCAGAGGGGGAGCAAAAGACCAACCATAGGCAATACCTGCTGCTATCACCCTCTGTGTGACCTCGGGCACTTCACTTTGGCCTTTAAGCTTCAGTTTCTTTCACTCTAAAATTAGAACAATAATAATACTTATCTCATAGGGCTCTTCTGAGGATTAAGTAAGCCTCACTCATGTAGCAGCACAGTCAATACATTCAGTTGATACTAGAGATTTTATTGACTAAAGGGATCACATGCAATCGCAGCCAAATACCATACCTAAGATATGTATCAGATATGCACGTAAATAAACACCACACACACATAAACATATATGCGAATGTAAATTCTATACACTGACAAGTGTTTAATTTACTTCACTATGTTGCTGCAAAGTCCAGCTACATGCTGCAGGGAACAAATAGGCCCTGGGACCACATGCAGATGAATAGAACAGGTGAGAGTAGCATTCCAGATATCCTTGCTAAGGCCCAAGGCACAAGAGTGAAGGCAATTTAGATCCTCCAGTCCTACCAGGTCAACTAAATAGCACCAAGTAAACGCAGTCGACATCATGTAGAGACAAAGAATGGCCCAGACAAGCCTTGTCTGAATTTCTGACACACAAAATCATAATACAATAAAAAAGTTGTTGTTTTAAGCTGCTGAATTTTGGAGTAGTTCTTTAGGCAGGAAGAGATAACTGAATACTACCATAATTTAGGCTAGGCTTTATTCAGGAGATAGTCTTGCTATAATTAAGCTTATTTTTAGATTATCAAGTGTCAAGACCAACTTACAATGTGCTTGTCTCTGGGAACAGGAAAGCCTGAATCTAAGTACATTTGCTTGAAAAACTGAGATGAATTCTGAAAAATATATAATCCTAAAGAGAAACTGGAGTCTTGCAGATAATCCTGACCCACGTTAGTCATTAGAATGCACAGACTTCTATAAAAGTGCTTGGTGTCTATCTTTTTACCCAGCCTCATCTGAATTGCTGCCCCAATCTTTGTTTATACAGAGATGGGTTTGCCATGGGCTGGGAGCATGGTGAGGAGAGGAAGAGTACTATGGTCAAAGCCTGAAGGAGTTATTTCACTTCAATTCTCATAAGATATGGAACGCAAGCATTTTATGCATACACTTTGCAAAAAGCACAGCTACAATACCCTGAAAGCATCAGCGCATTAGAGGAACAGTACCTGACAGGTCACCACTGTCCTCAAGAGAAGCAGCGACACTGTTAGGAGCAGCAGAACTTGACAGAAGCCATGTCAGTGCCCACTGACATAATGATGTCTGGCTTGGTACAATCAGGTAGAAAGGGTCGGTAATCAAACAGGTGATCCACATAGTCATCAGAGGAGAGCAGGTAGAACAACCTCCCAGGCATGCTCTGAGCACTGGAGGAAAAGGTGTCAGGGAGCTGGGACCCTGTGGGTAGCGTGAGCACCATCCACATGTGTCTGCATTCTCTTAACCTAGCTCCTCTGAGCCAACTCTGCAGATTCACTGTTCCCTCTGTACAACAATGTAAATAATGCCCAAGCTGAACACTCACTGCTACAAAACCAATCTCTGCTACTACCACATGCCTGGTTACCAAGAATCAATCATTCTGGTACAAAATATTATACCTTTGACTGCCAAAGCACATTTTTGATGAGATTCTGTAAATCAATGAGAAATGAATGCAAAAAATCATTGTTTCTCACAAAACTGGTTAGGCAGTTTTTCAGTAAAGACAAGTCACTATAAAAAGATACTATCGGGGTGCCTCGGTGGCTCAGTGGGTTAAAGCCTCTGCCTTCGGCTCAGGTCATGGTCTCAGGGTCCTGGGATCGAGCCCCGCATGGAGCCCCACATCCAACCCCGCATCGGGCTCTCTGCTCAGCTGGGAGCCTGCTTCTCCCTCTTCTCTCTGCCTGCCTCTCTGCCTACATGTGATCTCTCTCTCTGTCAAATAAATAAATAAAATCTTAAAAAAAAAGATACTGTCAACTTAGTCCTAAATGATAAAATTGTACAAGACTGAAACAAAAATGCAGAAAGATTATGCGCTCAGATTCCTTCCCAATTCTCTTTAAGTTCTTGCCCCTCTTTAAAGAAACCAAACCTGGAATGCATATTCTGGGAGAGGTAGGAAATGTGCAGATACCTTTAGAGAATACCCAGACAACCTTCACCTTTCATGCTCTGCTCTAGATGCCTCCCAGAACCAAATGGCATTCTATAAAGTGCTGTTTCATCTCCTTTTGTGAACCACATACAGAGGGCGGATTTAGGCTAATATTCCTCTGTGCACAATTTACTATAACATAATATTTGTTACTACTATCACTATAACTTATTTTGCTACCTTTTTCCTTTTCCTAAGTAATTCTTGATATTGATTTAGATCTAGGATATGTTTTCTATGTTTTTAAATTGTCCCTGATTCTTAAGAGATGAGAATGTTTAAACTTGTCTATGTTTACCAGCTTTCACAATCTTATTTGGAAACAGAAGACTGAATTGCCCTTGATGGTGCAGAAACCTGGTTCCTTTGGCTTTGATGTAAGTCTACCGAGAAAAAAAATTCAAGATCTCAAAACTTTGTATCAGAGATCCTAACCCTAGTTCTAAGTCATGTTAGCTAGGGTAGTAAATTACCTAATAAGAAATACCTCTGCAAATCTCAGTCATGTGTACAATGTAAGTTCATCTCCTACATCCAAAGTCCTGAGGTCCTGGCCAGCATCATTCAGCAACCAAGCTTTTCTTATCATTCCTTAAGGCAAAGGAATCCCCTGCGGGATTTTCTGCATGCACTCAGCAAAGTGACGTGAAGAGTAAGCATGGGAATTGGTAGTAGAGTTTTTAATGGAGCAGGCCTGAAAGTCATACATTAATCCTATCCATGTTGTATTAGACAGAATTTAGTTGTCTGGTGACATCAAACTTGAGAGAACACAGAGATAGTATGTAGCTGTGAGTCCTGGAAGAGGAAGCAAGTCTGAACAAGCATATAGCATCCTCTACAGCAGAAATTCTTCAACTGAATATGTTGCTAACATGTAATAACAAACTCATCCTGTGTCCTAAAATGATACTGAGGAGGTAAGGGAAAAATTTTCTCCCTTCTAAGTTGTATTGCCCTCCTTAATATAAAGAATTTAGCTGAATCTTTCCTGTAATGTATTATAATATATTCTGAATTACTGCTGCCAGTAACTGAGTTATTTCATTGTATAATGTGCATCAAAACTTGCCTTCCATAGTGTTACATATATAGTTATGGAATAAAGATATTACCTCAATAGGAATTAAAAGAAATGCTAAGAAAAGAAATTTCAGAGAAATAACCCCTGAGTAAGGTTAACTTTTAAACCAAATTTCAACGCTATTACTGATTTTCAATTAAAGAAGTGTAGTTGCTTGATTGACTTGTTTGATTTTTTAAGCTAATGAGAAATAAAAAGGTTTTTATTACACAAGGATAATTACAGAAATTTGGAAACACAATCTATTTTCATCTTAGACTGTGGAAGACTATGAAAACCAAATGTGATATGAAAATAATAAAATCATAATTTAAAATCTGGAGGATATACTTCATAGAGGTTTATCCCCAGGAAAGCCAAGCTAGAATTACATAAATTAGAGCTCTAAAAACATTCTTCTTAATATACAATTTAGAAATGAAATAACCAAATCCAATTTAGAGGAAATATTCAAAAAGATTAATTTAAGACATTTCACCAAAGATTCTTTACATGTCCCAAGGGAACAAAATATTTGAGACTATAATCCAGAAAAACTTTAAACTATGAAAGGAAATAGCCCCACTGTATATTTCTAATATTTTAGCTAATATGCACAATAAGACATTATAGATCAAATAGCTTTAATGAATTCTCTTTATGGAACACGCCCCCCCCCCCCCACCCCACCAGTTCCTGCAGTAGAAAGATAACCTGCTTGTCTGTCTTCTCTGAATGACCTCCTGAGCAAAAAGCAAATGATGCCTCCTTGGCTGCCTTTACAGTATCATTTTCCAGTCAGCAGCACTTAATTCTCCTCATCCCTTTATTCATCCCAGCCCAGGCCAAGAATATTCTGGCGTATTTCACAACTAGAGGGTTGGATGGGTGGTGTCCCATAGTTTGTTCTTTGGAACAGTTATGATAGCTGATGGAATAATAATTCATTTGTCCAGAAAGGCCAAAGAAAAAATTGGAGAGGCATGGGAAGCAGAACTGAGTTCAAGCAAAACAGTGTAGTAGGTGAGATTTATTTTCAGCATTTTTGATCACTTTCCTTTCACTAATTTCCCCTCTTTAAGTTCCTCCTTGTGAGGTTCGGCTTGGCTGTAACCTCAGACACTGCATTATAATCTGGACCTTTCCTTTGTTCTTTTGTCTTGGGTATCATTCCATCCAGGCCTCAATATCCTCGTTGACGTTTACTGACATAATCCATTAATCTTCAGTAATTTAGGAGTGCACATCCATGTCTCAGTGTTACTCTATCCACAATCATGAGTATTTTAACACAGACCTGTGGACATGAAAATTTGAATTTCTCTCGTAGAGGTGGAGAGAGAACTCTGAAGATGCAGGTATAGGAGGACCACCCCACGGCCTTCAAATGTGAACTCGATCTGTACCACAGCTGTGGCCTTCTCCTTCGACAGTGGGCCATTTTTACTTCTTTGCTAACATTCAATGGGATAATGGGTTTGTATAAAAGGAACAATTTCCTGTTAGATATTTATGTAATTCATGCTATAAGAAGACTGCTTATCCTGTTACTTTAGATTACAATTATCCCTTTAAGGTGATGGTCGTTACCTCAAATGCCCATAGGAGCTAGGTAGGTAAAATAAATGTATGAATTTGGCAGCACATACTTCTACCTAGAAGTATTTAAACTGTCGTAAACATTATGCCAGCTAAATGAAGCATGCTTGCATCCTCTGCTCTAAGGTTCATAACAACAAAGTCGCACCTCTGTGTTAAGAGAGAGATGGATGAAGTGATGTCTTGGATTCTTTACAAGGTAAGAATTAAGATCCCATTGGTGGGAGAAGATACTCCAGCACTCTCGGTCTTGCTGATGAAAGAAAGGTGAAGCTATCTAATTTATAATTAAGAGAAGAAAGATAATATCTGAATAGTAATATCCCATTTTTTAAAAATATATATCATGGGTAAAGTAAATGGATGGTGAGATTCTGGAATTTTTAATTTTCTTATTATTTAATCTATTTTCAAGTATTACATTATTAACAAATAGTGCTTTTTGGTCAGAAAACAATGAAGTCTTTGTTCATTAAGATTAATTTGTTAAAAAATGATTAATTTATTTAGAAGACAATGTTTATACTGATATGTTTACAGCACCATGCCCAAGTGGCAAGCATCAGGACAGTGGCAACCAAGGGATGTGGGCCAGGCCGTGAGGGCATTTCCTGGAAACTATGGGTGCTTGCATGAGTCTCCGGATAAGATGCAAAGTGGAGCACTCTGGCGAATGATTCAGAGTCTGTGCTTTGTACGACGAAATGGCTATTCTGTTTATACTTCAGTGTATTTTTCATTTTTTCCCTGATGATTTTGGAGATCCAGCCCATCTAAACTATGCTAATGGAAACAAAAGAAAGAGACTTTGTCCATATTTAAGAAGGGTAGAAAAGGACAGACTCCTAGAAATCTAGCTTGTGGGTTTCTGCTATAACTGAAGGCCTTCCAGGAAGATAAAGTCTGCAAGACCCCTGACGCCAATCTTTCTCCCAAAGTCATGCTGGGAGTTCAGGATTTGCATTTTTCTTGAAGGGGAAGACAGTATTTCTTAAACCTGGAATAAGATGAGACAAACAATGTCCTCAAAGCCCTAATATTTTATTATCTTTCACTGCCCTTGGACATTCCTTTAGAAAAGAACTGTAAGACTTAGGCATAAGCCTCAACACACCTACAGATGAGGTAACTTCACCTCCAAGAGGGAAAAATACTACATAATTATTTTATGGGACAGCCAAAGAGATTTCCTTTGGTGCCCTGACTACTGTTTTTGTCCATGACCACAACTAAGCAAGAGAAGAATAAGTAACTTGGTTTTTTCAGATGGTTGATTGTACTAATTCATATCTTGGTCAGTTGCAGACCTAAAGCTTCAGGACCCCGGTGACATGCTTCCTAACTGCTCACCAGTCAACATATAAACCTCTCAATCTGGTATTTAAGGCAGTCCACAGTTGCCCCGTTATTAAATTTCTATGAATGCATAACCACAAGTTACCACAAAGTTAGCAGATTAAAACAACACCAATTTATTATTTCATAGCTCTGTAGGTCAGAAATCCTGGAAGGCTCACATGGGGATCCTGTGATCTGTGATCACACATGAGATCCTGTGATCTCACAAGATCAAAGTGAAGGTGTCAGCCTACCTTCTCTTATCTGGAGAGTGTGGGGGAAAATCTACTCCCAGGAGCATTCAGGTTTTTGGCAGAATTCAGTTTTGTGCAGTTGTAGGAGTAAGGTCCTATCCTTGCTGACTGCTGACCAGAGATTATTATCAGTTTCTAGAGGCTGCCCATATTCCTTGGCTGGCTGCCTCTCCTACTTCAAAGCCAGAAGTGGTGCGCTGAACCCTTCTTGTGCTTTGAAGGTCTCTGACTTCTCCTGCCTTCCTCTTCTGCTACCACCTGAGAAGGATCTCTGCTTTTAAGGGCTTGTATGCTTGCACTGGGCCCAATAAGATAATCCAGGATAGGAGCGCCTGAGTTGCTCAGCGGTTAAAGCCTCTGCCTTCAGCTCAGGTCATGATCTCAGGGTCCTGGGATCGAGCCCCACATCGGGCTCTCCGCTCAGCGGGGAGTCTGCTTCCCCCTCTCTCTCTGCCTGCCTCTCTGCCTACTTGTGATCTCTCTCTCTCTCTGTCAAATAAATTTAAAAAATCTTAAAAAAAAAAAAAGATAATCGAGGATAATCTCTTTAAGATCAGTCTAGGACTAACTTTAATGACATTAGCAAGGTCCCTTTTTTTCCGTGTAAAGTAACATATTCATAATTGTGATATTTCATCATATTCACAAGGTTCCAAGTATTAGAAAATGGAATCTTGGGGTGAGCGGTGGAATTTGAAGAACTCTACCTACCAAAGACCCTAACAAATAGTATTTCAAGCCAAATCAGGACAACTCATTTCCTCAAACCATTCCCATACTGTCCACCTTTTCTTACCTAGTTTCTTCTGCCTGGGATGCATCTTTCCCTTTACATTCCACCTACCTAAGTCCTGCTGATGCTTCAAGGTCAACATCAAAGGGCTCTTCAATCAAGAATTCCTCCCAGTGTGATGAGCAACCCCCACCACCAACAGGGTTTAATGTATACCTCTCTTTTGATACTAATTACATTTTGCATTTCGTTTTATTTACCTTTATACTCTGATAATGTAAACTGATGCAAATGCGTGGAAGGCTGTGCAAGTGTCCCTGTCACCTTTGAGGACCTCTACCATTCACTTCCTTATTACCAGTTATCACATGTTCAATATAGTATCTTCTGAAAAGAAAGATTTCATTCTTTTCTGCAAGGGGCCAAAAGCTTGAACATGCATGTAGGACCCTCCTGACCAGCTCTGTGTGTGCTGCCATGGGTGTTCCTGGCCAGCACGGCACTTAGCACAATGCAGTGGTAAGTATCTCCTTACATGGCTGCCTCTAACACGAAATGCCTTGTGTACAGGGAGGTACTTCAGTCATTTATTTACTCGATGCAGGTTACAGAGTTAGCCATTAGGCCTTGTGCCCTGTACAGGGATACCACTGTGAACAAAAGAGACCTCATGGGACATACAGTCTGATGGGAAAGGCAGACATGAGGGAAACAATCACAGAAACAAATGTATCCTTACAAGGTTCAGGAAGGAATCTGACGGAAGAGTGAAAAATGCTGTTAGAGAAAATAGGAGGGGAACTTACTGAAGGGGAAGGGCAAGTGGCACCTCCTTGAGAAAGTGGCACTTAATCTGAAACTTGAAAGAACAGGGACTTTTCAGGAATAAACACTGGGAAGAGTGATCCAGGCAATGATATGTAAGTAGGGGAGATGATGTGGAGTGAAGCTAGAGAAGTAGAAAGTCAGGTCATTTAGAGCCTCATAGGGATGTGTTTAAGGATTCAGATTTTAATTTAAGTGCTATTACAATTATTGAAATTACAGTTTTAAGTAAAAAAACAAGGTGGCTAGACTGAGTGTTTCAAAAGAAACGAGCAATAGTGTGGTGATGGATTGGAAGAACCACCCAGCAAAGAAGGGTCAAGCTAACATGTTGTGGGGCCGCGACAACTACCCAGGGGACTGACTACCCAAGTATCCATGACATGTGGACCTTTCGATCTAATGGACTCCTGGGCTTCCACTGGGAAGAGAGACTCCTACCTCAAATATTTACATTGGTTGTAAAGACATTAAAAATGCTATGCAATAATATTTTTTCTGGAAGCTCAAAATATGTGTCTGTCAGCACAAATGATCTGACTTGTAATGCTTATGTGACTCAATTAAATTGCATGTGTAAAATACCTAACACATTGGGGTTCCTGAGTGGCTTAGTTGGTTAAGCAAAGGACTCTTGATTTCGGCTCAGGTCATGATCTCAGAGTTGTGAGATCAAGCCCTGTGCTGGGCTCTATCCTGGGCATGGAGCCTGCTTAAGATTCTCTCCCTCTCCGTCTCCCCCTTCCACCGTACTCTCTCTCTCCCTCTCTCTCTCTGAAAAGAAACAAAAGACAAGAAAAGAAAAATACTTAGCACATCAAGTGGCCTATGGTAAGTAATCAAAAACTATTAACTTCCTTGTGTCTCTTCTTTATGTGATCCTCCCCAGAATATGGCATATTGGTGCCAGTTCATTTAAACGACTATTCCCTAAATAGACAAACAAAACAAAACAAAAAACTGCTATTTCCTCATCAGAAACCCAACACAGTCCCATATTCAAACTGTCTAAATTTTAAGAATCCCATTACCAAAGGAAATTTTCGAAGTCCATCAAAGTTATGTTATTTACCTATGCACCTAAGCGAATGATTTACATCAATAAAAGTCACCATATAATCATTACCAACATGATTCCTAAAAAGGGTAAAGCCCTAGTGAGCATTCCTCTGAGCTGGCTGCATTCTCCACTGCACTGAATTCAGAGTCAGTAAGACAAAAGTGATAAATAAGTTAGCACGACCCAATATCAATAAATACTCTGTCCACATGGGTTTTATCCAAGGCAGTTCAAAAATTTTGAGGAGGAAAAAATAGGCCAGTGGCAGAGATCCTGGAAAACTAGAATATTTTGGAAAAGTTTTGAAAGACCTATAATCAGAATAACATCCAAAGAGAATAAAGTAGGTGAAATTAGAAAGACCGAACTACAAATTGTGAAGAAAATCAGTGTGATTGGCACGCTAAATAAATTCCTGTTGAAATAGGAGTGCAGCAATTTTCCTGATGATTACACATGTGAAGTATTAGAGATTTCAGTTGATTTACAAATTGATGCAGTTATTGACTAATTGTGGATTATAGATCAGTTCTTCCAATTTGCCAGAAATCTTTCACTTAATTCCTCCTCCAAATTGAATCTCCATCCTTCTCCACCTTGCTCACTATCTAGCATGGATTACGTCAATGGGCTCCCAAGTCTTCTGGCTTCTAGTGTGGTTTGGCCAGTAGGAAGCTGAGAGTGGGAGGGAACTAAGGACAGAATATTTGTTTTCCTGATTCCCATGCTGTTAATTTGCCCCAGGGCAGCCTGTGTCCCTTGAAGAAGGTCACTTAGCCACTCCAGGTGGCTGCTCCATGAGACATACTCTCCTTTAGAGCTCCAGTAATATCTTCCTCCCATTGTCCATTCAGCTCCGTGGGTGATGAAAGCTTGCTTCTGCTAACTCCAGGTTTCTATACTATGTCTTGTGTCTCCCCACCACCACCACCACCACATACACACCTTTGTAATTATAGATATACTTTTATAAATAAACTCTCCTCCAGTTATGCTAATTTGAACGTGGTATCTTTTCCCTTTAAGATCCTGCCTATATTATATCCATAATTATATCCATAATTCCTGACAAACTCCACTTGCACTAGACCTATGTTTCCAAATTTCAGTTATTCAAGTAAGGACTCTGGGGCCAGAGAAGTCTGAGCAACTGATCTTTGTTTTTGTGCCATAACACCGAGTGCGGAAACATCTTTGGACCAGATTTGGCCAGGGTGGGGAGAAGGTGATAAATGGGGGCTGTGTTCCTGGCCTGAGTGCTCTGTGCTAACATGTGCTCTGTAGTCACACTGTATATCGCATGGTGCTGAAAGTGAGGAGGTGCACCTGGCATCTCAGGATGGGGCGGAATCCAGCACACAGCCAAACTAGCCCACCTCAAAGTGGCTCCAGTCATCTGTATTCAAGGAGGACCTGGAGGGGGCTGCTGAGCTTCTCGAAGCTCTGATGTGACCTTCAATGACTCGTGTTATCACCTGAAACTGTGTGACCCCTAGAAGAAGATTTTGAGGTCCAGAAGTTTATATAACTACAAGACCTGAGAAATGTTGCTCATTTTTCTGTTCTTAACTGTGACTGTTCTGGCTTCATTCTCTATCCTATGACTGTGTAAAGTTTGTCTAACATGCCTCAGTCGTGTCTGAGTCTTCTCTCACCATCACTGCTACCCTATTCTTGACATCTGTCCCCTGATTAACACCATTTATGATTTATAGCAGTCCCCTGATTAACACCATTTATGATTTATGCCTGATCCACACACCACTTTTCAATCGATTTTAAATCCACCCCTTATTTTTTCTACATATTCCAATATGTAAAATATCAGTAAAATCACAGATTTGACATGCTAGTTGTGTGATTTCTTATATACATTAACATAAATACACAACATTGTTTGGATTCTGCTGACGTAGCACGTTAAGTACTGGGATCACCCTTTCGCTGAAATCAACTGAAAGTCTTAGATTAAAAAAAAAAGAAGAAGATTTTTAAATCTTCATAAAAGCACAGATGCGCTGGCAGAAAAGTGAACAATTCCCAGATGCTGCCCAAACCTGGGTTTTCACAGCCTTATGATAGGCAGAAATAAGAGATAAGCTTCAAAGCCTAGTCAAAAAGGGGATTCTAAGAGAAGGGTTCCTCTGCTTATAAAAACTTGTTCTCTCAAGTTGTAAACCATTTGGAGGTGAGTAGAAACAAATTCTCCTCTACTTAGACCCTGAGAAATGGGGGTGGAGAAGTTGTTGAAAATACGGGAACAGAAGGTAGCCTTCTTCTTCCGGCTGCCCTTATTCTACTGAGGCAGACCAAAATTACCAAACCATAAATATGATTCAGAGTGATCCAGGAAGTGTAATGTTCTCACATGCTTAGCTGAAGCAAACACAATCCTATCTGGAGGACTGACTTGAATCAAAGGCCTCAAAAAATTTCTGGAAATACACTGACAACAAAAATGAGCACATCAGGGGTGCCTGGGCAGCTCCGTTGGTTAAGTGTCTGCCTTCGACTCAGGTCATGATCCCAGGGTCCTGGGATAGAGCCCCGCATCAGGCTCCCCGCTGTTTCTCCCTCTCCATCTGCTGCTCCCCCTGCTTGTGCCTGTGCTCTCACTCTCTCTCTCTCTGTCAAATAAATAAATACATATTTTGTTTAAAAATAAGCAAATCATAGGCGAAAATAACTAACCACTCAAAGAAATAAAGCTCCCTGAGGAAGAATAAAAGAAAGGTAAAAAATACAGGAATTTTAGGAACTAAAAATATAGAACACAGATTCTGAAAACCTTATACTTATCATCTTTGCAGAAATAAAAGACATACATGAAAATGTATGTAGGTATCAAGAAACTATAAGAAATGACCAAGCAGATTTTTAAAAATCAAATAAAATTTCCAGAAATGAAAAATTTAATGATAAAAATTATAAATGTATGTGTTTAATATCAGTTTACACCTATGTCAAAAGGTAATTGGTTAAATGGAAGATAGATCTGGCTACCCAGAATGTATCATAAAGAGGTCAAGACAAAATATAAAAGAGAAAATAAGAGACAGTGAGACTAGAGTAAGAAGTCTAACATACATTAAGACACAGTTCCATATGGAAAAAAAAAGAAAATGAGCCAGAAATAATTATTTGAAGATAATATTTGAGATGTACCAGAACTGATGAAAGACATCAAGCCTTTCATTCAAAATACCTAACAAGTGGTACCTGGGTGGCTCAGTCAGTTGAGCATCCAGCTCTTGATTTTGGCTCAGGTCATGATCTCAGGACTTTGAGACTGATCCCCTCATTGGGCTCTATGCTGGGCATGGAACCTGCTTCAAATTCTCTCTTCCCCTCTCCCTCTGCCCCACCCCTCTACCCCTCTCCCCTGCCCCTCCCCATGCTTACTTTCTCTCCCTCAAATACAATAAACAAAATCTTCAAAACAAAATACCTAACAACTGCCAAGCAGGATAAATTAAATCAATATTTACTTACCATAATGAAACTTCAAACACTAAAGAAAAAGAGAAAGTCTTAAGAACCACGAGAATGAAAAAGAAAAAAAAAGAAAAAAACCCATATTATTTCCAAATGAACAACTATTATAGTGAACAGATGATACACAGGACATAGGTGTCAACCTAGAATTATAATACTAGCCAACATTTTTTAGAAGGAAATTAAAGATGTTTTCAGGCAAATCAAAACTGAGAAAGTTTGGTGGCTATTGCCCTTACAAAAAGAAAATTCTAAAGTATGTTCAGTAGCTATAAGAAAATTAGTGAGATATTTAAAAAATAAATAATAGAAAACAAAAAATCAAAAGTAATCCTTCTGTAATAATTCATAAAATAAACCTTTCATAAGACTGATCAAGAGAAATAAGGTAAAAGCTCTAAAACAATGCACAGAGAAGGATAAATACAAAAAAAGAAGAGACGTTAATAAAATAAGCCGTAAGAGAATACCATGAACCACTCTAAACCGACAGATTTTAAAACTTGAATGAAATGATCGATTCCCCCCAAAAATCGTAACATAAGGAAATGGACTCAAAACATTTTAAAAACTGGAATTGGCCTTTAGCCTTAAAAGAAACAGTTTTGGGAGTTAAAAATCTTTATTAATAACAAAAGGAATTACTACCAGGACCAAAGAGACAGGCATATTTTAACTTATATTCAAGAACAAGGTAAACTTTCTCTCACACTTACTCCTGCAGAGAACTAAAACACCAGAAAGATTCTAAAATCATTGCATGATTTTACAAGGAGGACCAAATCTTACAAGGACAGCACATGACCAGAAAATTATAAACCAATCTTAAGAAATTCTAATAAAATATTAGCAAACTAATTCCAACAATGCACACCACACAATATACTATGACCAAGCGAGTTTCATCATTGTAATGCAAGCTTTATTTAATATTATAAAACCTATTGCTATACAGTTTACCACTATCATAAAGAAGAAAAAAAAATCTTATGTTTATCCCAGCAAATACAAGAAGAGCATTTGATAAAATACAATACCATTTAAAATCAAACTCTCAACAGACTACAGATAAAAGAGGAATTCCTTAACTTGTTAATGCTTATACCAAAAATCTACCATGAACAGCACCACTAAGAGTGAAACAGCAGAAGGAATTCTTCCATCAGGCACCACCCCTTCGACCAAGAAACCACGCTTGCTGCTACAGCCCAGCCAAATGACCAAGGCGAATGTCCAAAGGGTGTGTATGGTGCACTGGGGATGGCAAAATGGCACTTATTTAGAAACCACTCTCAACTTTCAGTAGGTTATCACCTTCACAAGCAGAGCAGTGTCTTTCATTTCCTGGCCCTGTATATTAGCCCAACTCCCCCCCCGCCCCATATGTCGGATGTGACTCTACCTCCATGACTCAGAGCAACAGCAGTCACCAGGTACCCACCACTCTCCAAGAAGAGTGGTTGTTTTTGTGAAGATTCAAAGCACAGATGGAACTCTCAGAGTTTGCCTTCTGCATGTTCCTTGCCATGTAGAAATTCCAGAGAAAGTCACCTTATAGGAGAATACTGAAAAGGCTGCCGGTGCTTTCCCTTCTTTCCGCTCCCTCTGCTGAGCACCCTGTAGCCCCTGAGGGGTTTCTAGACATTTCATAAGATCCTCTCCAATTCACTCTCATTTCTGTCTCCTAAGCGTCCCAGAAGCCACGAGGCCTTCGGGGAGTCAGCTTCATCTCACCTCAACAGGCCTCGAACAAGGACAAAACAGTTTAGATAGATCTCCTTTGGGGGTTATAACAAGTCTTTGGAGCA
Source organism: Potos flavus (assembly GCA_028534135.1). Lineage (NCBI taxonomy): Eukaryota > Metazoa > Chordata > Mammalia > Carnivora > Procyonidae > Potos > Potos flavus. The sequence goes on along the minus strand of CM052895.1, from coordinate 16,088,605 downwards.
GCTGTAGGCTGCACAACGTGCTCAGCAATCCTAAATGTGCACCCACAAGTCCAGGCAACCACAAAAGTTAACATCAACAGCTCATGTTTATTGACCTACTACGTGCCCCACATTGTTATAACTGTTGTAATTCATTTATTCCTCACACCAACCCTACAACATGAGTACTAGTATTGACCTCATTTTCTAGATAAAACAACCCAGGAACAGATGGGCTAAATCACCTGGCCAAGGTTACACTGATAACAACTGGCAGAGACAGGACTTGTAGCAACTGAGAGTTTACACTCTGAACCACTGAGTTAGGTCTCAAGAAACAGCAGTTTCTTTATTTTCCCTAAATAAACTTGAATGACTCCCTGAGTCCTCAGATGGAAGGAAATTTCATTTCGGTCACTATTGGGGTACCACCTCGAATATCTGCAGTTCCACAGGCTGTGAATCATCCTGGGCACAATCCAGCTGGAGTCTTCTGTACAGTAGCTCAGAATTTTCCTCTAACATGTCACATGACTATGTGTCTAGAAAACAGTACTTCCTCTAAATGCTCACCTGATGGAACAGTGAAAAGTTTTATTTCAGTCAAGTTTATAGGTCCCTCCTCCCCTTCACAGGCTTACACCAGAATCCCAGAGGGACAAGTAGTCTGGGACATCCAGGAAAGCCCCCTTGGTCTCTACTTCCTCTTGGTCTCTGTTACAACCTGGTCACTGGGGGTGTGTTCATGGTCTTGAAGTCAGAGGCTTTGCTGGTTAGATGCCAAGCTTGAGCCCACAGGTCAGCACCAGGACGAAGCACTGCAGTATTTTGTACCCAGGCTCACAGGGACACCTCCCATCTAGTCTCCCAGAAGCCCTGACAGCTCCTGGGGTCCAGGGAAACAGCAGGAGACAGAGGATCTCATATACCTTTCCCCACATTGGGTCCTAGGAAGAGCTCTCTAAACCTTTTCCCCTCCCCAGCTTTGCCCAGTTCCCGAATGTCCTCCTCTCCTTAGACAACTCAATTCCATGACTCCATGAATCTACCTTGAACAAAACCTCTCAGTGGGTACAGTTTTTGCTTTGTCTGGAAACTTTTACTTCTGGCCCCAGTCACGCAAAAGCCATTATTAACTTCCTGTGGTAAGGAAAAAAGACTTGGCCACTATCTTGGAATATGGAAGGGAAAATTACCTACAGCCAAAGAACAAAAGACAAATTATTATTTCAGTAAATTATCCTACTCCTTATATATATTTACTTAAAAATAATCTTAACAGACATATCCCATAATATTAATAGAGTGTGCCACGGTCTCAGGAACTTTTAAATTACTTTTTTTTCTTTTAAGGATGTTTTTCAAGCTTTCTACAATGAATGCATATTTATGATTTTTTTTTTCAAATGATGATTTTTTTCATTTAAAAGTGTTCATTTGGGGTTTTTTGTTAACTAATTCAAAAGTTAAAATTTTCCCCTCATTTAAGAATGCCAAGAAGAGTGCAGTTCACAATCAGACAAATATATCTCTGTGGTGTATACGTTAAATGAGTTCAGTGAATACAGTGATTACCTACACCAGGTTTTATTACAACATTAAAACAATCTTTAGGGAAAAAAAAAAAGCTAAAAATACTGCTCAGTTCCTGGGGGAAAAAAGGAGGAAATGACCACCCACTTACTAGAAAGTGTTAAAATTGGGTCCCCATTCACACGGAAAAATGGATTCAAAATCACTTTGGTTTGCAGTGCCTCACCTCAATCACTGTTTCAGAGGAAAACTTTTTTTCATAATTCAAAAAATTACTGGAATTCAGAAACAATGAACTTGTTATTGTGGTGGACATAGCACACGCTGTATCACTTCCAATGACATCAATGACAAGCCAAGGTTTGACTAGTGAGATTAAAATTTATCTCACAGCTATTCAACTCTAGTGCTTTCTGGATTTTATAACCAATTTCCCAAAGTAGATTATCCCTCCTGACTCTGAAGGTTAGACAGTTTTGAGTGTGTGTGTGTGTGTGTGTGTGTGTGTATGCACATGTGTATATGTGTGTGTATTTTTATAGGAAAAGAAAACAGACCACCCCAGAAGTTAGGATATTTCTAATATATTTTTTGAGCACAAATACTTTTTCCAGAAGTTGAGGAGTAAAAATCATAATATTAAGTGCTGGAATTTTCCATATTCTAATGGTTTTTCTGGAAAAATAGAAAAATAAGGTTAAGGATGATGTTGCTTTCCCAAGAAAAGTGTTGAATCGGCTGACTTCCATACACAGCTTAGCAGTAATTAGAATTCTCACATACTGTTAAGAAGGAAACTTGTTATTAGGGCACCCTCGACATTGAGTAATCAATTGCCCCTACCCTTGGTTTTTAAAGATAATTTATTGTTAGTGTTAGTTAATTTACTTTAATTTTAGCTAAATTAACAGTAATCAAGGACGTTAAGATTATCCAGCAAGTTATAATTTAAATATACATGCTATCCATTTCAAAGCTGAATCATTCAAACCTTATTGCTAAAGTACGTGTACTGAGTATCCACTACCTCCATTGATTCCCATCACCACCTCAAAACAGAATGTGCTTAAACAGTGATACTATTATTAAAGCCCTTTATCATTGTATAGTGTAAATAAATGTGGCTTTTTAGTCATTTAAAAAGCTTTCAGAAAAAAAAGCAGTTGCTCATACTCTATAATTTCAAACTTAGGAAAAATTTATTTTTTTTTTTATTGTATTATGTTATGTTAGTCACCATGTAGTACATCATTAGTTTTTGTTGTAGTGTTCCACGATTCATTGTTTGCACGTATTGCATGGAAAACTTAGGAAAAATTAATTTAAATAAAGAGAAGAATTATCACCACTCCCCAGTAAAAACTTTTCCAACCACCCTGAATATTTTGAAGATAAAAAATAAAACCACCAAAACAAAAAACCAAGATGTTGTGTTTTCTCAAAGATATATGTAATTTTAATATTGAGATAATTTAAGATATTAATATAAGCAAGAACGAAAAAAATTAAGACTTCCTTATCTCTTATATTCACATTGCTTTTTTTGCTTTTAAATTTTTTAAATGTATTTGAATATCCTTACTTTTTTTTTAACTTTTATTCAAATACTAGATCAGGACCAAAAAATAAGAAAGGAAACTTTTGGACGACTATGAACATAGCATTACAGAAGGAATCACAGAATCATCAAGAAAAATATAAATGGCTCTGTAAGAGAGAATGAGAGCAAGGAATACTTAAGGAATGTTTAAAGTTGTGGTAAACTTCAATAAAATGGCCTTCAATAAAGCGTACCTTCCAGTAGTCTTTCCCCTGTGTGACTCCGGGCTTGCAACGTGACTAGACTTGGCCAATGAAACACTCACACCCATAAAGTGAGCAAAGGCTTGATAAGGGCTTCCACATTAGGACTTTTCCTCCTGAAATGCTCCTTCTTGGAACCCAATTCTGGGGATGCCCAAGAATCCATGCAGAATATGTGGTACATATATATACAATAGAATATTATTCAGTCATCAAAAAGGATGAATATCCACCATTTGCATCGACATGGATGGAACTGGAGGGGATTATGTTAAGTAAAATAAGTCAAGCAGAGAAATACAATTATCATATGGTTTCACTCATATGTGGAACATAAAGAATAGTGCAGAGGGCCGTAGGAGAAGGGAGGGAAAACTGGGAAGAAATCAGAGAGGGAGACAAACCATGAGAGACTCTGGACTCCAAGAAACAAACTGAGGGTTATAGAAGGGAGGGGGGTGGGAGGATAGGGTAACCGGGTAATGGATATTAAGGAGGGCACATGTTGCGATGAGCCCTGAGTGTTACATGCAACTAATAAATCATTGAACACTACAACAAAAACTGAAAGAAAAAAGAGAGAGAGAGAGAATCCATGCAGGGATCTCAGGTGGAGGATAACTAGGACCTCAGCTAAGCTCACAGTTAGGGGCCGGTATCAGTTGTTATTCATTTGAATGAGACCATTTTGGACTTTCTAACCATCCCAGTGCCCCCAGACAACCCTATATTAGGCAAAAATATTCATTCATACTACAGATTTATGAGAAATAGTGAATTGCTATTGTGTTAAGCCATTGTGTTTTAGCATGGTTTGTTTCAAAGCAATAGATATCTTTTAAAATAAGAAAAAATGAGACTCAGGGATTTTAGGTAATTTTCCCAAGGTGACATGAAGGTAAATGTGGATCAGGATTCAAAACAAGATCTCTCTGACTTAAAACCCATGTTCTTGGCCCAATGTAGCCCACTGTTAATATTTAAATAAGGGGGAAAAAAGAGTCTCATGTTTTTTTTTCTCAACAGGACAGAGCATGCAACTTCCTTTTATAGTAAGTAGAAGTACATACAACTGCCTACATCTGATGCCTGCGATCAGAGACCCCACCTGGATTCCATCTCAGAGTTCTGTAAACAAACCACTCCAGAAAGGTCCTGACTTATGCTCTAAATAAGCAGTATTCTCTTGGTGGCAATCAGCTAATTCCTATCTTCTATGTTGAACTCATGGAAACTGAGACCCATACAGCTGTTTGACACATTTCTCAACTAAAAAAAGTAAACGGGCTATTTTGAAAGATGAACATTACATCGTTTCTTAGAGAATGATTTAGAGTTCACATCATTAAAAAATTGACTTTAGTTAACCAAAACTTCTCTGCTCACAATTTTGTGATCTAGTTTTTGAAGGAGAATTAGGGGAATATATGTTGAGACAGTATGGTCCACAGACTATTCTGTTCAAGAAAGTAAAAACCCAGTGGTCTTCTTCAGAAAGGAAAAATATGAATGACCAAAAACCACAGGAAAGTGCTCATTAGACATGTGAGAAATACAAATTAAAATAACAATGGGATACAACTACCCATTCACCAGAATAGCTAAAGTTAAAAACACACAATGTTAGTCAATACATGGAGCAACTATAATTCTCACATGTTACTGGTGGGAGTGAGAAATTATACACCCACTTCAGAAAAAATCTCTGGCAATTTCTTTTTTTTTTTATTTTGAATCTTACTTTTTTTCTTTTTTAAATTTAATTTTTTCAGTGTTCCAAGATTCATTGTTCATGCACCACACCCAGTGCTCCATGTAATACGTGCCCTCCTCAATACAAAAAAACAAATATATACCTAAGCCCATGATCTAACAATTCCACCCTTAGGTATCAACAGTAGAGAAATAAACTCATATGCCTATAGAAAGAATTATACAGGAATACTGAAAGAAATTTTATTTACAATAGCCCAAAATGGGAAACAGTCTAGGTTCCTATTGCTAGAAGAATAAATAAATAAATAGTGTTCTATTCATGCAATGGAATACTACCGTGGTGGTCATGAGTAGAGACACTGAGATCTCCCACTGGGAGGAACATAACCACCAACAGCCCCACTGCTGCCCCTCTGGATTCAGCTTCTTATGGCTGCTTCCAGCAGATGACCGGACACAGTAGGTGTAACGATGGAGACCTTGGGACTCCTTTAGCAGGCAACTCTGACTTGAGGACTCCCCATCCTTCTGTCTGAAACTTCCTCAGAGCTCCTCTGTAGTCTGAGGCTCTCCCTACTCAGTCACCTGTAAAGCCTCTTCTGCACCACAGGTGTCAGACCCACATGAAGGACTGAAAGATCTCCCTACCTATGCTGACTCCTTTTCCTTTATCCTTCACAAGTGTTTCCCTCAGTATTTGTTTTTACACATCTAATCCTATCTATCTGCTTCTCAGAGGCCCCAACTAACGCAATTACTCATGAATCTCAAAAACATGGAGATTCAAAAAATTCAGACTCAAAGGAATAAATACAATATGATTCCATTTATATGGAGTTCTAGGGCAGGTAAAACTAATGTAAGATGAGAAAAAAAATCAGAATAACAGTTGCCTCAAGTGGTTAGGGATAGGCATTGACTGGAAGCGATATGACATAACTTTCTACGGTGATGATAACGTTCTATACTTTGATAGAGGTTTGGATTGCATTAAATTCATCTAATGGTAGGCTTCAGATGTGTGCATTTTATCACATGAAAATTTTGCCACAAAACAAAAACTATAAACAAATATTAACCCTAGTTGATATGCATGCTGAACTATCTGAATATTTAATTTGAAATATCTAATCTCTGCAACTTCCTTAGATTTATCAAAAAAGCAAGATAGTTTGATGGGTGGATAGAAGGATGAATAAATGGACAGAAGCATAATAAAAACAAGGTGATTAAAATGTTCACAGTAGAATCTAGGAAAGGCTATATGGACATGTACTATAAAATTCTTTCAAGTTTTCTGTATACTTCAAATGTTTTTAACAAACCTCAGACATTGCTGACTTAAAAAAACAAAAACAAAAACAAAACAAAAAACCTTATCACCTTCGAAAGATCAGTTACCAAAAAGATGAAAAAACATAATGACCTTAGACTAGAGGATAGTGTAAGGGTAAAATAAAGTTATTTTCAGGTTAAGAATCATAGAAAATTTGCCTATAAATAACCTTTTCTGAGTAGATGTGTTCTATCAATACAAAACAGTAAAAAAAAAGAAAGATATGGCATCCAGGAAAGAGAGATTCAATGTAGGGGCAATATAAAGAGAATTCCCAGTTTTAGTAACAATAAGAAGCCCCAGGATGACAAAAGTGAAACTTGTCTAGATAACAAACACTGCAAAACAGAGAGCTCGAAAAAGGATGTTGCTAAAAGAGAGAGAGAGAGAGAGAGAGAGAGAAAATGAGATTGACAGATTATCTGTGGTGCTTGATTTATGATCTTATTGTGAGGAGTTCATAGATCTGAAGAATTCGGTGATTGTTAGTAACAAGTGTATATAAAAAAAGCAAAAATGGTAAAAGAATTCATTATTAACTCCAAAGAAGCTGAAAAGCTTTATAAGAACTAGAATATCACCATATTACAAGCTCAGCTGATAACAACATTAATGTAGTCAAAAGAATGTAGACATTCAATATCAATTCAACCAAACACTGCTACAGCTATATTGACAGTAACAGATAATATTTATAATTGAAAAATCAAGAGAGAGCTGAATTACTTAGATTAGCACATTATTTATAGGTACAGCAGTAAAAAGAGCTGGTGGTTAATAATCCCTGTCCCGGAAAGCAGAAATCGGGCACAGGGGCTGTTTGGGGGGGGGGGGGCCTGCTTTCATTGACGTAAGACTAATTGTCTTATTTGGCTTTTAAAAGTGTGTGTATGCATTTTCTTTGATAATTTATAATTGAAAAGTTTTTCTATCTAGTAAAACTAGAGTTATAACAAGAATTTATTTTTCTACACCCTATCAGATATCAGGGTCTGAGATATCAGACCCTCCTTGGTATGCCAAAAAGTAAAGAATGTAAAGGCCAGAAAATAGGGGGACCATAGTCAACTGACCATGTATGAACTGTCTAATCCACTCCATGCATTCCTTGGGAGGGTCTAGAACTCACTTTTTTCATCAAAGCGTGTGATATACATTAGTGAGAACAGCAGCAGGACCTTAGAAAAATATTTTCATGATAGTTCTCTTGGGGATACAAGTGGGGAAAGTGCTCAATGAATCAGCTGCTCTGATTCCAGTAAGGTGGCCATAATGTGGCCCTTAATTCTCAAAGGGGAAGGAAGCATAGTTATGATTAGCAATCAGAACATTCCAATGCTATTTTTGCCAATGAATAATCAACCATGGGGTTTCTGGGGTTGAGACAGAAGGATAACCCAGTAAAGTCTTAACTTCACTTACATAATTAAAAAAAATAATAATAATAACTTCTGGATCTCGTAAAAAATACCACCAAAATAGAAATTAAATTCTTCACCTCTCACCCAATTCCTAGAACAGGGTCATTTCATAGACCCCAGGCTCTTCTTTATTAATGGCCTTAAAGGATAATAAAATCTTAAGTAACAAATTCAGAGAGGAGGTGCATTATATAGCGATAAGGGCTTGTATTTGGGAGTCAGTCTTTCCGAATTCAAATTCTGGCTCCACTGCTTTCAAGCTGTTTAACTTTTGGCATTTAGCAGGTTGACTGTGTTATAAGAAAAAAAAAAAGTATCCAAATATTTAAAGAAATATAAAACACCGAGAGTCAATATTAATTCCTGAGAACTTAGGATTCTAGTGTGATCCACTAGTATTCACAGAATTAAAGCAATTGGGCATTTGTTCACCTCCTGGTAAGCCAGGTCTGGATGTTCCATACAACACTGCTTCCAACTGAGGCATTTACTTTACATTAAACATGACCAGTGGAGATGCTGCTTTTATAATCTGCCAATTATCTAGAGCCAAAAAGAGGTGAAACAGACTGGTGAAGATTGATTTAAGTCACCGTGTAGGAGCAATTCATTAAAAATTCACCGTGAAGTTCTGTAGAAGCATTAACTGTTCTGAACCAGCAAGTAGTAGTAAGCGATTCTGTTTTTCCCAAAATCAAATTGTACTAATCCAGGAACCAAGGGCTGGAAAGATGATGCTTTTCACAATTACTTAATTAGTAATTAACACCTTGCAAAATTTTGCTTTCCACCCCATCACTTCCAGACTCGACTGGTATGGAGAAAAGAGAGGAAAGCTTTCAACATTTAATGGAGCTGCGATTTCCATTGGGCCATTTCATGTTCCTTATGCCATTTGAAGGAACAGGCAAAAAAGAAAAAAAAGAAAAGAAAAGGAGTGTTTTAGCCTGGTTTGATTGATTCTAATTCTTAAGAAAAAAACAGGATTGCTGTTACACAGTGGGAGCAGGGAGGAGAATAAACAGAACACCTTCTCATATTACCAAGTCCAGTGCTAAAAGTTAATCAAAGACTCTGGCAATCTATTCAGGCAGAACCACCAAATGCTTAGATCCTTCAGGAATGAAGGTTTGAGTGACCCCACTGGGCAAAGAATCCCAGCCAGCTGAGGTGCTAGCAGAAGGCAATGCAAACAGAAATACATGGTGGAGGAAGAAAGTCATAAATACCAGCTACTGCTTCCTGGCCAGTTGCAGAAACAAAGACTAATGGCTCTACCTATTTTATTTCTTCCCTGTTGAGTCAGGGCTATTTTTATACAATTTAATGAAGTTCCCTTTACTTGGGGGAGCTTTGTTGATAGTAATTAATGATGTAATGCATGCCTTCAATGGCAGGATTCTGAAGTGGGATTGTGCAAAACTAGAGCAAGCGGACTTCCCCAAAAATTCTAGATTACAGCCTGACTCACCATGGGTTTTCTCCCAAAGGGGAGGGAAGAGGCATATCTTAAACTGTCTATGAAACAGTGACATTACATTGGGTGAAGACATTTTTCAATGTAGATAGATGTAGAAAGAAAAAGAGAGGTAGCCAAAAAGGCAAATTGTAGTGATTTTTTTGTCATTGGTTGTCTATACAAACCCCTTCTAATTGGAAGGAATCTTTGTTATGTGAGCCTTGATGTGAGACACACCTCCTGATACAAGGGCCAAGCGAAGCCAAGTATGCTTCCTCCTACACGAGCAGCTATGGTAGGGACGTGTGCCTCGACTCAGCCACCAGGCTCTTTTTTCCCAGCTTTTGTACCTTCCACAAGTGACACAGAGATGAAGCTTATGGTGCAGTGTTCCATGGCAGAGATGGGCAATGATAATAGGTTTACTGTCAGGATGCTGTCAGTCAGTGGCAGTGCCCTCACTAGAGCATTTTAGAGGTGAGGCTCTGCCTGTGCTCCTACTTCTTGCCTTCCTCTTGTGTCCTACCCCCATATCCTTCCAGTAAATTCCTTCTCCTTAAATTAGACAGAGTTGTTTTCCATTCCTTGCAACCAAGAGCCAAGAGAGACAAAACTGTTTCATACTTTAGAAGAGACAGCCACTTTGTTAGGGCTGGCCCATCTGAAAGCAGGAAGGGAAGAATATATGGATTTGTTAAAAGAGGCCCTTTCTGCTTGCAGCCAGGAACCAAGTACGTCAGAAAATCAGATAATATTGAGCCAAAATCTCTGCCCCTAGCTAACATAAGTGAGAGAAAAAGGAGAGCGGGAGCTTTGCAAGATTTATGACTGAGACCTGGAAAACCCCAGGCGTACCCAAGTCCCAACTCCGGGGCACTTTCTGTTTGACAAAGGTTCCAACTACCTATGCACAAGCTTTATACGTAATTTCTGGAGTTCGTAGATCCCAGAAGACCTTCCCTGCCTTAGAAGGCCCCAAACAGCCATTTAACGGATAAAAAGTAATTAAGTACAGGAATGCTACCACAAATGGAACCCTCATATTAGGTACAACTAAACTAGTTAAACTATTGATTAATTTTTGAAGACAGGACAGAATCAAATGTTACATTTAGCAAGCCAATCGAGAAAAAAAGCTACAAAGTGTACTTTTGTGAGTCAAGGCACAAACTCAAAATCTGTATAAACTTTCCACATAAATATCTTTTCTTTACATTTTAACAACTATACATAAAATGGAGTTTTGCTACAGAGTGTAATGCTTTTGTTAACTCTTTTTATTTAGTCAATTTTAAAATATCCTCTTTCCTTTTACTATATCCAAATGAAGTTTTTGTCTTTTCCTCTTCCAGCATTTTTTGTTCCAAATGGACTAGTGCCCAGCATTGCTGAAGGGAGAATTTCTCCTCTGGAGTCAGTGGCTTCCACAGAGGCCAATAATTCAAGTTTCCTCTGCTAATCTAAATTGAGCACCGGAAATAAAGCTTTGGTCCTGGCCAGCTAGCCTCTCTCAGCCAGATTCAGCTGAATTCATTTGAAGGTGCAGCAAGGCAGCACAGTACCCAAATGCAATCTCTATTTGAGCATCCCTGGTGAGCCCCAGCCTTCGCCTGCTCTCCTTCTCTTAGTAAGATGCAATACCATCAGCCTGGTCTCCCAAAATAAACATATGGAATAGACCTAGATTCCTTCCTCTCCCCTTGTTGCTGATTCTCTCAAATCTGTCCACTTCTGTCCATCCCCTTGGGCAGACCCTCCTCATATCACACACAGATTGCAAGCAGCAGCCCCTGAAGCCCTCCAGAAGCTTGCCTCCCTCGGCCCCACCCCCCAATAGTATACACCAAAATGACTTGTCTCAAACACATCATTTTCCTGTTTAAAATTATTCAACGACTTAGGAAGAAGCCCAAACATCGTAGCATATCTGCAAGGCCATAAAGAACTTAGCTCTCTAAAGCCAACTGAGTGTAATTTTTGACACCTCTTACCTTTCAATTCCTTATGCTTAAGGCTTTGTCTGGAGGAGGGGAGGAGACTGTGCTTTGAATATCCTCCTCTACAAATGCGCACTCCCCTAGCTAATCTGCACCTCCTAGCCACAGCTCTGATATTGTCTCTGCCAGAAGGCTCTCTGGTTGGCAAAATCTTAGCACAGTGTATGCACCTCTCTAAAGGCTATCACCAAGTTATAATTCCTACCGATACACCCAAGGCAATCAATGGTGTGCTCCTCAATGTCAGGCTCTTTATATACAATAAGCAATAAGCAGACTCTGAAGGAGGGAATGATTTATAAATGCAGGTGCTTTTCTATTGCTATTTTCCCCCTCCATAAGTAGACACTCTCTGTAGGCAATAAGATACTCTTCAGTTTTTCTTTTTAGAGTCTCATTCTTGGACCCATGGCCTTCGAGTTTTGCTTCTATACTTACACACACACACACACACACACACAAAGGCCAGAAGTAGCTCAGCACACTGATAAGGAAAAAATATTGCTGAATATAGAAGATAGGACTCCTACATTTTGAAACTACACTTTGTCAGTGATACTAAAGAAATAATCCTCTACCGTCTTTGAGGAGAATGGAGCTTGTCTGGCCTAGTAGTAGTTATGACATTCCACAACACCCACAGGTTATATGTAGTAAACTTTCTATGCAAACATTCAGATTTTGCAGGTTTTGTTTTGTTTTTTCTTGGCTTTTCTGAAACCTGAAATTCACATTTGTCATCCCCTGGCTCCCCATACATTGTAACTTTGTGTTAGAATGCTATATATTTTTTTGTTTAAAATTGAGGACTCAAATCATACACTATGTCAAAAGAGAAATGAACACTTGAATCGAACATGCAAAGACCTCTAAACCTATCTTCCCTGAAAATTCTTCTGTCATTTAGGGAGGATTGAAAAGTTTTAGTGGCTGTTCGGTGTCTTCTCTGAGGTGTGAACAGGAAAGTTATTGTGCAATATGAAACATGTGTGAACACGTCACCAAATTCCATTTTATGAGATAGCTACTTTCACTGACAACCCTGATAAGATAACATTTCTTAGAATCGAGTATATCCATCAATGTATCTAATTTGGGAAAAAATATTTTTTACACCTGTCAATTCTTCAGTAGGCTTTAGCTTATAAGATGTGGAACAGAAAGGATATTAATCGTGCTGAATTAATTCATTCTTAAAATATATGTGGTAGAAGTTATAAGATGCAAAAGGACAGCTGGAATTTTGGATTCATTTCATTTACCAAGGAGATAATATAAGAAGTGTTTAGAGTTCCTTTTTGCAATTGTTGTAGAAATGCTATAGCAACAGAAATTCTACAACTCTGTATATTTTCAAAACAACAATTTTCTCCCGTCTACATTTTGTAAATGGTGAGGAAAAAAGTGCAGCCTTTGAGCATCTGGAAGATTGTGTATCCTTATGCCCTTTCTAAGTCACACAATTTAATTTTGCAAAATTTTTAACAATTTAGAAAGAGGTGTTCTTAGGAAAAGCATAGGGTGTTAATTTTTTTGTTCAATACAAAATATTGATGAAAGTTAGAAAAATAATGAGTGCAAGCATTTGAACACAATATTGTGAAGGCTTTTTTACAGTCAAATCTCATAGTTGGAATTTTGCATTAAAATAATGGTGTTTAATAGTTCCATTTGTCTTTCAAAGTCCAGTAGTTTAATATCTTTCCAAGAGTGTTAATATGAGTTAAGAGCCAATCCCAAAAAGAAGTTTCCTAAATTATTTTTATTATCTATATTTCGTTTAAAACTAGAAGGAAAGTAATATTCCCCATGAGCCAATAAGCAATGGTTAAAGTGCTTAATGGTAAATGGGAAATCCATTAGTTATTAATACTGGGGAGTCCTAAATTCTAATTTCTGCCTTATCTCTTTGTTATTATCTTATTATTCAAGCCTGGAAGGGGAGTTTGATTGAAAGAAGACTTTACAAAATCATCAAGCAGTAGTAAGCAGGATGTGAGGATGTACTGTGATTTCCCTAGTGCCCTACATTATAATTCCTTTATTGTAATACCAGATTGGTATCAAATGTGAGCACGCAGTTGCATCTGATGTTTACGCATTTTGATACCATTAGTGCATTAAAAGACACTGTGGTTTGCCCCATCTGGGGGAAGTTAACAATTCAGACAGAAGTTTCATATTACAGATCTTTGGTTGATTACTCTTAAGGGACCCAGTGAGGGCTGGAGTTTTTATAAAAGATCTGAGCTGCCTGAAGTTGAACCTGAAGAGAATTTTCAAAGACTACTGCCATATTTGGCCCTTTAAACAAACCCTGTTTAAAAGGAAAGACAATGATAATCATTCAGATTTCACTGTAGCTTCAAGTTTAACTGGAGAAAAAAAATAGCTGATCCTCTATTTCAGGTATTGTCTCAACAAAGGAGTGAGATTTGTTAAAATCTTGCGTAAAGTAATATTGTATGATGGTTTAAAATTACCACACTGAGTGACAAAAACGTCATGCCAATGACAACGAAGTCTTTAAGTGTTTATTCTATGTTAAAAATCTGGTGATTAAAAATCATAAAAAATTTTCAATACTGAGAAAATGAATCATTTTACCCCTCCTTTAAGTATATGACAAAGTTATGCCATTTCTTCCACTCCATTTTTTTTAAAGATTTACTTATTATTTGAGAGAGAGAGAGAGCGTGTGAGCATGAGTGCACGCCCTGAGTGCAAAGGGCCAAGGGAGGAGAGAGAGAGTCCCATGCAGACTCCATGCTGAGAGCAGAGTCCAACACTGGGCTCCATCTCAGGACCGTGAGGTCATGACCTGAGCCAAAACCAAGAGTTGGATGCTTAACCGACTCCATGAGCTAGGTGCCCCCATTTCTTCCACTCTTAATGTAGCACTAGAGAAAACACACAGAATGTATGATTTTTCATGTTGTATTGGTGCATGCTATTCACTCTCAGATCTAAAGAAGCCTTCCACTACATTTTACTTTTAGTACTACAACCACAGGGTATTAACTACCACCTCACTATTTTTCTTAATTACTCAGAATTGGAATATCAATTAAACAGAATATTCATTTGGATTCCGCCACTGTAGATCCATCTTAATACCTGCAGCATACATTATTTATTAACTAACTAGCTCTAGACTGATATGTAAAGAGCTGCCCAAGGTACCCACGGCAGGCAATTTGGAACAGCAGCAACAGTTTGGACCTCACGGTGGCTTGGCTTCAATGCCAGTCAAGATCATTACCTCTCAGCTGTGTGAGAAGGAAGGGTTATTGCTAATTGGTACTCATTGTACCCACCCATTCCATTTCTAATCCCCCAAATCTAATCATAAACTTTCAACCATTCACCACTACCCTCAAGCTCATCATTCGTTCCCCACTCTTGGACTCTCAACACATGATAAAGTCCTTACTTAACTGAAAGAGAATGACTTTAAAACCTTTCTACTGGACCTCCTGTTGCATCTATAACTTTTCCCCATTCATCTCATAGTAGGGTACATGTGTACGCAGAGGTAAGTAGCAGAATAATGGGTTAACATCTTCCCGGAATGTTAGCTTCTTTCCAAATATTCAGCAAAGGTAAGATTCAAAGTACTGAACTTTTAAAAGTTGCAAAAACATGTGCAAATAATACCAGCAAAGTGTGGCTTTTCCATGATGGCCAATCTTATGGAGCCTCGGGAGTACAAAGTTTTCATTAGTTGTACTTATGTGAATAATCTGGTTTAAAATACTTTAACTCAGGGGCACCTGGGTGGCTCAGTGGGTTAAAGCCTCTGCCTTCGGCTCAGGTCATGATCTCAGGGTCCTGGGATCGAGCCTGCTTCCCCCTCTGTCTCTGCCTGCCTCTCTGCCTACTTGTGATCTCTCTCTCTGTAAAATAAATAAATAAATCTTTAAAAAATAAAAAAGATAAAATACTTTAACTCAGGTTTTAATTTTAAATTATCATAGTAGATATAAATTTCTCATATGTCAAAACCACGAGAGTGAGATATGTAACTCTATTTTTCCCGGAGACATATATATCCTCTGAAATACACATAATCCCAACTAGCCCTCAACCCTTATAATTGGGCTTGCTGATATCAATAGGATTGGAAAGAACTCTGACCTGCCAAGTCCAGATGGTGGCAGAAGTATAGCATGCATGTTTATTATCAGGGGATACATTCAAAATCATTAATGACCAATAGGATGCAGGCCCTAAGACTCAAAATGGATCCTGGCTACTACAAAGCACAAGTGTGTACAAGCAGAATATTATCCCTGGTTTTCATAGCAAACAAGAGAGTCAGCATCATCACGCAGGTTTCAAGAATGCCAGACACACAGAGACCTCTAGCTGAGGTCTATTGATCACGGAACCACAGAAATACAAGTAAGAGATAGTACGGTTTTACAGGATTTGTACAACCAAAAATATTCTAGAGAGCAAATTGGTCTATCCACACTACAGTCATGGCCTCTGAGCCAGCTCCCCACACGTAGAGACCCTTGAAGAAAGTCAAAATCACACATGGTTAAGAAAGGATATACTGTAACACCGAACATCACATTATGTTCTCTAGTCCTTTCCCTCAGCCTTCCAAATCAACACAAGGTAAGGTGCATGGGGAAAAACAAGAAAGAGAATTACCTAAACTTTTTAGGCAGAACTGGATCCTGAGTTATAGCTAACCTTATAAGGTTCCAGTAAATCATAAAATCACCCATGGTCTGACAGAATGAGACTTACGGGGTCAAGTGCCAAAACAGAGTACCTGCCAAGGCCAGTGGAACAACAAACTTTTCCAGTGACTGTTTTCACAGCTTATTGGTGTATACTTGGATGGACATCTTTGGCCACTGGAAGAATTCCTACGCTAGTTCACTGACCCTTGGTATGAAGGCCATTAGAGGAAGAATAGCCAAATGCAAGACATTCGTGTTCCTCAAGCCAGAAACTAATATTAACTTCTACAATAGAGCTTCAGGCATTTAGTCGATTTCTCACTCATGTACAGTCCCAGTAGGGGTATTCCTGGCTGGCAGCATTCATCTACACAGTGGTTCAGAGATCCATAATCTTTACCTTTTCAGTCTCTGCCATTCCCTAGAGCATTGTTGTCCTCTACATCTACAAGGATGTATCAGGGAAGATTAAAAAAAAAAAAAAAACCTGTAAAAGACACACAAGACTTTTTAAATGTCTCGGCCTGTAACGGTAGGGACCGTTTCTACCTATATTCCATGAGATAGAACTCAGTCATATGGTCACACTTCACTAGAAGGGAAGCTGCTAGGTATAGCCTAGAAACAATTTCAAGAAGAATAAAAGAATGATGATTTTGGGGAATAGCCAGTAGTCTGCTACATGGAAGAATTTGAGAGATTTATGCCATGTCAACCACTTAGGAGATGAACTTCTTCCTAAATCTGTATCTGTAGATTCACCAGCAACTCTTTTCAACTGGAAGATTGAGGATGAAAAACTGGTTTGGTTTTCAGATGGTTCTCCATGTTCCGCTCCAAAAGCTAGTATAGACTACTACTGAATTACATTCCTATTTGCTTGTGGCCCTAAAAGACAGGGGAGAAAGACAGTCCTTCCAATGGATCATATTTTGAATTACACCTCTCCTTATCTGCTATTTCTTTAAAGAGAGATAATCTGAGACGTTTCCATACTGATTCACAGGCATTGGTAATGGTTTGCCCAAATGGAGCTCTGGGAATTGACCAAGGCTAATAATATTTACGTCCCGTGTAAATGTTACCAGACAGCCACCACTATTTAAGAGATGCTTAGGAAAACAACAATGACAACAACAACACATAAAAAGGGTTGTGCAGGGAAGACATAAACAGCTGGTAAGGCTTTATGAGTAGCTGCAGAAACAAGGCTGACAAAAAATCCATAGATTCCAGATCTGAAGCTGAATGCACTAAATGGTTATCATTCAGTTAACCTACTCCATGGTGCTCTAAGTACATTCTGTTTGAGACAGATTTGCTATGTTAACTGAGGGTATTTAAAATTTTTCATATATGGAGGAAAACAGGTGTGTGTGTATATGTGTGTACTGGTAGACTATTGTTAGAATCTGGTGGGTATCTGTTGTTTTCACTATATTGAGAACACTCATTTCATTTTTATAATTAAAAAGACCTACTTGGAGAAACTGTTTCCCATTCAAAGTACTCACTGAAGTGTAGGAATAACCCAGTCCATGCCAATTAGATATCTGTCCTTGGAATTGGAATGTGAGGCAGAGATAGACAAGAATGAGACAGACAAAAGTGCCAGGACAGGTAATAAAAGATAGTCCTATATCTCTGGCTACTGGGACCCCTGGCAGCCCTGACTCTTACCCTTCCTGACTGGTTTTTTGATGCATCCTTTGGTGAAATAACTAATATAATAATTTTTTCAATAAATTTTGCTTTTGTTTAAGGGGTCAGAACTGAATTCTCTTCTTGGAATTAGATACAACAGGCATAATATTGTGAATCTACAGAACTAGACTGAATTCCAGTAAACAGGAAGTTTTGAATATTTTTTTAATTAGTTGTGCTCTTACAAATGAGGTCATATAGGGTATCCAAATGCATCTATTCCTTCTGTAATGACTTTAATGTATTCCTAAAAATAATACTCCTAAGCGAAAAGCTGTTAAATATGGAAGTGTCCATATCAATCTAATAAACTAACATGTTTCTCGGATAAGACATCAATTCAACAAAAAATATGTTAATAACAAATAATCAATTTGAAACTGATTTGCACACATAAAGTAACATAATGAAGTTTTATTATATTTTCAAAGGAGAAAGATTTATGATGGCTAGAGGAGGAAGACTGAAGTATCATTCTTTGAAGGGTGGTAGAATGTCAAGTGTTTGAATACTAGGCAGGCATTCAATATCAAAATCATATGGGCTTGACAATTCTCTTTCCCTTGAGACTTAAACTCTAAAATAACTACCTGATATGGAAGGCTTTGACATAAATAGAAAAAACCAGAGTTTTTGGGTAGAAAACTATGTGCTTTAAGGCATGAGTCAACAGTTTACATTCACAAGAGGGAGGAGTAAAGAGAATACAGCTTTATTCCTCTTGCTTGGCATCCACAGGCAAAGCAACACATCTGGGTTCATCCAAACTTAGCATGCATTTCAAATTTGTTCCATGTAATATTCTTTGACTATAAACTATTGTATAAAATAAATTTGTAAGTGTGCCTTTGCTTGAAACAGTAATGTTGAAAATGTAACTTCGTTTAGTATGCTTTATTTAGTGGACTTCAAGGGCGAAAGTCATTATACTGGGGAAAAAGGAGTCACTGTCTAAAAAGTGGCATAAATTATTATGAGTTGTGGTGGTAAAAAATCTTTAAGGGAAAAGTGACGTGTAAAATTAGACTGTACACAAAATCAGTAAAAGCCAAATCAGGGAGGTCGTATTGAGCTGTAACCTTTTCTTCCTTCTCTCAGTTGCCACCCTAGGCAACCACTTTCAACATTTTGGCCAACTTGGCTTCTCGGCTTTTTAAGCTATAATTTCTTTTCCCAATTCCCAGCATCCACCACATGAACTGTCCAACTTGCTGATTCTTGAAAATGTTATGAACTCTCAGGCCTTCAAGTAATTGTTTATATTCCTCCTTTTGCTAAATACCTTTACTTTTTCCTCAGAGTTTAAGAAAACTCTACTCATGATCAATTCCCAGCTTATATGTCACCATCCCAAGCCCCACCTAAAGCAAAAATAAATACTTTGTCATGTATATTCTCATAGCATCCGATTATACTTCCATTCTAGTACTTATCACATTTCATTATAATTAGTTGTTTATAAGACTAATTCCTTTGTAAGGTCTTCAGAGAGAGGAATTCTGCCTTATTTGTTTTTGCACGCCCTGTATCTAGCTCAGTGTCTTGTTCATCAAAAAGATGATCAACACATACATGTTGAATCTTTAGTCATGGAAGAAAGGAGAAGAGTTTTAAGAAGTATGTGGTGGTTATAGCAGAAGATAAACAGAATTGAAAGTCCAGGTGGTTCAAAAAGTTCATGTTTTGAGAATGCTCTCTACCCAAACATGTAACAATTAAGATTAAGTACAAAAGAGATAAATGTAAAAGACAGCCATGTTAAAAAAAGATAACAGAGCAACAACAAAAGAAAACTCAGTGTGCTAAGTGGAGCTGAGACCTCCTAGGCTTCAGAGGGTCAGCAAGTACAGATGACTAGTTGAAATTATGCATAATATTGTAAACTCTCCGCATGAGGAGAGAGAGTGGAGCCAAAACACTCATTTAGTGCTGGTAGGAATATATAAATTGGAACAATGGTGCAAAAAATAATAAAATACTTACACCCTGTGATCCAACCATTTCATTTTTGTGCATATATGCTACAAAATCTTGCCCAAGTACACAGAGATTTGTCCCAGCAGTTAAGTGTACCTGCTCTGGAGACAGACTTTTGGGCTCAAATCCTAGCTCTGCTACCTTCAGTTATGTAACCACCCACAATTACTTAATCACTCTTTGGGTTTCCTTGTCTCAAAAAATGGAAATAATAAGAAGACCCATACCTTGAGGATCACTGTGAGGATAAAAATGTGTTAACCATTTGTATAACTCTTAGTATAATGCCTGGCACTTAATAAGGACTCAAATTTTGGCCGTTGTCATTATTATGGCAGCTGTAATTCTGTTAAATATAAGGCAACAGGCCCAAAAGTGAACAGTTCACTCCATGTCACCAAACTGAGACTTAAAATTGTAAGTTTAGCTCTACCAGAAATGAAATCTTAAGCCAGTCAATCGGGAATCACTTCGTCGGCACTAGCTAGGTAATCTGCCTGACAGACCCTTACCATCCCCTAAAGGAACGCCACCATGCAATAACCAACCTGGATTTTTGCCTCCTGTCACTTCCTTGTTCCTGCTCCTTTCTGCCTACAAGTCTTGCATTTTGTACATCTCCTTGGAGCTTCTGGCTGCTAGGTTGGACGCTGCTCGATTTAAATTCCTTTTTACTCAAATAAGGTCTTAAAAAAATTTAATACATCTGTTTTGCTTTTAACAACTCTGGCTTCTGAAGGCGGAACTGAAGGACACCCCCAGCGACCCCCGGAGCAATGAGCAACCAGAGGAACTTACCTGCTGTGTCCGTGAGCTCACTGCTTTCTCCGAACCTTTGCAGGCCCTGGAGGAGGCCCTCTCAGATTCTGGCTTCCCAGCTTTTGCATTAGGAGATTTCAGACTTTGAGCACTTCGTTTCCTGGGCTGGATTTGAAAACTGGCAGGAGTCTGACTGGGTCTGACTTGAAAACAGGACCCCTTCTCAGGGTCAGAGAAGCACTGGGACGGATTTGGAAACCAGACGGAATCTGCAGTCACACTGGGTCCGGGCCGGAAACCGGATGGAATCTGAGGTCGCACTGGGTCCGGGCCGGAAACCAGACGGAATCCGTGGTCACACTGGGTCGGGGCCGGAAACCGGACCGAATCTGAGGAAGCTCTGGGTCCGGGCCGGAAACCGGAAGGAATTTGCGGTCGCACTGGGTCCGAGCCGGAAACCGGACCTAATCTGAGGAAGGTCTGGGTCAGACTTAAGCTGAAGTGGGTACAGTGTGAGATGTTGGCTGAATAAAATTTTATTTTAAGGCTGAACAAGTAGGTTGTGGCCACCATGGAGAATTTTTAACATAGATAAGCGTATCCATTTACAAAGTGCTGTAGAGAAAAACAAGTCTCAACCAATCCCTAACTGCAAAAGGTAGAGGAAAATTTGTTTTTCCGCCTCTACAGTTTTTGGGGACCAGGGTGAGATCCACCGGGACACCCTACTGACTCCAGAGCCTACACCAGGATCCTAGGAAAACTGGCAGAAACCGGCAAAGGGTGAGCATTCTTATCAGAGTCCGCTCTCGCCAATCTCCCCCTGTGAGGCACGGTCAGGAAAGGGAGGTAAGATTTCCCATTGTCTCTTCCTTTCAGATTGGCAGGCAAAAATATTTGTAAGGATTAGATCTTAGAATTGTGACTCGCGGATTTGCTTTGGGTTCCATTAGAGGTTGATTCTTTCCTCCCAGGGACAGCTATTGCCTTCTCGTTTGTCTCACTGTGTGTCCTGGGAACTTGTCGTGGCTTTCCACCTGATGGGATCATGTAGGTTTTTGTGTGCAGACAGTTCGGCCATCGCGTTGGAGCGGGGGCTGGACAGAAATGTTTGTTGCATTCCATTTGTGAATAGGGCCCTCCCAAACTGTTGCCAGCTCTCGGGGCAGGACTCCCAAGTATTTTGGTTCTCTTTGGAAACCACTGTGGATCTTGCGAGGGACACATATCAATCGTATTGTTCAGTACTGCCAGGAATATTAGCTTTTGTCTAGATTGAAGCCTAACAATATAGTCAAAAGAATTTTTTTTTTTTTTTTTTAATGTAACTCTAAGGTGAGTAGTTGGCCAGATTGGAAGCTGATATTCAGAGGCTGACGGGGACTTTTTTAAAGGCCTCCCCTCAGCTAAAATGGAACTATGTACCCAAAGAGAAAGAAAAACATTGTGAGAGGGAAGGGAGGGGTGAATTGGAGGAAATCGGAG
This sequence comes from Potos flavus, assembly GCA_028534135.1. Classification (NCBI taxonomy): domain Eukaryota; kingdom Metazoa; phylum Chordata; class Mammalia; order Carnivora; family Procyonidae; genus Potos; species Potos flavus. Next base: position 16,066,739 of record CM052895.1, on the reverse strand, counting down.
GGGCGAAGAACCATGAGAGACTTTGAACTCAGAGCAACAGACTGAGGGTTTTGGAGGGAAGTGGGGTGGCGGGATGGGCGTGCCTGGTGGTGGGTATTGAGGAGGGCACGTATTGCATGGAGCACTGGGTGTGGTACATAAACAATGAATCTTGTAACACTGAAAAAATAAAAGTATTTGGGGGAAAAAATATTCTAAAGCCTTTGTGGAAGGATTTCCTAAGACGTTCCAAAGACACATACTCTAAATCTAGAACACAGGAAACTATATCCATCTGACTTGAATATCTTCTCTGAATGTTGATGTAAAGGAGAATATACACATATATAAATGGATGTGAAAATGTAGAAGGTTTGTGGAAATGTAATCTTGGGAAAATAATTTAATGTGTGGCTAAGATTGAAATGGATTTGTATACTTTTATTTTTTTTTAAGATTTTATTTGAGAAAGAGAGCATGTGAGCAGGAGAGGAGAAGGACCAGAGGGAGAGAGAGAATCTTAAGCAAACTCAGTGCTGAGTGTGGAGCCTGAGGCCCAAGGTGGAGGTGGTGCTCCATCCCAGGACCCTGAGATCATGAACCGAGTTAAATCTAAGAGTCCTATGCAACCCAGGCATCCCCAGACTTATATACGTTTTTTAAAAATGAGTTTTAACATCAAAAGTATACCGGTGCAAAGTTAGAATTTGCTTTTCACTCTGTGAAAAGAACCAAGTTGGGGCACCTAGGCGGCTCAGTAGGTTAATGTTCAACTCTTCATCTCAATTCAGGTCTTGATCTTAAGCTTGTGAGTTCAAGGGGCGCCTGGGTGGCTCAGTGGTTTGAAGCCTCTGCCTTCGGCTCGAGTCGTGGTCTCAGGGTCCTGGGGTCAAGCCCCGCATCGGGCTCACTGCTCGGCAGGGAGCCTGCTTCCCTCTCTCTCTGTCTGCCTCTCTGCCTAATTGTGATCTCTCTCTCTGTCAAATAAATAAAATCTTTAAAAAAAAAAAAAAAGCTTGTGAGTTCAAGCCCCAAGTTGGGCTCCACACTGGGCGTGGAGCCTACTTAAAAAAAAAAAAAAAGAAAGGACCAATTTTTCTTACATTATTGGTCCACTCTTAAATTACAAACAGAGGGTTTTTGTTTATTTTTTACCTTTTAAATTATAAGCCTAGATAGCAAATATTTTGTGTCTTACCAAAATAATTTGCTATTCTTCATATTGTCTTTATCAGGTCTTTGACCACTGAAGAAAACCTAGTATTCCCAATATTACAGGAGCTAACTTTTGTTTACAACTATATAACCTTCTCTGTTTGCCCTTAATATCTTCTCTTTTCCCTTTGGTTAAATAGATAATTAAGTATTATTTCATAATGATATGTGATTGTATTTAATCAAATGTTCAAACCCTTTGACATTTTTTCAAAATAAAATTCTAAGCAGAGTCTTTTTCCCACAAACTAACTGAGATTTCCCAGTGTCCCTGGAAAACCTCAAAGAATTTAGCTCTCACCTTGTAGAGAGAGATGTTAAACTAATTGGGTTTATTTGGTATGTTAAGTTACATGGGAAGCATTGTCAAATAAGTGATAATAAACTTTTTTGGGTTGTGCATGGATGTATATTACTAATATAGGTATTCCAGAAATTGTTTGAAGTTTCTGGAAATTTGTCAATACTCTTCACTGTCCACTTATTATCCTAAATTATCGTACGCTACAGAAATAACATTTCCATATCAAATAAATTCTCATCAGATCTTTTACCATCAGCATTTTTAAGTCTTTTGTTATTTACAGTTATTATTTTATTCTGATTCTTTTGGTAAAAGTGAGAATCAGGGGAAGCACCCTCCCAAGTACTTTTGACCACTGACACTGGTGCCAAATAAGAAGGTGTCAGTACCTAAGTGCACATCCTACTATTGAATAAGGCCCCACCTGTGTCCTGTGCACACACCGAGACCTCAAAATCAAATTGACAAGGAAACAAGGTAGCCAACATCCAGGTAGACCACTTCCTCCCAAGAAGTCAGATCAGATGAATTTTTCTATTCCCCCTTTGTTCTTTGACCATCACTTTGCTCATCGTTCTTCCGCAAGAATCTTTATAATTCTTTTGTCCACCTTTTTCCTTGCTCCGGTCTGGAAAGATAATGCTGTTGTTCACATATCTGTCAGGCCTTGCAAGAGGGGCAATTCACCCACCGAAGGATTGTTGCCTGTGCCATAATGCTGCTGATCCTGTAGTTCTACCCATCACACACTTCTCTCTGATATCCAGTGCCTCAGTTTCTCTGGAACAAACTGAGCTCACACTCTTTCGTGTCAGGCTCCCTAACCCTGGGGGTCTATTTCCCTGCCTCTGGTTAACCACCTCAACCCTGGGAACCTTGCACGCAGGCTCTGTACAAAAAAGGGAAACAAGGCAAGGGTAACCAGAAAAAAGCCTCCTATGTGGTCTACAGATTCTTACTTTTTACTGGCCTTTATATCTGTCATCTTTCCAGTCCCAAGCCACTTACTCAAACCAAATTACCAGGAGACACTAATTCGAAATTTGCTTCATCAGATGCCTACTGCCCTGGCTAAGAGTAAGTGCAAACGAGGCTATGATCGGGACCATCTCCTCAACTCTTAAAGATCTTACAGAATCTGCTGCTAAAGCAACAGCTGCCTGACAGCAGTCCTTAACCCTCTAGCCATAGCTGTTCTTGATAATAGCATAGTCCTTGATTATCTTTTAGCCAACCAACAAGGTGTTTGTGCTATAGCCATTACCAGGTGCCACACTTGGATGTACACTTCAGGAGAAGTAGAGACTCAGTTCCATAGGATCAGTGAATAAGCCACTTGGATTAAGAAAATGACTCCTACAGTGGGCCCTTTCTTTGACATATTTAATTCTGATTACTTTGGTTTTTGGGGACCATGGCTCCAAAATGCACCCTGGACATTGGTAATTATCCTGCTTCTAATAATCATAGCAGTCTCTCTGGCACACTTTATTCTCTCAAAAGCTTTACATGCTTATTTGTAGCTGCTAACTATGAAGCAAATGATCTTTCTAAGAGGAGAATGTCAGAAAAGCAACAAAGAACTTAAAGAATGTGAACCTGATGCTGTGACCTGTGAATGCCACACACAGATTCAGCAAAAACCTGCAAGAATTCTACAGGGGTAGCTGAAAGTAGCACATAATCTGTTTTGTTTTGTTTTGTTTTTCTGTTTTTCTTTTTTTTAAATCACACCTCTCAGTTAGGCTGAAAGTGTGATCAAAAGAGGGGATTCTTAAGAATAAAACAACAATCCCAAAATGAAGTTGCTTATGCTAAGCCCCATGTGACCAAACTGACATTTAACTTAATTATCGTTTTGGCGCTTCCAGAAATGGGATCTTAAACCAGGTCAATCAGGAGTCACCTGATCAGCGCTAGGTAGGTAACCTGCCTGATAGACCTCTGTGGTCCCCTGAAGGAACGTAACTGCAATAACCATCATATAACTTCCACATCATATAACTTCCTTGTTCATGCTCCTTTCTGCTAATAAAAGTCTGCTTTTGGGATGCTGCCCAATTTGATTTTTGCTCAAATAAACTCTTAAAAATATCAATATATCTCAGTTTATCTTTTAACAGTTCTAAGAAAAAAATCCAATCAATGGAAAATTCTAGTACCAAGAGGATAGATCTGTAATCAAACACTAGAATTAACCACTATAGTTCAAGGGTATTTGATACATCTGCACATATCCGTATGGATAAATCTTAGAAACATAATGTTTAAAAATAAAGGAATAGGGACACTTGGATGGCTCAGTCAGTTGTGTCCAGCTTTTGATTTTAGCTCAGACTATGATCTCATGGTCGTGAGATAGAGTGTGTATCAGGCTCTGCACCAGGCATGGAACCTGCTTAAGATTCTCTCTCTTTCCCTCTCCCTCTGCCCCTCCTCCAGTACCCTCTCCCTCTCGCCCCCCTATCCTTGCTCATGCATGCAGGCTCTCTCTCTCTTTTTCTCTAAATTAATTAGTTAATTAAAAACAAAGTTAGTTAATTAAAACAAAGTTAATTAAAAACAAAGTTAATTAGTTAATTAAAAACAAAGCAAATAGATTATTAATATGTTCAGCATGTAATTTATATAAAGTTTAAAAATAAAAAATCGTGGTATCGTACATATGCATGTATGCACATGTGGTAAAAGTTTAAAAAATTGAATAGGAAGGCCACAGACCAACTCATAATAAAAATTACCTATGAAAGAACAAGCAAGAGAATAAGATTATGAAGTAAAAACAGGATTTCAGTGTTTCAGTATTTTTATTTCTTTGGAAGAATATTGGACAAAATGGAAGGAGGGAATTGTGTGTGGGGCCAATCTATTTCAATCTTCTTCCCTTGTATCTATAGAAAGTACATCTCTATATTAAAGTGACACTCTCTAGAATATGGCTTCTATTATTTACTCTATGTAGTCTAATAAAATATTATCTTAATAGAAGTTATATTTCATGTTAAATTTACTTCTAAGGATTGCTAAATGTTAGATTTTAATAACTTAGTGGAATATTTTTTCAAGAGCTAAAATACATAAAGTGAAGAAATCATATGTGCCTAAAAATGATATCATGCTAGAATTGCTTGACATTTCACAGTGATAAGTAGTCTCAACAGAGTATCTTCAATGGGAAAACTCATGTCAATATAAAGTGGTAAGTCCTTGTATAAGTTTCCCTTCTGGAAGCCACACAAATTTGTGAAGCTGCTTTGTGTGGATAGGAGTTCAGGGCCAGAACATTACCTTGGGGGCAAAGGTGATTGATTGAACCAATTTTGTCCACTAAAAGGACATGAACTATGAACCAGGGAACACTGCATATTGTTTCTCATGCTCCCTTTATGGAAATAGAGGTTCTTATTTTATACTTTTCCCCATGTACAGTAGAATAGGCATGTTGTCCTTTAATCCTAGGCTGCCAGAATATAAAAACTTATAGTAAGAATTAAGAAGAAATGATTCAGAAGATAACCTTAGGTCATCTCCCTTTGGATAAGAGTGAAAACGTGTTTTATTATTAAATTTTGAGAATTCTTTGTATACTTTGGTTAAAAGTTCTTTATCAGATATGCATTTTGCAAGTATTCTATTTTGGTCTCTAGCTTTCCTTTTCATTATCTCAACAGTGTTTCTTTTAATCAAAGCAGAATGTTTTCACTTTATTTTTTTAATTTAATTTAATTTTTTCAGTGTTCCAAGATTCATTTTCACTTTAATAAAGTCCAAATTATATCTTGGGTCGTGCTTTTTTAAAATTTTCATCACCAAACATGAAGTCACCTAGATTTTATCCTATACTGTTTTCTAGTTTTGCAGCTTAGATATAGGTATGTGATCCATTTTGAGTTCATGTCTGTGAAATGTAAGGTCTGTGTCTAGATTGTTTTTTTCATATGGATGTTCAGTTGTTCCACACCACTTGTTGAAAGACTATCTTTGCCCTTTGTCAAAGATCAGTTGAATGTCTTTTTGTGAATCTATTACTGGGCTCTCTATTCTATTTATGTATTTGTCATTTCTTTCTCCAATACTACATATACTCTCTTGATTACTATAGTTTTGTAGTAAGTCTTGAAAGTGGCATAGTAAGAGTCCTCAAACTATATTCACTTTTAGAATTGTGTAGGCTCTTCTGGGTCTTTTGTCTTTCTATATAAACCTTAGAATCATTTTGTTAGTCCATGAAATAAACTTGCTGGGATTTTGACAGTTCATATTATTAAATCTATAGATGAAGTTGGGTAGAATGGACATCTTGACAATATTGTCTTCCAGTGTTGTCATGGAGTCTTCCAATATCCATGAAGACATAATATCTCCATTTACTCAGCTTTTCTTTGATTTCTCCAACCTGAATTTTATAGATTTATACATATAGTTTCTGTACATATTTTTTTAGATTTATACCTTGAGTCTTTCCCCTTCCTTCCTTCCTTCCTTCCTTTCTTCCTTCCTTTCTTCCTTCCTTAGTACTAATGAGATGGTATTATAGATTTCATATCAAATCCCAATTGTCCATTGCTGGTATATAGGAAAGCATTTTTTTTTTATAATTTCACTTATATGTGGAATCTAAATTTTTATTTTATTTTATTTTTATTATGTTATGTTAGTCAGCAATTTACTTTTTTATATTGACCTTGCATCCTGCAACCCTGCTATAATTGCTTATTAGTTTTAGGATGTTTTTGTTGATTCTTTGGAATTTTCCAGATAGATAATTCTGTCATCTGTGAACAAAGACAGTTTTATATCTTCCTTCCCAATATGTATGCCTTTTATTTTATGTTATTTTAAAGATTTTATTTATTTATTTTTGAGAGAGAGAGAGGGAGAGAGAACACAGAAGCAGGAACAGGGGGAGGGGCAGAGGGAGAAGCAGACTCCCGGCTGAGCAGGGAGCCCCAAACAGACTCCATCCCAGGGATCAGGACCTGAGCTGAAGGCAGACGCTTATCCAACTGAGCCATCTTGTATGCCTTTTGTTTTATTTTCCTGTCTTGCTTCGGTACATTGTTGAATAGGAGTGGTGAGAGGGGGCATCCTGTTTTGTTTTGTTTTTGTTTTTTCCCCCCAGCCAGAGTGGGGAAAGCATCAGGTTTCTCTCTGTTTAATATGATATTAGCTCTAGGTTTCTGTAGATCTTTATTAAGTTGAGGAATTTTTCCTCCAGTCCTACTGCTGAAGTTTTTATGATGAATAGGTATTGGATTTTATCAAGTGGACTTTCTTAATCAATTGATATAATCATGTGATATCTTTTCTTTAGCCTGTTGGTTTGATGGATTATGTTAATTGATTTTTAAGTGTCGAACTACCCTTAACACGCTGGGAATGAATCTCACTTGGTAATAGTATATAATTCTTTTTATACATAGTTTAATCCAATTTGCAGTATGTTGTTGAGCATTTTTGTAGGCGTGTTCATGGGAGATATTGGTCTGTAACTTTCCTTTCTTATAATGTTTTTGGTTTTGTTATTAAGGTAATGCTGGACTTATAAAAGGAGTGTGGAAGTGTTCTGTGTGTTCCAGCTTCCTGGAAGAGATTGTAGAGAACTGGTTATCATTTTTTTTTTTATTACTTATTTGTTAGAATTCACCAGTGAACCCATGTTTACCTTGTTCTTTCTGTTTTAGAAGATTATTAATTATTGACCCAATTTCTTTAATAGATATAGGCCTGTTCACTTTATCTATTTCTCCTTGTGTGAGTTCTTGTAGTTAGCGTCTTTTAAGGAAATGGTCCATTTTATCTAAGTTACCAAATTTGTGGCATAGAATTATTCATAATATGCTTTCATTATCTTTTGGTTGTCCATAGAATCAGTTGAGTTGACTCTTAGCATTTGTGATATTATTAAGCTTGTCTTCTCTCTTTTTTTCTTGGTTAGCCTAGGTAGAGGTTCATTAATTTTATTTATCTTTTCAAAGAACCAGCTTTTGGTTACATTGGTTTTTCTCTATTGATTTCCGGTTTTCAATTTTATTGATTTCTTTCCTAATTTTTATTATTTTTTCTTCTTGTTTTATGTTTAAGTTACTCTTTTTTTCTCTAGTTTCCTAAGGTGAAAGTATTAATTATCGATTCTACATTTTCCTTCTTTTCTAGGGTATGTATTCATTGCTATAAATTTCTATAGACTGCTTTTACTATATTGCATAAACTTTGGTAAGTTGTATTTTCTTTTTTATTTAGTTAAAAGTCTTTTAAAATTTCTCTCAAAAGTTCTTCAATTCATGTTATTTAGAAATATGTCTGATCTCCAGTTTGGGATTTATCAGCTAAGGTTTTGTTATTAACTTCTAATATAATTCTGTTGTTGTCTGAGAACAAACTTTGAATGATTTCTATTCTTTTAAATCTGTTAAGGTTTATGGCCCAGAATATGGTCTGTTTTGGTGAATGTACCATGCAAGTTTGAGAAAAATGTGTATTGTGGTGGTGGTGTTGTGGTCTGTAAATGTCAGTTAGATCCAGTGGGTCGATGATGCTATTCAGTTCATCTATAATCTTCACTGATTTCCTCATTGCTGGAAAGAGAGGGAGTGTTGAAACATCCAACTCTAATGTGAATTTGTCTGTATCTCCTTACAGTCCTATCAGTTTTTGCCTCATGTACTTTGATGATCTGGAGCCCTCTTAATATGATGGTAAGATGTGGGAAATGAAAGTGTTCTGTTATCTTATGATTAAATCTCATCCTTTGAATGGGCCTAAGTCCTTGAGCTAGATTCTCAGAAATGTTTCTTAGTTTAGTTTTTTTTTTTTTTTTTTCCTCCCCTGACATAAGACAGGAGAACTAAAGGAAGTTGGGATGGCTAATTGCCCTTCGCCAGGTCATATAAGGGTCTGATTAAGTCCTTTCCCTGGGGGGACTTTGCTACAGAGAACACTCTGGGCATATTTTAGAATGGCTGCTTTTCTCCTTCTCCTCCTCCTGTTAGGGACATGACAGGATTTTTTTCTTTTTTTCTTTTTCTTTCTTTCTTTTTTCTTTTTATTTCTTTTTTTTTTTTTTTTTTTTAATCTACACTTTGAAAACATGATGGGGTTCCTGGAGGTAAAATCCACAAAATTTGCCCTCCCTCCCCTGCCAATGACTGGCCCCTGATAAGTTTTTGTCTCTCAAGCTAGTTCACACTCATATTTCACCAGTTCATCATATGTTCCATATAATTTTGAGAAAAATGTGTATTATGATGTTGTTGGGTGATATATTCTATAAATGTCAATTAGATCTAGATGAATTTCCCATCTAAGTGTTCCTGCCATTTTATGGATTCAGGAGCTTCTGCTCCAGGTGGGTGGAATATGACTGTGATTTTCTGTATTCAGAAAATCTAGTCTCTCCATATTTTGCTGTTACAGTTTGCCCCATGACCTCAATTTTCTGATGGGTCTAAGGAAAGTCACTGGTTTTCAATTTGTGCAGCACTTTTTTTCTTTGAGGATGGGGGAATGAACTCCCAAGCTCTTTAAATTTTGACCTGAAATGCTCTGCCTCTTTGTATTTTTAAAATCCAAGTCGACTACTTTTAAGTGAACTCATCTGTGACTCAGCTGGCTTAGCAGGATTATTTTACATTTTCTGTAGGTACAATGGAGTTGTTCTAATAATAGGGTATACCTGAGGCCTTTAGTCCCTTAGTCTGGAGTGCATGGTAGAATTGTTGCTTTTTTAGGCTTGATCGGTAAGAAAAATTGTAGATGAAAACATGGAATAGTGTTTGATAAGTGGGTTTAAGCAGATACATCAGCAAAGATCTCATGAGATCTGAATAAAATCAGTGCATTTATGAAGGCATAAAAACAGATTGTTATCCTCCAAAGACTGATATCTCAAGAAATGTATTTTTTTTCCCTTGAGGAGATGAAAAGTGGTCAAAACTACCCAGTCTCCCCTGCTTCCTCCTGTTCTAAGGACTTTCCCAGGGGAAATCAACACCTTGGAGTACATGTTAAATGGGTTTCTTTGTCTCTGAGTGGCTATCCTTAATGTCAGCCTCCAGTCCCATCCAGGTTCTCCTTGGCCCCCATAATGAGGAAAGAGGTAGTAAGGGAACCTCAGGAATAGTAACATTTCCCTATGAACTTGCTGGGAATAAAAATGAACAACCTGGAAAGACATGTAAAAGAGTAGGTGAGGGAACCTACTCTCTGCTGCCTCTTGCTTTAGATCAGAACCAAACCGTGCTGCCTGTGATTCCCCACCCTTGGCAGCTTCTCTCCCAGACTCTGGGTTTATAGATAAACTCACTCCTCCTCATGTAAGAAGAGACTGAAAAAGGTAAGGTGCCAGATAAAGGAGCAATCTCTCAGGACTCAAGGGCAGTATCTGCAAAACGAGAACCAGATGGGTGGGTGTCAGTCTCATGACAAAATAACAAATACTGCCCATCATTCTGGATCTACTGCACCTCAAAATTGGTCAGTTGTATTGACAGGAGGAAACAGAAGGGAAGAAAAGAACTGCAAAGTTTCACAAAAATTAGAATACCCAGGTACTCAATATGTTTTGTGCAATGAAAAAAATATAGAGTAACACATTGTCTTGATTCTAAGATGTAACCACTAATTTAAAAACAGCTTCTACCGAAAAAATATAGAACTCCTACCACATTAAACACACTATCTATTGTTATAGAATGCTTCCTGGCATTAAAAATGTTAACATGTTCAAATTTGAGCACCTTATGTTTGTAGACACATAGTATTTTATGGTCTCTACCAAGTTATATCATTATGAAATGAAATAAAACATAGTAATGAGAATCTTACCTTCTTTTGATGTAAGTGGAACAACTTAATAAAATTGACAAATATTTATACAAATGAAATTTTTGCTTAGCCACAGCCTGAACATTAATAATTCATTTATTTATTTTTTAAAGATTTTATTTATTTATTTGACAGAGAGAGAGAGAGATCACAAGTAGGCAGAGAGGCAGGCAGAGAGAGAGGGGGAAGCAGGCTCCCTGCTGAGCAGAGAGCCCGATGCGGGGCTCGATCCCAGGACCCTGAGATCATGACCTGAGCCTAAGGCAGAGGCTTTAACCCACTGAGCCACCCAGGCGCCCCAATAATTCATTTAAAAGTTCTTTGAAAACAAGTTACAACCTTGCAGATGAAAGAGTACATATCGTTCTAGAGATGAACTTTCTGAACACTAATTGCTAGTAAGGCAGTAAGTATAAGGGCTAATACAAAAATAAAATTAGTAACATTATCTGGTAATTCAGTCCCAAGCACACACTTGAAAAATTAGTCTTTAGACAAAGATATATGAAATCTTTATGGTTCATGGAGAAAAGAGTAAGGATGTTTGTAGATTGTACATGTGTGCCTACATTGATTTATTACTTCATAAAGCTTCTGACACATATATAACAGGAGAATAAATTCTTAAGTGTTTAGATCAGTTTTTAACATACCATCAAATGATTTGGCAAAAATACAGACATCAGTATTGATGATGAAAAATTAGTGGCAGAAACAAACACAGGAGTAGTGAAAAGATTATAGCCCAAGTATGCTCAAAGATTCACTGTTTCATAGACAAGCACTGGGAGGTTAAAATGGAAATGATTGGAAATAGTTCTAAATAAAGATAAACTGTCCATATATTCAGATACAGTCTTTATGTTGCAGAGTTTTCAGAGTGTTGTATAACGACATGGACAGGAAAATCAGACTCCACAACCAGTTCTTCACAAAGCCTCCTCTTTTCCTCTCCACCTCAGTGTACAGTGAAATGGCTCCCTCCTTTAAACATAGTGAGTTTGCAAGTATGCTCTTTTTCTGTAGAAGGATAGTAGATGGCTAAGTTCTTTGTGTAGCTAGGAAGGTAAAGCCAGGCAGTAATGAGACCCATTTCCTTGGACTTAAATGTGGTTCCCGAAGACTTCCCCTCTCCTGTCTGTTTCTGGCTGGAGTTACGGTGGCTAAGCACCATAGGCCTCTATGCCGGCTCAACTCCCCTCTCTCCATATGGAAACACAAGAAGGAACAATCAAAAGAAAGGGGAATTGGACTTCTGGAGGGGGGCATGTTACTCCCTGTTCTTACCTCACCAGAAGCAGGCCCTGGCTTGAATCAAGAACGTGTCAGTCAGTTTATTCACTTATATATTTGTTTATTTTAGTCCCCCCAAAAATTGATACCTACTCTGTGCAATGTACTATTTTAGGTACTGGGAGCCATATGTGTAAACACTATTCACAAGTCCAAGAACACTTCTATCTCATGAGCCCCTATTTACTTTAGGTTTTAATTTTAATAGTGATAGTAAGAGAGTTCCAGAATTTATTATATTGAATTTTTTAAAGAATAAATCAAAAGGGAGAACAATTCTCTCTTATTTCTTAAAAAGAAACACAGCTGGCTAAGTATATCTCAGATACAAGTAACCAAATTACCTGAATTTTGTTGGCTAAACCTCATGTGGCACCTGCCTTAAAGTAAAATTAATAAAACCCTTCCTGAAATATAATACACACACACACACACACACACACACACACACACACGTCTGATTCCAACAAGCACTGATAAGGTTGATTTTCACTGATATTTTTCCTGAGTAGTGGTTTCAATCCCACATCATATAGCAAAACTTTCTAAACATCCTCTATAAAGATCAGTGCTGAATATCTTCCATTTCCCCTTCAGATCCTACCTCCATCTCTCTCTACCCTCTTCTGTGGCTTAGAAAGTTGAGTTGTGTTGACTCTATCAGTGGGCTCCTTGTCTGTAGTCAGTGAAATAACAGCAGATGGCGTGCCTGGGTGGCTCAGTCAGTTGAGCGTCTGACTTTTGGTTGGAGCTCAGGTCATGATCTCAGGGTCTTGAGATGGAGCCCAGGGTGTCAGGCTCTGCACTAAGTAGGGAGTCTACTTAAGATTCTTTCTCTCTCTCTCTCTCTTTCTCTCCTCCCCCCACCTGCCACTCTCCTTGCTCTCTCTCTCTCAAAATAAATAAATAAATATTTTTTTCAAAATTCCCTAAAAAAAAGAAAAGAAATGACAGCAGAGTAATGGACCAAATTTCCCCAGCCCCTAGAACTCCTCCAGCTCCTCGGGCTGTGCTAGTTCACTTTATTCCACATCCCAGGACAGAGGACTTTTACTCTTCAATAGACAGCCCTTTTGTCCCAGGGCTTGCTGCATACAGGTTCTGTTGATGGATCGGTCCTTGCCTTCAGATCAAGGAGTTATAGTGATGCCTTTTGTTGTTGTTTGTTACTAATTCTGTGCTACCCCTTATGGTTTCCCTACAGACTGCATACATCTCAATTAATAATCCCTTTAATAAATGCTCTTCAAGTTACCTTAATTTGAATGTGCCATCTGTGCCCCTGCCAGAACTTGTGACCAACACAATATTCTTAATCCAAGTTCTACTGCCTGAGGTACTGTCACTTCTCCGTATCTCTCTCAGCTTCCCTCATTCCTCCCCTCTCTACACATACCCACACCCACACGCTGCTCATCTAGAAGCGTCAGCAAAAGAAAATCTGGTTATTAGATTAAACTATAACTACTGTCTCTCCCTTCAAACCTGTTCTGGGAAGACTTGATGCATTTTCCACAGTTGCCTGCTGATTAAGAAGACTACAATATTTTCTCATGGCACCTAGGGTCACCCCACTCGTGGTCCACACAGCCACCAACCTCCCCCCACCCCGACCATTTTTCTTACTGGGTGGAGTATAGGACTATTTCTGAATCTCCCTTTGTTCCACTGTCTGGTCCTGCCTGGCTGGGTTCACCAAAGCATTAAGAAATACAACAGTGGTGAAAGTGTATCTCCAATGCAGACATATTCAGTAGCATCCAGATTCAAGGAAGAAGAGAGCAGAGTTTTGAGTCACTACTTCTGTCTGAAGCTTTAGCAACTCTCTGATGTTTCCAACCCACATCTATAAGCAGCATCTAGGGAACACCTTTCTTCAGATTTCTGATCCCTGAAAATATAGAAGACTAGTGCACTCTGTCATAAAATGTTTTACACCCTCATGCTAACTTCTTGCGATAACCCAAATAAACAATACGGCATTTCAAACTCCCAAAGTCCAGAGAATGCTTCCATTTGGTTGTGAATATGTCCTATCCATGTGCCCATCTCTCCTAGATGTATCTTTTTTATGAATATCCAGGGCTCGATAATATCAAATCAGGCATGTGGTCTCAGGCGAGGGCCCTAGACTGGCTGTGAGGAACCAACCAGTCCCAAGTCTTGACCAGAATCTTGCTCCTCAGGAGGTTTGGATGCATTGCACTGAATCATCCTTCCAGGGCCTTCAGCTTTCCTGACTTAGCCAGGCAGCCACTTCCTGAGACTTCTGTTGACTGGCAAAGTCAGCCTGGGGTCTAGGAGCAATGTTTAGCCACAATTCCCCCTACACTAACCTGCTCTGGCTGATTCCAATTTTCGGAGCTGTGTTGCCTAGCATGTTGTTACAAGGCTTGCTGCCAATGCCTTTCAAACCTAAACACATGTGCAGAGGAAACCTCCACTTCCTGTTGACAGGCTCCCACAAACTAAACAGCAGAATCTAGTCACTCCCAGCTTTTGCTGCATTGTCTTTGAACACTATGCTATAAGCACAGACCCTTATGCAGGTCCTAGAACATGATCCTGTAATCCCCTTTCATTTCTCTACTTCCAAGACTTGCAGTCTGCATGTCCTTGGAATATTTTAACCTTGACTCAGTCATCTGCCCTCCCTGGCATGACCTTGAAAACTGCTCGTTTCCAATAGTGAGAGACTGCTATTCATGGTTGCAAAGCTAGCTTAATGGTTTTCCCCACAGCAAAATATTCTAACAGAGGACATCTAGTCTCGGTTGCCATTAGATATTAGTTGATTAATAAGTGATTATTAGGAAAACTCCATGTCTTTCCCCTGGAAAAATGGTGGAATATAAGTCTTCAGGACTAAATTCAGAGACTCAGATTCTATTCCTGCCATTTACTAGCTGAGGCTTTCTGACCTTTGGTTTACTCTTCAGAAACGGAGAGCACTGGACTTCCCCACACATAAGCAGTCTTCCTCATGTGTGTTATTTCTGTTTGAATAGCAGTGGCTACTCATAGTACTTTATTGAGAAAGATTCAACAGTCAAATTCAGGCTCTCTGCGAAAGAAGTTCCTGAGAAGTAAAGGGTCAGCATCCCTCTCCTGAACTAGATTATTTCTAAATCCCTCTTCAAAGCAAAAACATGACAGTACTAAAGATTTCTTCAATATCTGTCCAGAAGCCACTGGTCCACTGCTCCATTTGCATATGGGCCTATTAGCTAATACCTCATTTTGGATATAGTTGTCTGGCGAATACAGAGATGCCAGTCAAAGATTCCAGGTAATGCAGTGGCTACTATCTTAGTCATTGTATAATTCCTTCTGGTGAGGTCTATACCCTTGTCAATACCTGTAAAGTATAATGCTATCATTTCTCCAAAGGTAAACATATAATGTGACAACTATATTACTTGGCATGTTAGAAATGTATGTGAATTTTCTCAATAAACTATTTCCCCCAGTCACTGTTTAAAAGTACAAATTATACTTTGATACTTTGAAATATAGGATGGATACCTGCAAAAGAATTATGTGTAGTTTTTAAGTACACTTGTTCTTTTATATTTACAGTAATACACTTAACCCCAAAGTGACCACTTCTTAATTTTTATCCTTTTATTTTTTTCTGTCAGTAACACATATGCACAATATGTGAAATATTTTACCCTAGGCTATAAAGGGGAAGAGTGTAACTAACATTTCCTTTTTCAGTCTGAAAATTTACAGGAATGCACTAGCACATCTGTATGGAATTAGCAGAGCTGATTCTATAGATTCTTGTGACCCTCCAGTTCTAGTTTCCATGCTTCTGAGATCAGCTTTTTTTTTCTTTAATAAAAATATGACTTGTGTATATTATGAGTAACATAATTAAACCAGGATAATACAAACTTGTTTAAATATAAACACCAGCCCATCAAGTTGCTTCACATGTTTGGATTCACTTACAAAGTGTGATCTCCTGAGATATCTTTTATTGGGCTAAACACCAAAATAAGCAAATGGATTCCGAAAAATAAAAAGACAGCATTCTGGGATTTCAAAGTTGACAAATTAAGAATTCCTATGCAATAAAATGATTTCATCTTGGAATCTTCTTTTGCTATTTAATTTATGTACTCTACGTGTTCCAAGCTTACATTTCATGAAGTGTAAATATATCTAAGACAGATTATACTTGCTTCATTAATCATGCAATCAGACATACAGTCCTAAACTATAGGTTTTTTTTTATGTGGCTCCATTGGGAAATCACTCATGGTGTTAATATTTTCGATTCCTAAGGGCTTGTTTACTTCTATTTTTCACTTTTTTAAAAATTAGATTTCCTATGTATTAGAGCAGTTTTTACATTTGTCTACATAAACCACTGAAGAGACTAATTAAATATTAATTTAGGAATTAAATTAGGAAATAGGAAACTTAGGAAACAGCCACAGAACGCAGTGCATGTTATCAAAAGCCTTGAAAAAGAATACTGGATTGTTTTTTATTTTTAATCCCAAGCCATTGTTCCAAAATGACAGTTGAGCTCTCTTTCGCCAATTAAAAATATGATTACATAACCACACATATAAGAAGTAACCTATAAGTCAATGCAAACTAATTGCAGTTCCATGGAAGAGTTTATGCCTTAATGTTTAGGGTAGTAAGAGAATATATACTAGAGGAATTAGCCAGTAAGGGTAATGTAGATTAGATTTTTTTCAGTGCATTTTGTTAAAGAAAAAAGAAAATTTATATTCTAGATAAAGAAATTGGAAGATAATAGTATGACTGTAAAGATCTGTGTTAGTGATTGGTGATGATGCTAAGGACTGTGAATAGGAAATAGTATGTAGGACTAGAGAGAAATCTCATTTTTTTCACAAGAGTAGAAAATCTAGGGGTGCCTGGGTGGCTCAGTTGGTTAAGCATCTGCCTTCAGCTCAGGTCATGATCCTGGGGTCCTGGGATCAAGCCCCACATAGCATTGGGCTCCCTGCTCAGTGGGGAGTCTGCCTCTCTCCCCCTCTCTCTCTGCTTGTGCTCTCTCTCTCTCTCTCTCAAATAAATAAAATCTTAAAAAAAAAAAGAAGAAGAAGAAGATGTATGGGTGAAGGAATATTTTGTCTGAGCTGGGACTGAGGAAGATGACTTGTTTGATCTGATTTTATATACAAACGTAAACATATAGCAAGAGATTTATTCTGGCATGAAGGTTGCTGAGAAGACCAAGTAGAAGGCTTGTTTTGGCTGGAGTGGGGATGGGGAGTTTGTTTGAAACAAGTTTGTAACATTGGACAGTTAAGAAACTGGCAAGTCTCGCAAAGCAAAATTTAGGCCGGAGAGGGAAAAAAGTAGAGAAACATTTGAATGTGACTTTAGGAAAATCAAAATAAAATTTAAAAAATTTTAAATGAAAAAAAATGTAATGAGCCTATACTTTTTTTTTTTTTTTTTTCATTTAAAATACTGGCCATTTAAACATTTTGACCTCTTTCGTGTAATGATTTTTTTTTTTTTTTATGACTTTGGAAATGATATAAAATCAGACTGTTAGTGATTTTCCTAAAGTCACATTCAAATGTTTCTCTACTTTTTTCCCCTCTCCAGCCTCAATTATGCTAAGCGAAATAAGTCAATCAGAGAAAGACAATTATCATATGATCTCTCTGATATGAAGAATTTGAGAGGCAGGGCTGGGGGTCGTGGGGGTTGGGGGAGGGAAATGAAACAAGATGGGATCAGAAAGGAGACAAACCATAAGAGACTCCTAAACTCACAAAACAAACTGATGGTGGCTAGGGGGTAGGGGGGTAGGGATAGGTTGGCTGGGTTATGGACATTGGGGAGGGTATGTGGTATGGTAAGTGCTGTGAAATGTGTAAGCCTGATGATCCACAGACATGTACCCTGGGGCAAATAATACATTATGTGTTAATAAAAAAAAAATGTAACGAGCCCTAAAGTTAGGTGTGCCTACGTTGTTCTTTTGAAACACTAAGAGAATTAAACTTGAAAATCTCTTCAGTAAAACTTTAAAAATATCCAGTTGGTGATAAAGTCACTGAAAAGGTCTTGATACAAATATAAGAAAAATTCTAGAAAAAGAATTTTATTTTATATATTCATTAAGGGATTTAAAGCTGACTTTTGAGAAATAAGTACCTTAAGAATGAAGATCCTTTAACATAGTAGTTTAAATTTCTGTTCATTTGGGCAGGGAACCATTGTGTATTTGAACAGGAAAATCTTACTTATAAAGGGCTTTCTCATCCGAGAATCTTAACTGTACTATTGCAATTGGCTTCAAAAATTGAGTCCATAAATTGCCTAATATACTTTAAAGATGGGGAATTTGAAACTTCAGGAATCTGCTTTCATAAGAAACTTTCACTATGCGAGAGGGATGAAGGGAAGGGAGATAAAATGAAAGAAAATGGGAGTGCACAGAACAATTCAAACAAATCTATAATAAATTCAAAATTCAAGGAAAAGGTTAAAGATGTAAGTCTCTTAGCAACTTCATATCACTAGTATCTGTCTAGTTTTTCCTAAGAAAATACTCCTTCTTGAATTAACTAAGAAATTCCTTTGCTTGATCAACAAAAAAAAAAGCAGAAACTGTCTTACTCATTTATACTTTTAAAGTGGATAATAGAGTTTTTACTGACTATATTTGCATGGTTTCAGAAAAAAGTCATCAGTTTCCTACATATTGTGCCAAAAACGGGGATGGAAAAGGCATACAAAAATAAAAATAATATAAAGGTTATTGTAGTATTTTAAAGTTTTTTGTACAATAAAAGGTTTGGTTTCTTTAGATGACTTAGAAAGTGGAAAATACACATTTTCAAGATGAATATTTTAGTAATACAAGTAATATAAGCTGTAATATATGCTAATATTTTCGAAGATTAATGTATCCCTAAAAATCTTATCCTTGTTTCTATTAGATAGAAGAAGAGTGTCAAATAGAGGTTTCATGAGTTCCCTTTAAAAGTTTTAAAAATAAACATCCAAAAGATAGAGAGTAATAATAATGACTGTATTTAGATTGAATGTAATGATTTAAATTCTGGTTGGAAGAATTGTTCCATATAAGGAAGTCTCTCTATATATTATTTGTCAAATAGATAAAATGTAGAAGATTGTGTCTTTTAGTTCAGTGATCACAGTTTGTTTTTTAAATACTTATTAAAAATAGAAATACAATTTAAAAAAATAAAGAGTATCAGTCAATTAAAAATTGTATTTAATGATGAAATAATTGAAGTAACCTTATTCAACTTGTAATTTTGCATCAGCATAATCAAGTAAATAGCAAAAGTGTGGTAACCAGTATACATTGTTCTAGCAATTAGTACCATCTTAATAATATAAGAAAGAAAAATTTAAGTATTTTTTTAGAAATGAAAATACAGTGATTTTTTTGGCAATATCAACTAAAAGTAACTGTAAAATTTATTCTACAATGTCAGTATTTTTTAATTAAATAAATAGGATATAAAATTATAAATAATTAAAAATTACTTAATTTAATGGACACAAATTGATAATATTCATAAATGCCAAAAAGAAAACATTTTTAAAGTTGTTTTCACAATAACAGCAAAATAAAAACTACCTGGCAAAAATCTTGCTGGGAAATATATGTGAAAGATACTATAAAACTTGCATAGGCAATAAAGAATAACATCTGAAGTGGAGACATACCCCTCATTCCTATATGGGAAGAATAAATTTTATAAAGATGCTAACTCTTCCAAAATTATTTACTGGATTAAAGCAATTTCTGTAGAAGTCCATGCAGTTCTTAAGTTCATCCAAAATGGACAATAGATAGAGTACAATGGATATTTACTCTTTGGTATCCCCCAGCATTCATTTCCCCATATTGTTTTCTTGATTTTACTCCTTCCATAAATGGCCTATATGCTATGAGGGAAGTCACCTCACCCAGGTCATCAGTGGTCCATGATTGGCTTAAAGCAATCAGCTATGCCCACTTGCTTGCCATAGAGATTGTCTCAAGAAAATGCATATTTTACTAGAAGCTTCAGAGAAAAACAGTCCTTGCTTTTGTTTGGAAGTTACTTGGGACACTCTCTTTTAACTCCCTCTTGGGCAGAGTCCATCCCCTAGAACAGTGCATGACACCAAGTTGCCTTTCAAAACGTCGTTGGCTCACTAATCAGAATACTGTAGCCCTTCTAGTGAAGCCAGACAGGAAAAAAAAAGGGTGACCAAAACCATGAAAAATAATAGGAAAAGGAAAACCCTTTGTAAACAATACTGTTAAGCCACTCTATAATGGACATTTGTTATGTGTGAGTGCTCAGTATATTCTGAACTCTTTTAGATTTAAATTGTTTCCTACATTGTGAATCTTGCCTTGCCAATGTAGAAACAAACCACCTTTCTCAATTTCCTGTCTCTCGAGGATAAAGAAGTATGGCTTCACTTTAGCCACCGAGCATACTCAAAGCTGAACTAGATCACCATAGAACCACATGAGGAAATAGGCAGAGCAGAGGCATCTCTTCAGTGTGTGGCAGCAGAGGTAGCGTGGTCTGAGCCTACAGTGGTCAGAACAGCAGAACAGGGTAGAGGAAGCATGGTTCTGGTGGTGACAGTAACATGTAAGTAGCAGGAATAAAAACAGCTATGGAGAAAGATTCTGGGAGTTTTTCGGGAGAGTCAGCTTCTCTGTTTCTCCTGTGCTTCCAGTGATTGTGTATGCTTTCTCACATCCTTTAATAAACATTCTATTGATAAAACAAGCACAGTTAATCTGTTGTCTGCAGTTAAGAACCATGACCAACACACAGTCCTACTTCTGTGTTCTCTTATTTTGTAAGCTGCTTTGTGTTGGAATGTCTATTAGTGACAAACTAATTCATTCCAAGGTAGCAAAAGCAACTTGGGGGGATAAAAAAGAAGATTAAGGAAAACTAGAATCAGTGCATGTTCTTAGTCTATGAAAATATCACCTAGGGAGGAAATGTAGTCAGAGAAAGTCAGTTGCCAGGTCTGTTTAGAAACCTTGTATGAGAGGAATAACCTGCCAGGGACTGAAATTAGTAACTGGTGAGGTGGGCAGAAAGGGAAAATGCAGTGTTATAGGAGCAAAAGTAAGGAGTATTTTTCAAGAAGGAGGGAATGATCAATTATTTTTAAAGATTGGGATTGGTAAAATGAAATGATTAAGAGTATGAGTAAATGAATACTCATATCTAGAATCATATCCACTGGATTTGGCAATTTAGCATTCATTTGGCAGCACTGAAAATGACTAGCTTCTGTATGGTAGTCAAAGAAACCTTAGTTGGCCTGGGTTTAAGAATAAATATGGTGCCAGGGCACCTGGGTGGCTTAGCTTAGTTGGTTAAGTGTCTCCCTTTGGCTCAGGTCCTGTTCTTGGGGTTCTGGGATTGAGTCCCACATTGAGCTTCCTGCTCAGCAGAGAGTCTACTTGTCCCTCTCCCTCTGCTCCTCTCCTCTTCCCCCCTCCCTGCTTGTGCTCTCTGCTCCGTCTTGCTCTCTCT
Source organism: Potos flavus (assembly GCA_028534135.1). NCBI lineage: Eukaryota > Metazoa > Chordata > Mammalia > Carnivora > Procyonidae > Potos > Potos flavus. Next base: position 16,045,583 of record CM052895.1, on the reverse strand, counting down.
GTCTCTCAAATAAATAAAATAAAATCTTTAAAAAAAAAAACATTAAAAAAAGAATAAATAGGGTGCTGCTGATGTGGTTGTACCTTCAGCAGAGCTCCAGCCTACTTGCTCCTCTGACTCCCCACTCTTCCCTCTCCCTGAGAAACGGGTGGGTCACGAAGCAGCATTGCACCTATGACTTCTAAGGATATTGGAAACACAGGCATAGAACCAAATTAAAATCACCCTAGCCAGTGGCCATGAGAAATCCCTGGAAAAGGTGTGTGCTGGGCTTGCTTAGAGGTACAAAGAGGTGTTTAGAACTTCAAAGTTAAGAGAACAGTTGGGACACCTACCAAGACTCTGAGATTCAGTATAAGAAAAATTCCTTGCAGTGACGGTTCTAAGAGTTGAAATTCTTTTCCAGATCAGAATCCTCAAGGGACTCATTGCCTTGAACAGTCCTTCCAAGAGGAAGCAGATTACTTCCATCAGTATTGAGTTAGGAGTAGAGGTTGAGGTCATAATTGCAAATGGTTAAATAAATTATTTTAGTAAATTGGCTATCAGATGCTAAATAGATAAGTAAGTAAATAAATAAATAGGGATAAGGAAGCAAGGACTGAGGTGAAGAATAGAAAAGAAATATCACAGTATCTGGAATGAGATAAGAGACAAAGGAGAATTTTTTTTTTTTTTTAAGATGAGAGATAACTTAATGCTGGTGTACTCAGGCTGAACAGAAGGTAGAGCCAGAAGAATGCATTTTTTCATAAGACTGGAAAAGACATGTTCCAGAGCATTAGGTTGACTTCTAATTGGAAGTGAATACTTCTTCCAGTATAGCTGAGGCAAAGAAATTCAGATGCAGTCAGGTTAGTAGATTTGGTCGTGAGAATGAAGGAGTTCCTGTCTTATTTCTATTATTATCTCAATGAAGCATAAGTGAGATTATCACCTAATAGAGGAAGAAATGTGATGAAGTGCAGAAGGTTTAAAAGAATGGAAAAGGTGTTAAATATTTGGTTGAAAGCAAGAATGTGAATTTACACAGATATAGAACATATATATCATTGCAGATAGTTCTGTGGGACTGCATTATTTCAGAGCAATGTTCCCTTCCTTGGAAGCAGATACAAAATGCAGGGTTTAATCAAGATTAATTGTTTGCTAGGTTTGTGGGATAGAGAAACAAAGAAGTCGAGGGTATTTACATGGGAGTTCCATGGAACTTCCTTAGCTGGCTAAGGAAAGAAGTGAACTAGAAGATCATGATAGAGAAAAGTATAAACGGTGACCATTGATAATTTCAGTGATGGTGAAAACTTTTTGCACTGAGGTGTTATAGTAAGTGAGCTGGGCTAGCAAGTGATGATCAGAGAGTAATTAGGAAGATTGAAACAGTGATTTCAAAGAGAATGTAGTTACTCTTAGTAACGTTTATTAACGTGTGACCATGGAATTGAGTAGCTGAAGTATGATGGAAGGATGATTATAAGGAAATAAAGAAGTTCAGAACTGGGAGGTCAGGGTGTTGACCATGTTACTGACATAAATGTTGTTCTATGAGGATTATGACAGTGGAACAGGAGAGTAAGAGATTGATCTAGGAGCTCAAGACTTCAATAAATTAAGCAACTACAGACTGAAGGAGAGATGTTTTGGTAGCAGCAATGAGGAGCAAGGAGGACATTTACTTACATACTGTCCCTAAGGTTCATGAGATGTGGGGAAAAAAAAACCTAATGAGGGTTTGCAAAGGCACTGGTGACAATGAGAATCCCCTGAGGTTTCTGATAAGCTAAAGCAGTTAAAACACTGTAATACTGTTATAAAAGTAGACAGAGTAATGGAACAGGATCCATAAAAAAGAATTAGACCCTAATACATACAAGAATATATTATAAAACACCACACATCGTTAAAAAGGGGTAGTGTATTTAATAATTAGTGCCGGGGACTTAGGTCACCAAGTATCAGAAAATAAAAGAAAAACCAAATATCAAATTTCTACTTTAAGGAAGTGCTTTCTAAGTTTTGAAGAAATGGTGTGGCAGGAAAAAAATTTACATTGACAGATTTAAAAACTTTTGTAAATAAAAAAACCATAAAAGTAAAAGATAATAGTCAAGAAGGGAAAATGTTTCCAACAAATACTAAACAAAGAAAGAGATTATCATTAAGGCTATACAACTTCTTTGTAAAAGGGAGACGAATTTAAGAATTTGCTGTGATCTCTCCCTTGACTTGACCGAAAAGGAAAAATACAAAAAGGAATAAACTTGTAACAGTGAAAAGAACAGGAAGAGGCTTACCCATGGAGGAGAGGTTTCAATAAATTTAGACAGAGAACATCCAAAAGGCGTACTATTGTACTACTAGGTGTTTCAGAAAAGAACAGAGAACGTGGAGAGAAGTGAATATCCAAAGAACTGAAGAAAGCCACCATTGAGATCAAAAACTCTGAAATACTCATCATGATGAATGGAAAAAACAAACAAACAAACAAACAAAAAACTCCTATGACATTTTTGAACCTCAAGAAAAAGTAAAAATTTTCACATTTTATAAAAAGAAAGGAAAATAATTTGTTTCACTTTCAAAGGCATGAGAATCAGACTGGCATTAATTCTCATCATCACACTGATAGAAAACAATGGGGTAATAAAAAAAATTAAATGGGGTAGGAGACAACAGAGAAATTAGATGTGTGGCAAAAAAAATTACCAAATTACACGTCAGGATTAAATACATTTTTGGATTATGAGGACATTGTAAAAATTTGTTATTCAAATATGTGTGTGATTGTTTTCCTTTGGCTGTACATTATCCAACCTGTTTTCTTTTCTTTTTTTGTTTTTTGTTTTTTGTTTTTAAGGTAGACTCCAATGCCCAGCGTGGAGCCCAACATGGGGCTTGAACTCAGGACCCTGAGATCAAGACCTGAGCTGAGATCAAGAGTCAGATGCTCAACTGATTGAGCCACCCAGGAGCCCCAAGCTGTTTCTTTTTTAGGGAGTATTTCCTATTGTGTGCAGTATTGCTTGGACACAGTTCTACACCTTCAACTATGGAAGACAGACAGGTAAGTGCTCCCCTAGAGGCCACATGGGCTGTTGCCTAAATTCAGCCACTGGACACTCATATCCGGGACTCTAAATCAGAATTGTATGGTGTAAAGATGAAGGGGCAATATAAATCATTAAGGATAGCTGCAATAATATCTAGTGGTGACAGAAGGCCTATTCCTGCTAAAAAAACAAAACAAAACAAAACAAAAACAGTGGTTATACTTCCTGCTTGAGTTGCTTGTATGTTGAGCCTCATTCTATAACTCTTATCACATTTGTGAGCTATCCAAGTTCCTTGTAATAGATGCACTTCCTGCTTAGGACAGTCTCTTCAGCTTTCAAGTAAGACTCCTACCTTATTCTATGATTATATCAGGTTTCTGGTAACAGATATCAGAAATTGGTAGGGAAATTTGGCCCAGCTGTAGCTGAAGGCAAATAGCTAATCATTATATTGGTTTTGTTGTTGTTGTTGCTGTTGCTGTTGTTGTTGTTGTTATCGACTACCATTTAAGGTCAAGCCCTTGGTGAAACACATTGCCACTGCAAATTAACAGTATGAAAGTCATGAGGAATTCAAAAATTACTAAATGGGGTGGTTACTTCTGAAGGCCTCACATGTATTAAGGAAAGAATATCTAGATCAAATCTCTAAGTTTCATTCAAAAGTAAAAGTGAAACCTAAGAAATGTCTATAATTTTGCTAAAATAGCCTTTCATCTCTCAGAGCCAAAGAATTATCAAAGCCAATGACCAGACTTCCAATCTGACCGTGAAGATTGTCGACACACAATGTCAGTTGAATTTACCACCTAGTCATGTCTTGATGAAGATATGTGTTCCAGAAAAACTGAATTCAGTCTTTGATTTGAGAGGATGGGCATGGTTCTAATTGCTTGCTGCGCTTATAAACAAAGCTATAGACTCCCAGTGGTGGTCTTCACTAAACAAAGTTGAAATGCCAGAAATTCCTTGGTATAATATAGAGAAAAGACTTCAGACTTTGAGATGAAGGCATGCTAAAATGTATTTATTGTGTCCTGTCACACACACTCCCACCACCACTATGTCCCCTGACAAATCTCAAAAGCATTTCCTTTACCAAAGTTTTGTGTCCTATTAGGGTGAGACCAATACCACCTAAAGAATGAAGAAATAGTAAATATGTGAGTTAATATTAAAAAATCATCTCTATTTCTATAAACTAAGTGTCTCAGAGTCAGGGTTCCACCAGAGAAAAAGAACTGTAGGATATACATGAGACTTATTGCAAGGAATTGGTTTATGCGATTGTAGGGGCTGGCTAGTTAAGTCCAGAATCCATAAGGGCAAGCTGTCAGGAAGGGTCAGCTGGAAACTCTTGGACAGGAGATGAAGATATAGTCAACATTTGGAATTACTTCTTCCTCAGAGAAGAGTCACTTCACCTCTTCAAGCCTTCCAACTGATTAAATCAGGCCCACCCAGATTATTGAGATTATTACAATCTTTACTTAAAGGAAATTGATTATAGATTGTTTATAAAGTCTACAAAATATATTCACAGCAACACCTGGGTTAGTGTTTGGTTGAATAAGTGGGTACTATAGCACAACCAAATTGACACATAAAACTGACTATCACATTAAGCAACAAATACTTGGAAAATAAAATTAACAATATAGTGGTATCAAAAATCATTAAACACATAGGGTAAATTCAACAAAATATGTTCAAGACCTCTACACAGAAAATTATCACTGAGAGAAAGAAGACCTAAATAAATAGACATTCCATGTCCATGGATTGTTAGACTCCATAAAGATTCAATATTGATGAAATTCCTTTCCTTTCTCTTAAACAAATTCAAATTCAGTACCATTCCAATCAAAAGCCCAGCAGACTTTTCTGTAGAATTTGATAGACTAATTTTAAAATTTAAATGAAATGCAATAGATCTAAGTAGTCAAAACAGTTTTGAAAGTGGACAAAATTAGAGAACTCTAATCATTTTCAAGACTTAGGTTATAGCCACAGTAATCAAGACAGTATGATAGTGATTTTTTACAGAGGTATCAAAGCCATTCAGTGATGAAGGGGAATGTTTTCAACAAACAGTGCTAGAACAGACTGTATAAAAACAAAAAGGAACCTAGACTCATTCCTTACATTCTGCACAAAATTAACTTGAAATTCATTATACACCAAATTATAAAAGCAGAAATCTTGATGAAGAAAGCATAGGAAAATACCTTCATTAGCTTCAGTTAGGTAATGATTTCTTAGCTAGTAATCACTCTTCATAAAATAAAATAGATTTATACTTCATCAAAAGAGAACATATTCTTGCCTCAGGCTAGGAGAAAATATTTGTAATATCTACATCTGATAAAGCACTTGTATCTAGAATATATGCACAATTTCTACAACTCAATAGTAAAAAGAAAACAACACAGTTGAAATCAGCAAAAAACTTGGGCATTTCATGAAGGAAAATATAAAAATGGTCAATAAGCACATGAAAAAGGCTTAACATCAGTCCTAAGTTTTCTGGAAAATGCAAATTAAAATCACAGTGATATATATCAACAAATAACTAAAATGGCAAAGATGAATATGGACAACATCAAATATTGTTGAGGATGGGAAGCAATCAAAACTTTCATATATTGCTGGAGCTAGTGTAAAATGGTATAACCCCTTGGAAATTGTTCTAGTAATTTCTCCTACAGTTAAAAGTACACCTACTCTTTTTTTTTTAAATTTTTTAATTTTTTATTAACACATAATGTATTATTTGCCCCAGGGTACATGTCTGTGAATCATCAGGCTTACACATTTCACAGCACTTCCCATAGCACATACCCTCCCCAATGTCCATAACCCAGCCACCCTATCCCCACCCCCCTACCCCCAGCCACCCTCAGTTTGTTTCGTGAGTTTAGGAGTCTCTTATGGTTTGTCTCCTTCCAGATCCGATCTTTTTTTTTTATTTCCCTCCCCCACCCCCCACGACCCCTCGCCCTACCTCTCAAATTCTTCATATCAGAGAGATCATATGATAATTGTCTTTCCCTGATTGACTTATTTCACTTAGCATAATACCCTC
>CM052895.1:15982728-16038945 GCA_028534135.1 Potos flavus | reverse complement strand
TCCATTCATCTGTTGATGGACATCTAGGTTCTTTCCATAGTTTGGCTATTGTGGACATTGCTGCTATGAACATTTGGGTACACGTGCCCCTTCGGATCACTACATTTGTATCTTTAGGGTAAATACCCAGTAGTGCGATTGCAAAAGTACACCTACTCTTAAGACTCAGAAATTCCAATTTTATTTCTTTACTCAAAAGAAATGAAAACATATGTACATAAAAAGATGTGTACAATAAAAAAAAAAATGTTACAATAATGTCCATAGCAGTTTTCTTCATAATAGCTCCAAACTGGAAACAACCTAAATGTCTATTGTCACCAGAATGGATAAACAATTGTAATATAAACAGACAATGGAATGCTTTTCAGTAATACAAAGGAAAAAACCCTGAGACATGCTACAAAATGAAAAAACTTCAAAAATTTTATGCTGAGTGAAAGAAGCCAGATATAGAAGAGTACCTACTGTATGATTCAATTTACATGAAGTTCTGCAACAGGCAAACTAATCTACAGTGAAAGAAAACCATACAGTGATTGCATTTGGTATGGGGGTTAGGGTGGCATTAACCAGGAAGTTGCATAAGGGGACAGGGGGGCGGGGGTCTTGCTTTATTTTAATGAGGAGTGGCTTAAAGGGGAACGCTCCTTTGTCACAACTCATCAAACTTTATACTGAATACGAGTGTATTTACAGTATGTAATTTTTTCCTCCATTTCCAAAGAAAAAAGGAAAAAATGCCTCTGAGGAGTAAGGTTTAGGTTAAACCACAGTGAAGCTGAGCTCAATTGTTTCTTATCACAATATTTTTGCATGATTTGATTTTTAACCATTTGTTTGTATTACTTTGATTAAAATTTATTTAAAGTACTTGTACAGACTTCCAAGTTAAGGTGGTAGAATAAAAACATCTGAAACTCTCTTTCCCCACCCATAATGATAGAATAACAAATAGGACCAAAACAACAAAAATACCTCAGAATCAATCAAAGAAAAGGACAGAGCTTCATGCGATACAATTCAAAATGTGCAACCCAAAATGAGAGAGAGAGGGAAGGAGGGAAAGACGGAGAGAGAAAGAAGAAAGAGTTTTCCTTGAATGCGATTGTCTCCTTTCAGTAAAACAAAATTACTAGTCCAAACCCCCCAACACACACACACACACACACACACACACACACACACACACAGACATATGCCAAGTATACAAGAAATGTGAATGAAAAATTTTTTGAAAATTGTACTAAGACCCTCAGATATAAAGAAATGTGAACCAACACACTAAAATTGCACCTGCACAAGGAAAATATGGGAAGATTTAATTTAAATGTTCCTGTGTGGGTAGCAAACTAAGAAAATCATCAGCTACCACTAGCTAAGAGTCTTGGAAACATTGCCTTTTAGCTAGGTACATTACTTCCCTGAATAAAATGAGTGACGTGGAAATTAGAAAATAGGGAAAAATGGGTGTTGAGTAGGCTACTTGTAACATATGCCACAGATGATAAATTTTACCTAGAAAAAAAACAAAATTGAAGAAACAGATGAAATTTCTCTAGGAACGTTTTGTGTTGTGAAAGAACATAAGGAAAACACGAATGTAATAAAAGCAACGAAACTTAAAGAAGAGATGGTAAACAACAGAGCTAAATGAAAAGAAAAATTACAGACCTGAAAAACAGAGAAGCAAAACAAAACCAAACAGAAAAAAAATACTAAATTTAGCAACTGCAGGTTTGACTAATAACCAGATTACTAAAAAAGAAAGAAAGTTTGAGATAACCATGATGAATGTAGAGGAAAAGAAGATTAAGGTAAGTGGATAGCAGATAATAGACCAAAGCAAAGATAATTTGTGTCATTGAAGTAAGAAACTCCATGTGCAGAACAGACAAGATAGTCAAAGAGAGAATAAAAGGAAAATTTCTGGAAAATGGTAAGAATGGAATCTGTAGAAAAACATTATATCATGTTCTGGGGGGGAATCTCATAAATGATTATATATACTGAAAGATGTGTTAGGTAAGTCCATAAAACTTTAAAAGTAATGGAAGTATTGTCTAAGGAGAAAAATCAGGTTGAATGTGAGGTGGAGGTGGGAGGGGCAGGTCTGGCTGGTCACATATTGATCGATAACCACATTCAATGCCATTAGAAAATGTAGCAATCGTCTACAAAGAGCTAAAAAAAAGATTCTAGGATGCCAAAATATCATGCCTTTTGCTGAGCTGAGTAATTATCCAAGTACAAGTCAATAGGTAGACATTCTCAAACAAGAGACACCTTTAAAAACAAATAAATAATGAAATATACGGTAGTGCATCTTTCTTGAAAAAGAAGTGACATCAAAATATTCTGCCCTAGTAAGAAGTGATAAGAAATCATAGCAAATATGGGGTTAATTTAAATATAGAACAATGACTAAACTGTTACAGGATATGTAATTAGGGAAGGGAAATGTTATTTTTACAAATTATAAGTTGTGAAGATAGTAAAAAGAAACTAAAATTTGGGGGAAAAAACTTAATGTATTCCTTTTCTCACCATTCTTAGTGATAAATGAATTATCATATCAAGTAGAATAAATCAGCAAATGGTAGTCTAAGTAAATTATTTATATGTTATAAAGAGAATCACCAGAACTAAATATAAGCCTACAAGGACAAGTGCCAAATCAGAAAGTGAGCAAGAGAAAAGAGGTAGGAAAAAGTGTAGTGTGCTAATTATCTAATCTTTAATAGAAGACATCAACAAATACTGTCTAAAGCTACTGTATCAAGAAGGTGTGGTTAGATAAAACATATGAATGTATAAATGCATCAATAATAATATCTAAAAAGAGGATATAAGCCCTCCAAATTATGAGAAGGAAAGCACCCACTACATACGTTTAATGCAAGTAGCAGAGGGAAAATCCATGCACAAGAAGGCAAAAGACAAAGGAGACACTTAAAGCCAAAAATAAAACACAAAACTGGATGAAAGAATTAAAACCAAATATATTTGTTTTGACACCAAATGTAAATGGGATATATACAGACAATATCAGACTTGATAAAAACAAAACAATAGTTGATTATACAAGAGGCATCCATGCTGAGATTTTATGAAAAAGCAAAATACAATAGATAGATAGTAACAAAAATAAATCAGAAGTCAAAATACCAATAAGACAAAGACTGAGTCCAAAGCAAATGTTAAAAAAGATACAGGTACACGTTCTAAGTGTGAGGTATGCAGTTTACAATGAGGATAGAGCTGCCATTAATGTGTATATTTATAACGAAATGAAAACACTGCAGGAAAACAAGTAGAAATGGAGAGAAACACATCATTAGTAGATTTTAACTTGCCTTTGTAGACTTTTGACGGATTTTACAATACAATGAATAGAGAATTTTAATAATATAATGATTATACGTCAGCTAACAGAGATGCCACAAACTCAATAACATGAATGAATTATACCTTCTTTCCAAGCCCCCTGGAAAATTTACAAAACTCAATGGCATATAAAGGACACAGATAATTTATGAATATGAATGTATACAAATTCATGATAAGCAGACCATAATCCATAAATATACTACCAATAGCATGAGAAATTAATAATCATAAATAGAAAAGTCTAGCCACAGAAAAATTATACAACTTTCTCTTAAATACTTCAAATTAAAAAATGACATTTATAAAATAAAGCAAATGAGTACATCCTAAATCAAAAAATTTAGGGATTATCTAAAGTTGAGCTCAGACAGCAATCACACTTTTACACATTTAAGCAATTAAAAAGAAATCTAAGCAAATAAATTAAGCATTGGACTAAAAAATCTGAATAAGAACCAGAAAAAGCATGTATTTTTCAAGGAAAACAATAAGATAATGGTGAAAGGAGGAATTACTGATTTGGGAAATAGAAAATCAGTAAAACTGACAAAACCTAGAGTGTGGATTAAGTTTGTGATTGTTAGGGGAAGGGAGAAAACATGGAGAAAAGACAGATGAGAAAGGCTCTCAGGAACTAGTCTGTACCATTAAAAACAAGACAAAACAAGTTTTCATTATGAAAGCCTTCAAAATACTCAAAATCAGAGGAATGTAATAACACCCACATAGCCAGTGCTACACTCTCTTGATTGCTGTAGCTTTTATAGTAAATCTTGAAGTAAAGCATCCATCTAACTGTTCTTCAGTATTCGTAGTCTATTCCAAGTCTTTAGCCTCTTCATATAATCTTTAGAATCCATTTGCCGATATCCACAAAATACATTGCTGGGATTTTAACTGGGATTGGGTTGAGTCTATAGATCACATCAAGAAGAACTAACATCTTAACAATATTGAGTCTTTTTACCCACGAGCAAGAAATATCTCTCCACTTATTTAGATCTTCTTTTGATTCTTCAGAGCTCTGAAGTTTTCCTCATATAGATCTTGTACATATTTTGTTAGATATGTACAGAAATATTTTTGGTCAGTTTTCATTGATATATAGGAAAGCAATCAACTTGTCTAGATTGACCTTGTATCATGCAAACTTACTATAATCACTTAGTAGTTCCAGGAGTTTTTTGTTGATGCTTTGGAGTTTTCTAGACAGACATTATGTCATCTGTGAACAGGGATAGTTTTATTTCTTCCTTCCCAATTTGTATAACTTTTATTTCCTTCTCTTAACTTATTCCAGTACATTGTTGAATAAGAATTAATGAGAAGGGACATCCTTGCCTTGTTCCCAGTCTTGAGGGGAAAGCATTCATTTTCTCACCATTAAGTAACATGTTAGCTCTAGGTTCTTTGTATTTCTTCCTTATCAGGTTGAGAACGTTTACCTCTATTTCTAGATTGTCAGGAATTTTTATCATGATTAGGTATTAGGTTTTATCAAATACTTTTTCCGAATCTATTGATATAATCAGAAGATTTTTCATCTTTAGCCTATTGATTTGATGGAGTACATTAATTGATTTTTAAATGTTGAACCAGTATCACATGTCTGGAAAACATCTCCATGAGTTAAAAATTGTATAATTCTTTTTATACATCATTGGATTCAGTTGCTGCTATTTTGTTGAGGGTTTTTGCATTTGTATTCATGTGATATTGGTCTGTAATTTTCTTTTGTTGTAATTTCCTTATCTTGTTTTGATGTTAGGGGAATGCTGGTCTCACGGAATGAATTAGGAGGTATTCCTACTACTTTTATTTCCTAGAAGAGAGTATAGAAGATTGACATCATTTGTTCCTTAAATGTTTGTTAAAATCCCATTGGATTTGTAGATACCATCTGGGCCAGGTACTTTCTCTTTTGGAATGTGATTCATTATTAATTCAATTTCTTTAATAAATATAGATTGATTTAAATGATCTATTTCTCCTTGTATGAGTTCTGATAACTAGTGTCTTTCAAGACATTAGTCCATTTCATTTAAGTAATCAAATTCGTAGCAGAGTTGTTCATACAATTCCTTATTATTCTTTTAATGTCTGTGGGATAAGAAATGATGGCTGCCTGTTATCTCTGATATTAGTAATTAGTGTCTTCTCTCTTTTTTTCTTGGTTTGCCTGAAACCAAGGGTTATTGATTGTACTGATCTTTTGGGAGATCCTACTTTTTACCTTGTTGATTTTCTCTATTCATTTCCTGTTTTAAATTTCATTGATTTCTGCTATAATTTTTATTATTGTCTTCTGAATTCTTTGGGTTTAATTTGCTCTTCTTTTTCTAGTTCCCTAATGTAGAAACTTAGATCATCAATGTTAGGTATTTCTTTTTTCTGATGTATGCATCCAGTGCTGTATATTCTCTCTAAACACTATGTTCACTGCATCCTACAGATTTTGATGACTTTTATTTTCATTTTCAGTTAGTTCAGACACTCTTTAATTTCTCTTGAAATTTCTTTTTTGACATGCATGTTATTTAGAAATTTGTTAACATTCCAAATATTTTGGGATTTTCTAGCTCTCTTTCTATTACTCGTTTATAGTTTAATTCCATTGTGATCTGAGAACATACTTTGTATGATTTCCATTCTCCTGAATTTTGTTAAGGTATGTTTTATGGCCCAGAAAATGGTCTATCGTAAATATTCTGGGGGAGCTCAAGAAGAATGTATATTCTGCTGCTTGTAGATAAAGTATTCTATAAGTGTCACCTAGATTCAGTTAATTGTTTGATGCTGTTCAGTTCAACTATGTCCTCACTGGTTTTCTGCCTGCTGGATCTGTCAATTATGGATAGAGAGATGTACACACAGCTTTAACAATGATTAACACTTTGCTATTTCATTTCATGGATTAGCCTCTTTTTTTCAGTCCCATGTAACAAAATTTCTCAATATGACACTGATAGGAGATAGAGGAAGAATGAGCCAAATCATAAAATACAAAAGCCCTTGTTTTTCCCAATGATATTATAATTTATTTTAAACTATAGATTAAGTGAAAGTTTCGAAGAAAGTACAGAGAGGTCCTGTTAACTCTTCACTCAGTTTTCTCTAGTAACTACTTCTTATGCAGCTATAGTACAATATAAAACCCAGGATGTTGACATTGGTATAATGTATGTATATAGTTCTATGCCATTTTATCATATGTGTGCATTTGGGCAAATACCAGTAATCAATTGGAGAACTAGTCTCTCACCACAAATATCTCCCTGTGCTAGCCCTTTAACTTATCACAGTCTACTTGTGTCCACATTTTACCAGTTTAGAAACTTTACCATCTTTTATGAGCCACTGTCATTAATATTTCCTCTACATACATGGAGGAGCACATGAGACAATATTAACATTTTTGCTTTAACCATCAAGTATAGTTCAGAAAATCAAGAGAAGTAAAGTTTATTGTATTTACCCATATTTTCCCATATTTCCACTCTTTTCATTGTTCTTTCCTCCTTTCTCATATTCCAAGATCCCTTCTGTTATCAGTTCCTCTCTGTTTAGAGATCTTTCTTTCTTTCTTTCTTTCTTTCTTTCTTTCTTTCTTTCTTTCTTTCTTTCTTTAAGAGATTTTTCTTCAGCCATTAGTTTAGTGTAGATCCACTGGAAACAAATCTTTCTTTCTTTCCTTATCTGAGAATATCTTGATTTCACCTTCATTCCTGAAGGATATTTTCTCTGAGGATAGAATTTATATTAACAATTCTTTTTTTTCAGCACTTGAGAAATGTGTAACAAGTCCTTCTGGCCTCCGTGGTTTCTGGTGAGAAATCTGCTGTCATTTGAATTGTTACCTCTTACCAGTAAGGTGTCATTTCTCTTGCTGCTTTCTTCTCGTAAGTTAGTGCTGAACCATGATGTGGATTCCTTTTTATACTATTTGGGATTCCCTTAGCTTCTTGAATCTGTTTGTTTTGTCTTTTGCTAAATTTGGCAATTTTTCATCTATTATTTCTTCAAATAGTTGTTCAGCAGCTCTACCCTCTTTCTCTGCTTCTGAGATTCTGATGACCAAATGTTAGATTTTTATTTAAAGGTTTATTTATTTATCTTACAGAAAGAGAAGGGAGGATGAGGCAGCAGGATAGGGAGAGAGAGAATCTTAAGCAGGCTCCACACCCGGTGAGGAGCCTGACTCAGAGCTCAATTCTAGGACTCTGAGATCATGACCTGAGTTGAAATCAAGAATCAGATACTTCACTGACTGAGCCACCCAGGAATGCCTAGATTTTTTTGTTACAGTCTTATAGGTCCCTGAAACTCTGGTTGTTGGTTTGTTTTTTCATTCTATTTTCTCTTTGTGTTTGTTGGGTAATTTCTATTACTCTGTTTTCAAGTTTATTGATCATTTCCTCTGTCTTCACTTTGCTGATAACTCCATCCATTAATCTTTTTAATTTTGAATATTGTGTTTTCACTTCTAAGACTTCTATTTAGTTCTTCTCATATCTTCTACTTCTTTGCTGAGGCTTTCTATTATTTTTTTTCAATTTTTTAATTTTTTTTTTTAAGATTTTTTATTTATTTGACAGAGAGAGAGGGAGATCACAAGTAGGCAGAGAGGCAGGCAGAGAGAGAGGGGGAAGCAGGCTCCCTGCTGAGCAGAGAGCCTGATGTGGGGCTCAATCCCAGGACCCTGAGACCATGACCTGAACCGAAGACAGAGGCTTTAACCCACTGAGCCACCCAGGCGCCCCAGCTTTCTATTATTTTTTCCTTTGTTTCAAGCATGTTCACAAGTGCTCACTAAAATATTTTTATCATGGCTGCTTTAAATGCATTGTCAGATAATTCTAACACCTGTGTCATCTCATGGTTGGTGAGTATTAATTTTCTTTTTTTGTTTGAGATTTTCCTACTTCTTGGCATGATGAACAATTTTCATTCGACTCCTGGACATTTTAGGTGTTATGTTATAAACTTTGGATCATATTAAATCGTGTTTTAACAGCCTCATCTGATACTGCACAGAAGGTAGGGAAGAGTGGGGGTGGAGTCCAAGTTCTTCCTCTGTTGACACACTTGGGATGTGAGGAGCATTTTGTGACTGCTAGTGAGGGCTGGGAGGATTCACTTCCCACCTGATGCTGTACAACTCTGGCTAGGAGGGAGACTTGTGCTTCATTCTTGCTCCTCATGTGGCTATTTATGGCTTCTCATGACACCATGGGGATGTGCAATAATAAAAATCTTGACCCTCTACTTGCTGGCTGCTCTGATACTAGTGGACAGGGCAGTTGATTACTGTTAGGTAGAAGTGGAAATCCAGCGACTCCATTGCACCATTGGGGGCATCACAGGAAGTGGTTCATTTCTGAACTTCTTGGACAGTACTATGGGAGAAGGGGAGGAGCACCTTTTTATAGCCTGGTGAGGATGAAAGTTTAAACTCTCCATTTGGCCTTTGCTGGTGCACGGGTAATCACAATTAAAAAAAAAAAAAAAATGTCTTCAGATTTCACCAAATGCCCACTGTAATATTTGGCTAGTTGTAGAGCAGTTATTGTCTATAAGTTTTCTGTCTTGCTAGTGCATCCTTTTCCGACCTTTGGCTAGAAAGTGCAGGCTTTTCTCTGAGGCTTTTTTTGGTCTGTGCCAGTTGCCATTTCCAGGTTTCCAGCTTCTTCGGCACCCAGTCCAGGATATGAGGCAAAACAAAAACTCAAGGAACTCACTTCCATGTCACTCCTCAGGTCCTGAGGTCCAGCCCTGAGGTCCAGTCCAGCTGTCTTCCTTCCATTATTTAGAGTCTCCTTTTTCTATATACAATATTCAGGATATTTAGCTAAGTATACGTAGCAAAAGAGTAGAGAAAAGTATATCTACTCCCTATTTTCAGAACTGTCTTTATTTTTCCCGTTGTATTGTAAATCAAACCCCGGGCAGCATATCATTTCATCCATAAAGACTTTGGTAAATATAGGAAAATATATTTAAAAATATAATCGTGATATCATTGTCACA
Source organism: Potos flavus (assembly GCA_028534135.1). Taxonomy (NCBI): domain Eukaryota; kingdom Metazoa; phylum Chordata; class Mammalia; order Carnivora; family Procyonidae; genus Potos; species Potos flavus. Next base: position 16,029,528 of record CM052895.1, on the reverse strand, counting down.
CCCCTCCCAAACGGAAAATAAATCTTCAACATCTAATAATCAGCTTTCAATCCCCCATATTGTCTCAAAAATGTCATTTTAGACCCATGTTAAAATAAAAATCCCAGATAAGGTGCAACCTTTGCATTTGGTTGTTGGACCATAACAGTTCTCCTCTCTTCTCTACCATGTCATTTATTTGAACAAAATGGGTCCTGTGGTATTTCCCACATTCTAGATCTGGTTGACTATATTCTTGCAGTATCATTTAACATGTTTCACTACTCTCTACAGTCCCTAAAAACTGGAAGTTAAATGTAAAATTATGACTACATAATTCAGGTTACATTTTTTGACAAAGATACTTTATAGGTGGTTCTTTGTGCCTCCTATTGCACCATTTGAATAGACACATAATGTCTGGTTGTCCTGTTTTTCAGAACTTAACAATTAACGAGTAGGTTTTGATAGTTACATCTTAAATCTTTTATTAAAAATTTCCCCCTTGACTGTTCACCTAACATAGATAGTTTCTCATATAAATTGATATCTTCGGCCAGATAATACTTTGTTATGGGGAACTGTTTTGTGCATTTAGGATATTTAGCAGCATACTTGGTATCCTTGACCCTCCTGCCCCCCACACACCATTTTGTCGTGACAATAAAAAATGTCTTCAGATATCGCCAGATGTCCACTGAGGAGAAAACAGACTCTAGGTAGGAATGCCTAATTTAATGGTTTTAGCAGTTGTTGATAACTGTTGCTCAGATCCATTATTTCATTAAAGTTTGCAAAGCTGTGATTTTTCTATCATTCCTGTGTTTACAATTGTAATTTTTAAAAAAGAAATTCTTTAAGTCTCTCCAGCAAAGACAGAATACATGATTATTTTATTTATCAATATTTCTAGAAAAATAAGCTATGCCTAATAACCTCTAAAAGTAACCAATTAATTTTTATTTGGGATATCACTTGGAACTCTTAAATATTTTTACATTTCATATATTTCAGTCTTTTGTGGTCATTTTTCTTTTTTATGCTCAAATTTTCCCATCCTTGGTCAGTGGCATCTTTTTCATGTTAACTTCAGTTTTCTTTTGACATGATCCCCAAAATGATAAATTCCTTGCTTTCAAGTATGACAAGATAGTTTAGATTTAACATATCTTACATATATCATGCCCCAAACCTGAAATCAGACTCTTAACCAAGGTCATTCCTTTCACTGGTGTTTAGGAACCATAATCTGGGCACAAAGGGTGTCTCTTGTTACTGGGTTGTCCCTACTTCCAGGTCTTTTCAATGTGTAGGACCAGGAAATGCATATTTTTTTTAAAGATAAAGAGAAGTTCTAATTTTTTTTTGGCATTTTATAATTCAATTTAAGTTTACAACATTTTTATTTTTATTTTATGTATCTCCATTCTCATGCTGAAATTATGATTTCTAATATTTTCTCCCTCTTTCTCTCTCTCTCCCTCTCTCTCATATTACCACTGTTGAATGCAATTTCAGGCTTTGTGAATTTGGCTCATTTTATCCTTAGATTATATCCTACTAAAGATGTACATTTCAAATATTGTGTTAAAATAACACCTTAAATAATTATTCCCTCTGGTTATGCCATCAGTGTGATAAATAGGTTCATTCGTTTTAGTTCTAAATTTTTAGGCATTGCTCTTTCTTTTTATTTAAGATATTACTTATTTATTTTGAAAGAGAGAGAGAAAGAAAGCAGGAGTTGGGGGGGGGGCGCAGAGGGAGAGAGAGAATCCCAAGCAAACACCACGCTGAGCATGGAGCCCAACCTGGCATGGTGTGGGCTCCCATCTCATGACCTGAGATTATGACCTGAGTTGAAACCAAGAATTAGATGCTTAACTGACTGAGCCAACCAGGTGCCCCTAGGTCTTTCTCTTTCTAAATTTAATTTTGTCTTTAACTATATAAAATATATACATGGTTCCAAAGGTGGAACTCTAAAACAATGCGTATTTATAAACGTTTATCTTCCATCATTGTCTCTTCTTCATTATCTTCTTCCTTTCCTAAGATAACCATTTTTATTAGATTTGGTTTACACCTCTATTTTTAAAAATGCACCCATAGCCACACACCATCAAGTAGCATACAATAAACAATATTCTATACTTTGTACTAATTTTTTTTTTGGTAAAATATTCATACCATAAAATGACCATTTTAGCCATACTTAAGTATACAGTTCAGGGGCATTAAGTACATTCACAATGTTGTGAACTGTCATCACAACTGATTTTCAGAACTTTTTTCATCCTTCTGTGGAAATTCTATACCCATTAAACAATAATTCCTCATTCCCTTCTCCCCACCCCCACCTCAGACATTGATAACCTTTATTCTTTCTATCTCAATGGATTTGCCTATTTCTATCTGTACTTTGGCTTCCTCCCCCCCCACTGAATTGTGTAATCTAGAGATAACTCCATAGGACTATACAGAGATCCCCATTCCATTTTTATAGCTATATAGTATTTCATTGAATGTATTAAACTACGTTCAAACATTTTCTTACTGATGGGGGACATTTGTGTTTCTAATATTTTGCTATTATAAAAAGTGCTGCAGTGAACAGATGAATGCATTCATCGTTTCATTTATTTTGCCTGCATATCTTTTAAATAGATTTCTAGAAGTTGAATTGTTGAGTCAAAGGATATGTGCATATGCAATTTTAGAGCATTTGGATTTTATGTGACAGACAGGAATGAACCCTGAAGCCATATAAGTATTAACAAAAACCCATTTAACAAGGTTAAATGTTTTAAAGAGTATAATTAAAACACAGCCTTCAGCCAGGAGATACTTTATTTAGTTCCTTTAGTTAAAATGGTTTTATTTGTTTGAAGCACAAGTGCATGACAAATACCTCTATTACTGTCTTTAATTTCTTTGGATTTGTACAAATTGGTGTCTCACATGAAATTATCTGAGTCCTACCTTTTTTTTAGGCCTTATGAGAATATTGTAAGTCAGACTCTTTGACTACATTTGGAAAATAGAGAAGGGAGTTATGCCAATTCTCAAAGAATTCTGGCTGCCAAATAGCACATCTGGGCAATTCGGGTGGCTATATATATACACACACACACACACACACACACACACACACACATATATATATATATATATATATATATTTTTTTTTTAAGTAAATTTCCCTAGGCCTGAATAATCCAGACATTGCTCACTTGTACTGTTTCCTAAACTCTGTTAGGATGGTTAGCCTTAGTTTTCAGGGATGTTTGATTTTTAATTATGCAGTGCCATGGGTTAAAGATGACTAGGGCTTTACAGAGACCTCATGAAAGCAGAGCCACAAAGGAAGACCCCAGAGGCGAGTGAACACAGAGGCAGTTCTAAGGGTTCAGAGGGCAGGTCGCCAGCCTGGACGCACCAATCGCTATGGCTTAATCATTAATGAGGAGTACAAGTCAGGAACCAAGGATATGCCCCAAGACCCATTTACCAGCTCTGTGTTCCCCCGCCGATCCTCCCCGCCACACCCCCGCCACTTCAGGGGCTCTAACTCCTCTCTGGCTGCAAACCCCGACAGAGCTCTGCCAGGGGTCACCCCAGAGCACACCCCCTGCGTGGACTCCCGGAGGCCGCGGAGCAGGCATGCAGCCGAGGCCCCCCGCGGCCGCGTGAGCTCCCTCTTGGAGGTGGAGGGCGCATTTCAATCTGGAAACGCCCAACCCCTGTGCGGGTCCCACAGACTGACGCCTATCCCGGGGGGAAGGTGGGGGTAGGAGGACGATGGGGGAGGGCCTGGCCTCCTTGGTTTGAGGTTGCAGCCAAGTCCCGCGCGAGTCTCTATTCCTGCTTGGCTGCGAATCCCCCCACCCCAGGTCTGGGTCTAGGTTCTCTCGGGAGTACCCCGCTCTCCTCCTCAACCCTGTGGCCTCTGCCCGGCAAGGGGAAGTTCAGCTGTGGGTCCAGCCGAGCCAAGACCTTTTAGAGACCCTCGTCTCTGGTCCGCGGCCCGGCGAGGGCGGAGAGGGAGGGGAAGGGGCCACTGCCTCCTTTCCCAAATCCGGTCCCTAACCGCCCCCTCCCCCGTCGTCTACTCGCTTTGTACAGTCAAAACAGAGCTAGCGGCCAATTGAGGGGGACGGGAAGCAAAGCCGACTAACGCCTCGCCCCTCCAGCCGGCCCCCAGGCCCCCGGCCCCCCTTCCCCTTTCCCACTTCTCTCCTCGCTCTAACCTCGCCCCCATCCCCCGCTCATTTCCTCTCGCACCCGGGCTCGCCAATCCCTCCTTCCAAGCCCCTCTTCCAGCCCCGGTCTTCCTCTCAGGCTTGCCCCCCTTCTCCCCAATCTTAGTCCTCTCCCCTCCCTTCACCCTACCCCCTTCCTTCCTCTTCCCCTCCCCCAGCCCCTAGCTCCCCTTGTTCCTCCTCACCCGTTCGCCCCTTAACTCTGTCTCCGCCCACTCTGCGTCGGCCCCTGGGTCGCGGCTGTGCTCCACGTGTGGACGGTTGCGCTCCAGCCCCCACTGACAGCCGCCGCCCGCCGGCCCGCCCCACGCTCCGCCGGGCCTCAAAACCCCCGCGCCGCGCCCTCGTCCGCCGCATCTTCCCCGGCGTCCAGCCTCCTGCCCTCCCTCTCACCGGCGGCTCGCCCTGGCCCCGCACACCTCAGCTCGGCTCCTCAGCCGCCGCCGGCGCGTCGCTGCCCCGCGGAACTCCAGGAGAACCAGGAGGAGACCCTCTTTTCTTTGGGGGGCGACTTTTGTTTGTTTGCCGGCTTCTTTCTGGTGACTTTTGCAGCTTTCCAAGATTTGTTCCCGGAACGCACGGGAATCTGCCGAAGCGCTGCGTGCAGGCCCTTTTTTTTCCTTTTGAGGTCCGCTTTCTTTGTAACTTTACGCCGCGGCTGCTCGGGTTACTTTTGTAATTTCCCGCCCCCGCCCGCTGGCGGTCCTGGAGTCGCTCGGGGCCGTGGCCCGGGGGATGCAACGTGGACCGCGCGGGGCTGCCGGCCGCGCCGCCGCCGCACCTCGCCGCCCGCTTCGCTAGAGCCCGCTTCCCGCCGGCAGCCAGGGGGCCAGCGCTCGGTCCGGGGCTCCCGCTACTGCAGGGAGCCCGCGCCCCAGGGAGTCTCAGGAGCTAACGGAGGGCTTGTTAGACCCTGACTTTTTTCAGGCCGCGCAGATTTTGTCTCCCAGCACTCCCTCCTCCGCGGACCGTGGTCCGCGCGCTCTCGGCGCCCGCTATGGGGAGACGGCGGCGGCTGTGTCTGCAGCTCTACTTCGTGTGGCTGGGCTGCGTGGCGCTCTGGGCGCAGGGCACGGCTGGCCAGCCCCAGCCTCCACCGCCCAAGCCGCCCCGGTCCCAGCCGCCGCCGCAGCAGGTCCGGCCCGCGGCTGCGGGCTCTGAAGGCGGGTTCGCTGTGCCTGAGTACCGTGAGGAGGGCGCCGCGGCGCCTAGCCGCGTCCGCAGGCGAGGACAGCAGGACGTGCTCCGAGGGTAGGTGGGCAGGAGGCAGGGGGGGAATCCTACGCTTGGCAGCTTTCCATCCCACCCCTCCCTGAACCTAATTCTGGCGGCTAGAGCCGCGGCCCCCTCCACCAGAATCCCGAGGACTCCCAGGAGTGCCTCCCCCTTTTCCTCCGCAGCTCAGCCGGCAAAAAGCCCTCCCTCGGGGTTTGGGTGGAAGGCCCCCAGGTGTGGATGGTAGAGCGCAGGCTCTGCCTGCGGTGCGGGAACAGGTTCCCAATATCGTGCTGAGGGCGGGCTTGAGTCCGCTCCGCGTCAGGGCTGGTGGAGCCTGCCTGCTCCCCACCGTCGGGGGCGCAGCTCCTGAGCCTTTTGTTTGAGAATGAGTGCGGGTCTGAGAGTTCGCTCTAATCCCCAAACCCTAGCGCTTCACCTTCACGATGCGTCTTCCTTGACACGTCGGGGCCAAAGTAACTGGATTAAAGAGGGACGGATTTGGGGGCGAGGGCAAGGATTTTTGAAAGAGTGTTCCCTTTGTTCTCTGCATCCGGAGGCTAGAGTAGTAGCAAATTATATGTTTCCATGTTTCTTTTCGCCCTTTAAAAAGGCAGTAAGGGAAGGCAGATGAAAGGCAAGGTTTAGACGTTTCTGACCCTCCCCCATTCCAGCCCATTAACTTCCATGTCTGCGCCCCAAGTCTCAAGAATTTGAAGTGTAGTTTTGGTTTGTTAGTTGTCCCGAAATCTTTTCGCTCAGGGTTTTTGCTTGAGAAAACCGCTAATGTGTTACCATCCACTTCCCTACGTGTGTGTGACCTCGCAGGCCCAACGTGTGCGGATCCAGGTTCCACTCCTACTGCTGCCCGGGATGGAAGACACTTCCTGGAGGAAACCAATGCATTGTCCGTGAGTGCTTGATTGGGGTCCCAGCTTCTGCAGCGCTCTTGGCCCCTTGTCAGGGCCAAGATCTTGGATTCAGTTGTCTCGGACACACAGTTGCTTTTAGAATCCAGCGGCCACAAAGCAGTGATAATTAGGACGTGGCCCCATTTGAGTGTTAAGGAAGAAGCAGCCGGTTTACATCAGTTTAGACTTCGCTTCTAGACTCTGTTGAAGGGCAATAATGATAAAGGTTTCAAAGATCCTTGGAAGTTTTATCTTTCTGTGTCTATTAATACAAACTGAAGGGGGAGTACAGCAATTCCCTAGATAACTCAAAACCACTTTTTCCTACAGGAGTCCAGATAAGACCACAATGTGATTATGTAAATTATCTGGCTTTTGACTGCATGAGGTTTAGGCCTTTTGAAGATCAAGCTTTCTTAGGCCTTTGTACAAAACCACTTTATTATCTCTGGTTTCATCTCAAAAGCCACATAACGTAGATATGAAAGGAACTCTCATAGGAGTTAGAGTTGACCCAGGTCAACAAAATTTTTAAAAGAACTCTTCCCAAATGGCTTGACCCTTTTTTTTTTTTTTGAAGATATTTAAATTTAGGATTTACAGGCCCTACATCTCATAGTGTACTGTAGATTTCCAAAGTGTGAGGCTTAGAGCTTCCAAAGTTCTGCATCTCTGACCTTCAAAGTTTTATTCTTTTATTTAGTCTCCAAATTGTGTACCTAGCTCTCCCAAGTTCTAACTGCAGAAGTCGTTAGTTACTAGCCTCATAGTGATGGACCATGGCATGTCTTACTTCACATGCCTGTGAATTCGTGAGTTGAAGTGTGACTGGCCTGCTCCTGTGTATTTATCTAGCAGTCACATCTGTCTTGTTGGGAGCAGAGCCAGGTATCATAGACAGCACGTTCGTTTAGAGCCAATCATGACTTTAGATTGACCTTCATGTTCTCCAGGGAAAAGATAATTATGCAACTGTGAACAGAGAAAAAGGGCAAGCCACATAGCCAAGGGATAATAAGGATGTAGTGGCATTTCTGACTATATTTATTGGTTTCGTGGGTTTGAAATAGACCCTTCATGTTATTTCATGGCAGTTTTTAAAAAGGAGTGAAGTCTCATGTGTTTGTGAAGACTTTTGTTTCTTAGAATTTTTTCTACCCTGAAAACCCCACAATTTCCAGTAAGGAGGCAAAAATGGGAAACAATGACTGTGTTCTTGAAAGTGATTCATGAATATTTTAAATAAATCCTCTGATGATAAGCCTTTAGTAAAAAGAAAGAAGGGGTATTGGATTCTTTTTCCCCAACACAGAAATCCTCTATGTGAGGCATATAGGGAGGGTGTATTTACTCTCTCAGGCCAGTAGGGCATACTTTTTTGCCTGCTTTAAACTTAACATGGTTCCTAGACTCCTACAACAGCTAATGTCAGTCACTACACACCTGCCATACTAGCTGGGATGACTTAGGCACTGCGGAAAATCTGACTCACTGAATGTAATGAATGTGACTGCCATTATTGAGTTGGAGAGCAGCCGAGAAGAAGGGATCGGTTTATGGTATGTGTTGAAAATCTGTAAAGTCAGATTTTATTGGATCGGTGTGGAATGGGAATTCCAGAGAACAGAGCCTTCGAGAATATTTGAAGTAGAAATATATATGTACGTGTGTGTGTGTGTGTGTGTGTATATATATGTACATATATATATATGGCCCTTTGAGTGCCTGCTTTAAATATTTAGTTTTTCAGCAACACTGTGCTCTTTATTTGTTAAGAACAACAACTCTGGAAATCTCAGAGCAACGGTGGCTCTTGTAGCCTGCCTTTTTACTACTTGAAATATTTGAGTAGCTATGAAATACATGGGAAATTACATGCATCATAAATCTCTAAAAAGCATAAATTTGGAAGTTATCTTTGTATCACCAAGAAACGTGTGTGTGTGTGTGTGTGTATATATATATATATATATATCACTTATGTATGTCAAGCACTTAGAGTTATCTACAAAATATTAGCACGTTAAAAAAGTAATTCAAATACCCAAGAGTATAAAATAGTGCATAAAATAGAGGAAGAATGTAATGCCCTTTTATTCTCTCGTAAGGATCTCACATAAATTTTGAATTTTAATATTGTCCATTATATTTAGTAGTGCAATTCTTTTTGACATTTAAAACAATAATATGTGGAGGTAATAACCAAACTGAAAGCCTTATCAAGTCAAAATCAAGCATTTTCATTCTAGGATTTCCTGGTGATAATAAGTTACTTATTTACTGAATTTCCACCATTTAGCAAAAGACAAAGCTCTGAGGCAACTTACAAAAAGAGATAGGTAAAATACAAATCGAATATGAGGACCAAAGATTAATTATTTCATTTATACGTCCACATTCTTTCTTTATAGAAGGGTATTAAAAATGATTACCTTCTAGAATTTTAATCTGTTTAGTGTTGACCGGGTTTCATGAAGAGGTTAAGATAATAAATGATAAATGTATTTCTCAAACTACTGGAAACCTATCACATTTTGAGTTGTGTTTCTGTGTTCGTTGTTAGTGTTCTTAGCTGTGACCTGCAAAGATCATTGAAGTACTTCTGAAATTGCAAATATTTGTTTCCAAAAAATTGGAACTGACTTTCTCACTTTTCATTTTTTCTAAATTTTGCTAGAACTTGTGGCAGTTGGAAAGTTTATTAACTTATTTGTAAGATTTTGCTATGAAGTGCATTTTGATCAGTGGAATGGGAAAGGGTTGGCCTGAAATCACAGCATTTGAACCTAAAAAGACCTCCGAATACTCCACTATAACCCCTTTGTTTTATTTTACCAAGAAGAAAACAAAACCCAGAGAAGCTGTGTGGGTTTTTTTAAGTTTTCAGTGGGTCTACAGCATAGCAAGAGTTCAACCTCAGACCTTTTTCATCCTATGTCCTCTTTACTGTGCTGTGTATCTTCTCCCAGCATCAGAGAAACCCTATCCTCCATGTCTTGTTTCCCTCTCCTTTCGTTATTTCTGGGTCTCGTGGTTTTCATGATCTTAGGAGGGACAAGTAGTTAAGTGAGGCATCTCATAGTTTGAGATGAGTGTGAGGAGAAAGGGCCTTCACACTCTTGCTTCTAACTGGCTCACAGACATAAAGCTCACACCTGTGGTCATGACGGGCGTCTGTTGTCTGAAGATGACCAGTTTCCAGCCATGAGACCTTCCTTGGGTTTAGGACCTGTGGAACAGGAACACTTCGTAGATCACCTATGCCTAGATTAGGTGTCAGCCTGCTGGGGGTGAGGGAGCTTTGAAATAAAATGATATTTTAGTGGCCATGTGTCATTGGAAAATTATTGATGATCTGAAACTGTAGCACATTTTAAAATTTAGTAGTCAGCTCCATGGCAGAAACTATGTTCTTGCCTAACATTAGTTTTCTGTCTATGACATTTTCATTTGTAAGGAGTGCTAGTGGAGATGCTGGTCATATTACGTGGATGTCAGAAGGCAGTTTGGGGAAAAAAAAACGACTGAGTTAGCTCACTTCTATGTTTTTTTGTTTGTTTTTAAAGATTTTATTTATTTGAGAGAGTGAGCAAGTGAAAAAGAATGAGTAGGGGGAGGAGCAGAGGAAGAGGGAGAAGCAGACTGCCCTCTGAACAGGGAACTGTGATGCTGGACTCCAGGATCATGACCTAAGCTGAAGGCAGATGCTTAACCAGCTGAGCCACTCAGGCACCCTGAGTTAGCTCACTTCTATACAACACATCCTTTACATTATTGGGGGTCTTCAATCTTTTTGAAAATTGTGAGACACCTGTCTAGCAAAAGACACAGGCACATTCGCATGAATGTTTATAGCTAATTTGAGAATGTTCCCAGACTCTCCTCTTGTCTTCATGGATCCAGGCCTGGAGCATTAAAGTACATAGGCTTTGTGCACAAATAAAGGATTCAGTTGTGGGTATAAAGATGAATTTCTTAGCTCTTAAATGAACTGACTCAAAATATGGAAGAGACTTCCCATTTGAAGCATTCGGCTAATGATTTTGAGGATCCATGGTATGTGCTGTGTCAGTGAGCCTAACATTCTTTGCTGTGATGACCCTCATACCTTGGAGGTCACAGCTGCAAGAGGCTTTGACTTTCCCTCCATCAAAATGTCGCAGCAGCTTTTTTGACCAGCAGGAATAGGCTAGGTTGTGATGATAGCATGGGAGAAGAAAGGCTAGAGGAAGGAGAGAGGGATTTATTAAGGAGAACAAAGATTGATGATGGGGCAGGTCAGATACCAGCTGGGAAGGAATGTGCATGGAACCCCTGGGGCTTGGCCAACTGGTTAGGGCCTGGAGTCTCTGGCTTAGTCCATTTTATATTTTCTGTGTCTTGTGAAGGTCTTTTCCAGGGTAGGCTATGTTTTCTGAGGGTTTGTAGGGCCTCTGGGTTTCCTCAATCCTTCTAGCTTCCTACGACCCAGACTATCATCTTGTGGTAAACTATGTATAAACACTCTGCCTTGAGTGGAAAACAAAACCTGTATTGATAGGAGAGTTAAAGGATTATGGAACCTGAAATAGTTTCATTCGTTTGCACTTTAGCATAAGGATATTTGTGAGACTTAGTCTCATGTCTACAATGGGTAATTTTGTTGCGTATCTGAAATCAGGCATTACATATCCCGTATTTTTTATCTTAGTTTTTCAGGTTTATTGTTGTTGACTGTAGCTTTCTTGTTTTGTATACTGTGGTTTATTATCTAATTATTCCTTCGCTTTCCTATTGTGCTTTCTACAGCAATTTGTAGAAATAGTTGTGGAGATGGATTTTGTTCCCGTCCTAACATGTGTACTTGTTCCAGTGGCCAAATATCACCAACCTGTGGATCAAAATCAAGTATGTTAATTAGATGTGATCTTACTTCCTGCATTATTCTGAAGCTTGTGTGAAATACCAAATGTCCTTTTCAACAAGGACATATACGTCGATGATTATTTTCCTCGTTAGCTAGATCTGCATTAATCTTTGGAGTAAAAATCTTTAGTGGCTTAATTATTGTCACCAACAACTGAAGGGGAGGAAGATAATGATTTTTTATTAAGCAAAATGGTTTAATTCTGGTCCAGAAGCTATGTGTCTCTACAGTAAAAGTGTCTGGATTCAGTGGAAAAGAAATTCTTTGTGAATAACTTATGAACTATAACTTACTGAGTTTTTGCTCTGTGCCAGATACTGTTTTGTTTTTGACTATAGCGTTTTATTTAATCTTCACATGAAAACTATGAGATACTATTATTATCCTATTTTACAGTTTGGCACATGTGAATTAAACAACTTGCCATGGGTAACATAGATTTGAATCCATGTATTCTGATACCTAAACCTATAGGCTCCAACCCTAGGCTCTATTTATTGCCTTTGCATAATCCTGCAGCTCATGTCCTGTTTCATGGGTGAACTAAAGGAGAAAGGATAGAGGATTGGGATGACAACAAATACTATATGCTGACCAGATGCTCTACATTTATTAACTCACTTTGCTTTACACGTATTAACTCTCAGAAACCCTGTAAGATCACAACAGTGGAGTAGGATTGTGTTATTCATGACCCAATTCAGGATTGTCAGTTCTTCAAAATTAATCTTTTAGGCCAGTGTTTAAGATGATATTATAACAAGGTAGAAGCAGATACTGTTTATTTAATTGTTCAGTAATTAAATAAAAATTTAAATCTGCCTCAAGCCAGAGTGATGTTTTATTTTTAATATTTATCTCTCCAAATTTTCTCTCAGAAGAGGTGGCAGAGAATGTGTCTGACTCAGAAATTGAAGATATAAGACTTACATGACCAATGTCATTGTCTTCTGATGAAACTTCTGTGTAAAAACTTCTAGTTTCATTTTCTTTGAAAATGTGTCATTTTCTCAGCCTTTTAAAGTTCTTCATAATTCATACAGGCTTTTCTTGACCATCCTGATTAGCAGATTTCCTCCAGTGCTTTCAGAAACCTTCCTGGTCTGACTGCCTGGAAGATATTCTGCCCCTTATTTTCATTAACCCGTTGTCTTAGTTTACTCCTATATGCCTTCAGGAAAAAAAAAAAATCCTGGAGAAATTTTATAGTTCAGCTTCTTAATCCTCTCCCTGGGCAGCTAAACATTGACTGGGCCAACCCTCAGTTTATGGTATATAATTTCATAGGGAATCTGTGAATTTCTATGGCCTTGAGTAATACTCCCTTTTCATCAGGAATGTTTCTCTCTTTTTCCAGTCCTTAACCTGCTCCACTCCTCCAAGGCATTTAGCACCATCATTTGCCCTTTTTATGATATGCTCTTTTCCTTCCACTTGTGCAGTATTTGTGGCCACAGTGTTCCCTTTCTTGATTATTTTTTAGTCTCCTGTCTGCATCTTCATTAGACTTCCACTCAGGGTTTGGCATTCTCAACAGTATGGCCTCCCTGGGTGAACTTATTTATATGTATGCCTTCAACTACTACAAGTACGTTGCTAACTCATAGTAATTGTCTCCAGAATAGATCCCTCCATTGAGCCTCCTACTCACAGGTTCCATTTCCTATTCCACATCTCCACTTGAATGCGTAGTAAACGTCTGAAACTTGGTAGCAGGAAATTTGGTTCATTGTTGCCCACAGTCTACTTCCAGTTTCTCTTGCTTCAGGAAATGCCACTGCCCTCTACCCAGTGCCTAAGCAACTGTTTCTCTTTCTCTTTACTTTCTTCCTCCTTTTCTCATGTCAACTCTTTACACAAGACCTCTGGGCTCTGTTGGAAAACATATATTAAATGCATCTTCTCCATTCCATCACCACTGATAGCCTGTGGTTCAGCTTCCGTCATCTCTTACCTGCACTGTTGGAGTAACTTCCCAATGGCTTCTCTGGCTTCCACTCTTAATCTCTTCAGATCTGTTCTCTGCAGAGCAGCTAGAGGAATCCTCGAAAAATACAAATTGCGTCACTTTACTCTCTTAAATCCTTTCAGTGACTTCTTTTGCATTTGGGATATAATGCCAGCCCTTCCATGGCCTGGGAGACCTTGCATTGTCTGGCTGGCCTCTGGATGCCTCTCTAAGACCTTTTCTTTCCAGCCTGACTCTATAATCATGTGACTTTAAGTTTTTCAAATAAAGGAAACTCTCCACCATCTGAGGGTCTTTCAGCTTGCTGGCTCCTCTCCCTGTGAGCTTCCTCTCTGGTACTTCTCATGCCTGGCTCATTCTCTTCCTTCAGAACTCTTCCTAAGTGTCACTTGAGAATGGTCTTGTCTCCCTCCTATCTGGATTTCTTCTTGGCTCCAGGCTATTCTCCTTTACAACAAAGTTTCCTTTGGAGAACTTGTCACAATCTCTAATGACATTGCAGCATTCGTTCACTTGTGTTTTGTCTGTCTCTCTGTGGGAATGTTAGCTCCATGACGGTGGATACTAAGTATCATTATAGCGGACACTCAGCACCCCCCCATCCTGAATGGCTACATAAGTCCTTCTACCTCCTAGGAACTATGCTACCAGTCACCATATACTGATTTCTTTTAACACTGAAAGTGTAATCTATTTTAAATGCCTACCAAATAATGTAACAAACACACTCTTATGTGTCGGCTTACACAAATAAGTATATATATATGGGTCATAACATTTCTGTAGAATGCATTTGTCATTGAATTGGAGATTTAGTATAGTTTAACTCTGACATTAAAATTTCAGTGATTGATATTTTTATATATTTTGTTGTTGTTGTTCATTGCAGTTCAGCAGTGCAATGTTAGATGCATGAATGGAGGAACTTGTGCAGATGACCATTGCCAGTGCCAGAAGGGATATGTCGGAACTTACTGTGGACAACGTAAGGAACATTGGAATAGACTTCATTTAGAAATTATTTTATTTAGTGTGCATTTCGTACTAACTCGAAGTTGAAGGACCTGTAAAGCTGATGATCATTAAAAAAAAAATAATAACTTTATGTAGTAAGCCGTACCTTATAGCTAAATTCCTAATTTTTACCCTAGGAGATTTTTTTTCTTTTAAGATTCTTGTGTTTTAGAGTGTTGATGTTGAATACCACTAGTACTTCCTCAGATTTGACCCATATCACAAGTTAATATTTACTTGCTTTTTTTTTTTTTTTTTTTTTTTTTTTTTTACAAATCTTGCTCTGTAAAACACGAATACCTTCCTGAGGACATGGTAAAGATTATTGTGCTTTCACTCTCTTTAGGATATCCAAAATTAACCCTAGGAGAGCCAATATTATAAGTTGTCTTTTGCTCATATATATTTAATTATGTAATGAAATAGTGCAGGGCTCTAAAATGATTTTTAGAAAATCACATTTTGTTGTGAAAGAGGGAGCTTTAATTCAGTTAAGGTCTTTTCTTCACTTAATGGAGAATATTCTGTACTAATTAGGAAATAACTTTTTAACAAGGGTGTGGGGATGGTCACTCTTGGATTATGACATATCACTGGAGAACACTGGAGGTTTGTGTTTCCCAGATTGTGGGACTCTTAAAAGAATCCCCGTATTTTTAAGTGTGGATAAGTAGAAGGACATGACATTGAAGAACGTTGAATCATAAATAATAACAAAGTCCCTTCTCATTTCATTTGGATTTCATCACAGGCAGGGTGTAGGTTCACTGCTAATTTTCATGATATCCCTAAGAATTTTTCGTCAACATTTTTAACATAGGAAGACTAAATAGGTGTGCAAGAATATCTACCTTGTTTTAAGCTAATCATATTTTTATTGGAATTTTAAAGACTTAAAAAATTGTTTTCAATATGCATAAAGCATAAAACTATTTTAATCATTTTTATGCATACAGTCGAGTGGCAAAGCATTCATTCTATCTTCTTTATGTGTATGACTACTCTAGCTACTCATATACATGGAATCATACAATATATGTCCTTTTATGGTCAGTTTAGTTTACTTAGCATAATGTGTTCATGGCTCATCCATGTTAGAGCATACATTAGAATTTCCTTCCTTTTTAAAACTGAATAATACTCCATTTTGTGTACATACCGTAATTTTTTTATCTGTTTGTCCACAAATGGACCCTTGAGGTGCTGCCACTTTTTGGCTATTGTCAATACGGATGCACAGTCATCCCATTTGAGTCCCTGCTTTCAGTTCTTTTGAGTACCATACCCAGAAGGAGAATTGCTGGATCATGTGCTAATTCTGTTTTTAATTTTAAGAGCTGCGTTACTGTCTTCCTTAGTGGCTGCACCGTTTTACATTCCCACCAGCAGTGTATAGGGGTTCTAAGTTCTCCACATTCTCACCAAAGCTTATTTCTGCTTTGTGTTTTGGTTTGTGTGTGTGTGTGTGTGTGTGTGTGTGTGTGAGATAGCCTTCCTAATAGATGTGAAGTGGTATCTTCTTGTGGTGGTTGTTCTTAGTAAGATTGCCTTCCCGTTAGGGTAATACAGCTTTCCATTTATAAATGCTATGAAGTTTTCTTTTAAAATGATTTAAAATAAGTAGGTGAATCAATTTAAAGAAAAATACTTTGTTCAGATCGGGAGTCAGCCACCTTTTTCTGTAAAGGCCAGATAGTAGTTTAGACTTTGTGGTCTCTGTCACAACTCCTGAGCTCTTCTATTACAGTGCAAAAGTGACCATAAACCATATGTAAATGAAAGAACTTGGCTGTGTTTCAGCAGGACTTTATTTTTGGGCACTGAAATTTGAATTTTATACCATTTCCATGTGTCCCAAAAATATTCTTCTTCTCTTGATTTTCCAACCATAGAAAAATGTGAAAACTGTTCCTAACTCACGGGCAATTCAAAAACAGGTAGTGGGCCAGATCTGACCTGTGGACCGTAGTTTACGGACCCCTTGTATAGGTGGCTTTCGGGTATGGCTATAGCTGTGGAGATAATCTGAGGCTGACGGGTATGGGAAGCAGAGCATTAAGGAATTTAAGAGAATACACTGCATAGAGGCCAGTTTTCTTCCAGGAATAGGAGATGCCAGTGTAATAACTTTTTTGGGCTAGGGTTAGCCAGGCAAGAGCAGGAAAAATCTAGACAGCAGTGTAACAGAAGTCATAGCAAACTTTCTTTTTGCATGGATGATTTTTCTCTATATTTTCTTCAAATATTTAGGTGTTTTCCTAATTTTGTACAATGGACTCCAGTTTACAGCTACTAAGAAAAAACCTATTGTGAACACAATACTTAAAAGGAGACAGATTTACACCTTTTTTATACCTAAACAGAAGTGTTAGGTGATCTGATTGTATTTCTCTTTTGTAGAGCTCAGTAGCAATCTAAGAGACACACTTATCCATTCTGAAACTCAACCTTCTGTTATATAGGGGGAGAAAATCATAATTACTTTAAAATTACAGGGGGAAGAGCCTTGCCTCAACTGATCTTTCAGGTTATGACCTCAAATCTACCATGAAACCAGCCACTTTCAGCCTGAATTCAGCTGCTGTATCTGGCTGGGTCATATCTGTGTATACGTGTATTTTCCTAAAGATTCTGCAGAAAGAGTTCTAGCTGGTATGTCCCTTCCCCACTCTTTGCACAGAAATGGTGAGTAAAGGGATGGAAAGTAGTTTCCCTTCCTGGAGGAGGTGCTTTTATGTTCTTTGCCCTGTGCCAAACCATACCACTAGCCCACACTTTTCAGTCAGGGGAAAGGGGAAAAAAGCCCTGGGTCAGAAGAGCAGCATATTTGAAAATTTGTTCACTGAATATCTCACGAGAAAAAACTCTGATTGCCCAACATTTACTCAGGGTTACTAGAACATATGGTGCAAGCAAATCATGTAACCAGCAAAATTCACTTACAGCAAGTACGAAGGTGCGAGGTTTGACGCCTCATACACATCAGCTCAAGACCAGGTATAAGGAAGACACTTGCTGAGCTGTGCGACACAGAGACAGCATTATAGTGCTGGGAGTAAGGAAGCAGGTGTAATAATTCTCAGCTTGTGAATCCAGAAAAGTCCTGGAAATACGTTTGCTTAAATGAGGTTTATAAAAACATTTAAACTGCTTAGCTGCCTTCCCAGAAGTGTGGAAAGCATTCCTTAGAAAGCACTCTTTTATTCAGCAGTGTTCACTGAGTCACTCCTGTGAGCCCCACGCTGTACAGGGTGTTGGGAGTGAATCGGTGAGCAAACAAGATAACCTAAAGGTCCCGTTTTAGGTCAGTGGGCAAAGTGTTGGAGACAGAGGGAAAAGCAGATTCACAGCACCTGTGGTGGGAACAGACTTCACCTGTTTTGTAGATAGTTAGAAAACCCACTTGAGTAAAGAGAGGAAAGGAGGTAATGGTGGGAGGTGAGTTCAGAGGTGGTGGTGGAAAGCCTTACCCACCAAGGAAAGAAATTGGAACTCTAAATATTATGGGGAGCCATTGAGTTAGTTTGAGCAGTGGAGTGATACGAACTGATTAACTTAAAAAACTTAATCACTCCGGCTACTACTGGATTGTGGGAAGGGTGAGTGAGAACATGAGAGGTGAGTTAGCAGCTCCTGCAGTCATCAGGTGCTTGGTGCTGGAGTAACAAGCTTGTGGCACGTGCTTGTCTTGGACTTGTATTCAGAGGTAGAGTCTATGGAAGGACGTGTATGCTGATGGAGTGGGTGTGCTGGGGGAGAAAAACAGAAACAGAGATCCATGATGACAACTGGAGGATTTGGATGGAGCTCCAGAGGGAATGGTCGTGTCAGTTCCTGAAATGGGAAGACTGAGCCGAGAGTGGGTTAGGTGGAGCTGCAAACACAGGATGGCAAGAGTTTTGTTTTGAACTTGGTAGTTTAAAAAGTCTGTTAGACCTCCGATTGGAAAGGTGTATGAGTTAAGATCTTCGGAGAGACCTGAGGGAGATAGGAACTTGGGAGCGTGTAGACTGAATTTTTATGTAGATAACAGGTTACTTATAGGCCTGGGTGAAGATCACTGGGAAGTTGGTGTGCAGAGTATGTAGCATGTGGTTTTCGCCATTGCCTTTTGCTTTATCCCACACCAGGAGTAAGCATTTCTTTTTTCCTGGGTGGTCAGCCTTCTTTCCATGGTGGAAATTTGGGCATATTCATGTTTCTTTGCAACTCCAGTTGAAATGTAAATTTCCATTTCTGTTACATTTTGTTGCAAGGAAAACTACTTCAGAAAATAACTTTCATCGTAAGTCATTCTTAAGAAGGAAAATTACCTTTTATTTATTTTTTCTTCTACTTTTGTATGCATTGTCCACTTTTGCTGCTGTTGTCCTTCAGTATAAACTCTGGGTAATGTAGAGCAAGTCTTATTTTCATACAAATACTTGGTAGAATAAAAGAGAAGGAGAATTAAAGTTTGTAGAACACTTAATGTGCAGCCATTGTGCACTTTGTTTTATACATCATTTTATTCAACCCTCAAGCCCCTCTCAGGTAGGATCTATTAACTCGATTTTCAGCAGGGGAGCTGAGAATCAGAAAGATGATGTGATCAGGATGTGTGGAACCAACAGAACTCCTCATCTGTTCACTGCGACTTTTTGCATCGCAAAATAGTGGGAAAAGGGCGGGAAGACATTCACATATTTACAGGATTTTTTTTTTTTAGTATCTTTGGTAGATCAAATTCTACAGTAGAGGATGGGGATACAAAGGCAAGTAAACTCTAGTCTCTGTCCTGGAAGAATTCACTCTCAGGCAAGTACCAGAAATATAAGCAAATGGTTCTGTCAGTGAGTCTTATCTTTTTTGCTCATGGGAGCTCTTTACATTTAAAAAAAATGAAATTATTGAGGGTCCCGAGGATCTTTTGTTTAAATGGAGTATGGCTGCTGATATTTACCATATTAAAAATAAAAATAGAGAAATTTTTTAAAAATTTATTTAAAATAATAAAACCATGTTGAATGTTTACATAATTTTTTATGAACATTAACTATATTTTCTACAAAAACAAAAAAGTAATGAGTAGAGAGACATCGTCAGTCTAACCTAGACAGATTAGACTAGGTTTCATCTGTACTGGACAGGTTCTTCAGAAGAAATTCAGGGACTATGTAGCCCTCTTCTCCTACTAGGGATTTGGAAGTCTGTTTTGGGAAACCCTGAAACAAAGAAGCACTTTCTCCACCTAGCCCCGGGGATGCATCCTGAATGTCAGTCATGAATGCTTTTTCCCAATCATTGTTAAAGGCTAGCATGGGTCTCATGAGAGAACACATCAGGGAAAGTGATTTCCATTTATATTTTTTACAGCTTGATCATATTTAAAGTACATTTCTCACATCATAATTAATTACATTAGATAAGGGCTACCTCTTTGCAGTATGTGTTTTTTAGCATTTGAAATGTTCAAGTGCTGTCCATTGTTTCTGTGGAGTTCCACACCACTGAGACTTCTCTGACAGGTTTTTGTTTTCTTCCACATTCCTGTCCACCCCCATCTTTCTCACGCTTCTCATGACCTTTATTTCCTTTCCTTTATCCTCTGTATTTGTTCATCCTGTTTATTGCCCGGCCCACATTTCAGGACAGGGATGAGTTGCAAGTGCTGTGTAGGCGCTAGTGAAGAAACAGAAAGGTGTGGTTCTTCCAAAGATGCACTTGTGCGAAGGTACATAGAATCATTCCTGCTTTTGAGCAAAGCCTGATAGAAAGAATTTTAAAGCCACTAGCGCAGTGGTGCATTAAGATAAAGAAGTCTTTTGTTTCAAAGTATGTTTTCATTTGATACTGTTAGCAGAACAGAAGCCACTTGGAAGCTTTCTAGATCAAAATAGGTAATCCAGCTCAGTATTCATGGTACGGAGATAGAAACACTATTGCATTTTTAGATACCCAATTATTTATTGAGCTTCCCTTTTTCGATATGTACCTCATTTGAAGGGCACACAGTTGTCCTTTGCCCCCTCACTTGGCTCTAATGTTCGAAGTTCTGTTTTGGGCGCAAGTCATAGAATATAATCCTTCATCTATGAGGACAGTGTTTATGTTTGACAAGGTGGGTGCGTTGATAGACAACCTCTTAGTACCAGTATTTTCTGTCAGAGAAGGCATGATTCTTGGATTCCACTGCCGTCAGGAGAGTTTGTAGGAATAGTGATTTTTTAGGGAATGTGTGGAATGGTCTTTACAGAGTAGTTTTCTCTTTGTGGTCCTGGCTGCTGAGGGTGGTGCAGTGGAGGAGAGGAGCCGCTCAGGGTCAGTTTGGGCTCCTTGACTCCCCGGGGCCCACGGAGCCTGAACTGAATCCTGGTCTCCCTGGTGACAAGTAGAAAGGAGTGAAGGAGTGTATGCTGCATGTGTTCGTCTTAAAAATTTGGGATTTGGGGTTAATTTTTTAATAAAAATATTTATTGTATTGACACAGTGAGGTTTTTTCCTTCTTTTCTTTTATATTCTGTACATACTCTGTACACATTAGTTATCTCTCTTGGTAGTTTGTTGCTGAATTGATGGTATTTTCCCCCCACTGTTCATGTTAGTTTTTTCTTTTTGTATTTACCCACCTGGTCCTTTTTCTTGAGGGGGGGAGCTTTTTTCTTCTCTAATTTTTCCTTCTCTTTGTTGCCATATCCTCTTTATTTTTCCATGTCACATCCCTCCCTTTTTTCCTGTCTTTCTGCTACCTATCGTCTGCCCCCTTTATCCTACATTTCTCCATATTTTATTTTCTTACCTATGGAGATTGATTATGGGGGTAATAGAAGTAAGGTAACAGATTGGTTAGTTACATTCTGACAGTATGAGCATTTGAGCCAGCCAATCTTTGTGATTCTGTTTTTGTTGTTGTTGTTGTTGTTTTAAGATTTTATTTATTTATTTGACAGGGAGAGAGATCACAAGTACGCAGAGAGGAAGGCAGAGAGAGAGGGGGAAGCAGGCTCCCTGCTGAGCAGAGAGCCCAATGGGGGGGTGATCCCAGGACCCTGAGATCATGACCTGAGCCGAAGGCAGAGGCTTTAACCCACTGAGCCACCCAGGCGCCCCCTTGTAATTGTGTTTAAAAGAAAAAAAAAAAAAAACTTTTACCAGATGTGTGCCTAACAATGTGATTTACATGAATTGTGTAGGCTTTTGTCTCAATGTACATTAGGTATATTTATTTAAATGTGCATGCAAGCTGTAGATTGTGTTCGAGAGGTACGATCCATTATGGGCTGTATCTCCATGCTGTATGGCACAGGTGACCTTTGAACAACACAGGGCTTAGGGATGCCAGCCCTCCACACAGTTGAATATCCGTGTATAACTTTTGAATCCCCAGAAACCTAGCTACTGATAGTTGTTCAGAAGCCTTACTGATAAACAGTGGATTAACACATATTTTTTTGAGTTATATGTGTCATATACTGTATTCTTAAAGTAAGCTAGAGAAAAGAAAATGTGATTAAGGAAATCCTAAGAAAGAAAATACACTTACAGCACTGTACTGTGCTTATTGAAAAGAATCTACTTATGAGTGGACCAGCACAGTTCAAACCTGTGATGTTCAGCGGTCACCTGTACTTGGAGATTGACCATATAATGAGCTTCTTGCTGTGTTTGTGTGCAGCTGTCTGCGAAAATGGGTGTCAGAATGGTGGACGTTGTATCGGACCTAACCGCTGTGCTTGTGTTTATGGATTCACTGGTCCACAGTGTGAAAGAGGTAAGAAAAGAGAAATGAGAACCTCCCTTTGGAGAAGTCTCTTTTGTTCTAGAAGCATGTAATTTTTGGTTATCCAAAGAAATTTCTTCTGATGAAATTATATTTTTATTCGTTTTTGATGATGTCTATAACTTGAATGGTAAGATTACTAGGCATGACTAACAACAACTGGAGAGTGTCAGTTTTCTGCACCAGAGTGAGCTCAGGTCAGGAAGCTCGTGGAAGTTCTATTGGGCAAGAGAAAAGGAGTGGAGGAATGGATGCTCAGTAGTCATCCAGCATTGTCTATTTTACCTGTGTAAATGGTCAGTCAAGCCAATATGAAACCAATTTACCATGATATGAATAGTACCTAAACTCACAATCCGTAGATTGCTTGAAATCTCCAGTGTCAATGCACTAAATGATCTATTAATGGTGTCCTGGAAGCAAATGTGCCAGTGGCCTACCAAAGATGTTTAATCTTACAAAATGTGAGAAATAACTATTTAACACTGAACCGATATGAGTAAAGATAATGTTAAACTAGAAGCAGTATTACATAATCACTCATAATGACATACATCCTGAATTTATTTTCCCAGGGCTTGTTATAGCATCTAAACTTGTACAGCGTGTTCTTTGTTGCCAAACATTAGAGTACATGAAGCTATGCCATTGAAATAGTACAGATAAGTAGTGGTGATGGTTTATATATGTATAGAGGTTTTAAACTGCAAAGAAGCCTTGTATTTAAAAAATTATACTCATTACCCTGACAAAAACTTCATCTTAGTATTTGGGTTAAATCTTGAGAAGAAATGGAGAAATTGGAATTCTCGTTAAACTTTGAAAAGTAAGATGTATGAAGCTTTTTAACATACACTGGTATGTATATATACCTCATCATATTATTCCTAAGGTAATTGAGATTTCTTGGGACTGAAATACATTCCACAAATGACAGAGTTTATGGTTATACTTAGGGCAAATTTAAATGTCTTTACCAGATGCTTTTATTTTGGGAAAAAACATTCATTATGAAATGTTAGCCTGAAAAGGTAAGTTGTTGGGAATGCAATAACACAAATTTCCTACATAATGTTGTTTATTTTAATACTACAGAATGAAAAATATTTCAATTTAAAATTTCAAACATAATTTTAATTGGTGAAGATGATGTTCGTTTTTCTGGCAGTCATGTAACCTTTATAGTTCTCTCGTCCTGAAGCAGATTTCAAGGTCATTTCCTAATTGGCAAAGGAATTGGGCAGTTTCAAGTCAGAGGTTTCCAGGCATTACATCATCATTCTTCAACAGTTATCCATTCATTAGATTTGTTAGTCCTTACTACATTTATGGGAATCCAATAAAGACGTACATATATCTTACACGTACAGTAGCATGTTTTCAGAAGAAATTTCAAAATTGATTAGTTAATGAATTGGACTGAAGGATATTTTTAAAACATGGGTTTGCTTCTTAAAAATCTTCTTAACTATTAGCCTTCAGATGAAAGTTCTAAAACTTTTTTCTTCGCGACAAAGTTAATAATTTTCACTCTTGTATTGCACATATGAACTTGCACGTTTTTAGAAGATATTTTCAATGGAATATTTTAGTATGTAATAACTGACCCTGTAAAAGTAGAGTTCATAATTTTTCTTAAGAAACATTTGTCTACATACATATGCAAGGAATAATTCATTTATGTTGAGCTTAGTGAATATGAATAGGCTCACATGCCCTGTTAACATTTGAAGTTCATATTGTGTTTTTCAATTACAGAGTTTCAAAATATATGTTCTTTGTTCTCTTTAAAAAAAAAAAAAAAGACTTTTGTGAAATGAGGGATGTTTTTCCTCCTTAATGTAGGACACATACAATTTTCCTTTAAATTGGCCTCTGGGGATCAGTCGTATGATAAAACATGGCTGCTTTTCCAGCTATCTAGGCTTTTGGCAGACTGGTTTCCGGGCTGGAGACAGAGACGGAGTGGTAACTGAGTGGCTGGCATGATTATGGTATTTAACTTGAGTCTTGGTGCTGGGTTAGCTGAACCTCTTTGGAGTTCTCTTCTCCCTCATGCTGATATGTACAATGACCTTTTATACTTAGCATTAAAGAAAGAGTTCTTATGGCCGCTGCTGATTATAGAAGGCAGACAACCCAGCTGGGTCCAAGGCACATGTAGAGACTCAGCTCTTTTGGCTTCTCTTTCTGAATACATGACATTTGAAAAAAAAGATAAATATTGCACTTAATATATATCTGAGAATACAGAGAAATGGAATTAACATCGTATATCAAAACCTGGTGCTTTTTTCCCCAAACACTTAAAATGTACCTTATTATTTATCAGTAGACATTTGGTGGCAGTGGGGTGGGCAGGCAAGAAATGAATTTACCTAAGGAATTTCTGGACAAAATGCGGTGATTACTTGATCACAAATTCAGCCAGCCCAAACTCCTTATTTCAGTTTCTTTGACTTAAATGATTGTTGAAATCTTTAATTTTCCTTAAGGCTTATATAAGGACCATCTGTTAAAAATATATCCTAGACTCTTTTAAATTATCCAAAAATTATTACTACATACTGTTCTTATCATGTAAGCATGACTTTCTTTTAAAAATACATAAATTTGGTGAAATTTCAAATATCCTTGTATTTAGTGACATCTTAAAAATGTACATTTTTCAGTAAATGGTACCTTAAAAAGGAGGATTAGAGATTAACTTTTTAATCTATGGACATTTTTAAGAAAAATTCCATTTGTCAATCTGAAGCTACTTTAAAAAAGGTGAGATCAAATGGTAAAGTCTATGAAATGCAAACTTTCAAGCCTTTGTGCAAAATGAATCAGGGATGGATTTCTCTTCAGGATAAGTTTCATAAAATCATCCAGTTATAGAATCTTATGCATGATCCCATTGTCTGAAAGCCTTTTGGAGAAGTCACTCAGCCTCTGCTTGAATATCTCCAGTCACAGGGTTCTCACTCACTCGCCCCACTGAGAAGCAGGGTTTCATAGTCAGAATCGTGGTTGTTAAAATGCTGTGTTATGGTTCTACCTAAGCTAGGCATTTAGGAGATAGCCCATCCCTTATTGTCTAGTTTGGTGGACATGATGATGGTGGCTTTTCTAAAGGGAGGCACTCATAGTCTTACCCCTCAGGTTTGCATATTGGTAGCTCAAAGTCTAATTATAAGTTCTTGAGTTATTCTGTGTATTTGTGTTCATCCACCCACATTTCAGGAAGTAAAGTAACTGGCACAGCTATTCAGCCTACTCAGACCATATCTAGATTCTCCAAAAACAAGAGTGGAGGCAGGCGAACTAAGGTTTTCCTGAATTCTGGGAATTAGGTAGATCAGACCTAAGTGTGTTCAGAAATAATTGATGCATGTATTAATTAACTAATTCCATAGTCTTGGAATTTATTATAAAGTACACATGGTGAGTTTGTTCAGCCTATGAAATAACAGCAAATTAGTGTGACCAGGAATACAGGGGAGCATGGTGAGAGAAGGAGAGAGTATATTATCCAGGATTCTATAGGCAATGGATTTGATGCTTCCAAGAAATGTATAAGCAGTACTTTTCGGAAAAAAATTCCTTCCATTGTAATATTCTTATCTAAAAGAAACACGTTTATTATGAAATAATTTCAAAGATAGGATAAACAAAAACATACAATTCATAATTCTTCCAGTCAGAATTAATTATTTTATAAAACCCTGGGGGATATGCTTTGAATACTTTTTTCTACTACACATATATTGCTTTTGAAGATTGGGATCTTTCCATTCTTACTGGACTCCATCCTTCTGTAATGTGATATCTGCTTGTATCCTGCTCCTCATTTGTGTTAGGAAATACATGATGTTAAATTAAGATTGAAATAGTCGTGCTGCACATTGTAACAGTGAGGGCCAGGCATCTACATTCTCTACAATCATGCCGTGTTTGTAAAGTTATTTTCTGGGTGTCACAGATGAGGGAACTTTGCCCAGGTAATG
Organism: Potos flavus; assembly: GCA_028534135.1. Classification (NCBI taxonomy): domain Eukaryota; kingdom Metazoa; phylum Chordata; class Mammalia; order Carnivora; family Procyonidae; genus Potos; species Potos flavus. The sequence continues at coordinate 16,003,521 of CM052895.1, read as the reverse complement.
CTTATGGTAGCACTGGGAAGTATAAGGATGAAAAGAGGGTATCAAACAATCTAGTTTAAGACCTTAAACTCAATTACTATGGTAGCTGCCTGCATGCCATAATTATATTTCTCTATTAATTGACATTTAGGGTCATTTCCAGATTTTCTTTTTGTTTTGTTGGCTTATTTGTATTTTAGCAATGCCGTGATAAAAATCTGTGTACGTAAATCTATAACCTCGATTTTATTCTTAGAAATAGAAATGCATAGAAATGCAACTGCTGAGTTGTTGAGTATGTGAAAATTTAAAGCTTTTGATATATTCATTTTATTTCCCTCTAAAAAGACTTTTTATGATTTATTCCTTGGTATCTTAAAAATATCTGTAGTTTTCCCCCTAGCGCTATGGAGATTTTTTCTTTTTGCTTTTTTAACCATAAGTTAGAATATATAGGAGGAAAATTTTTATTTTTAAATGAAGTAAATTTATTTATGAATATTAATTTTCATGTATCTTTTGATAGGAGTTGGAGCTCAAGCTACAAAGACAAACAATATAAACTATGTTAATGAGAAGCAAACTTAACAGCAGTGGTCATCTACTTAAACATTAAAAAGGAGTATCATATGTAAATAATAGGAGTAGGGACAACTTTACGTGAGAGCTCAGAAATGCTTCCTGGTTAAGGGAGGATTAGAAATATCTTCCTGCAGTTAATCTGAATGAAAAGAATATGACTCCTTATAATGAGAAAAAGCAGTTTTAGACTAACTCCTGTATTGTTATTACAAGATATACATCATGATTGACTTTTATGCTAAATAATTTTGAACTCCATACTTAAATACCAATTACCACAATCACTGAGCTGAACTTGTATTATAGAAATAAAATGTCTGCCTTTCTCTTGCACTCTGAAGATTTAGTGAGAAAGAAATTAAAAAGAACAGAGAGACTGTTACCAACCACAGATGTCAAATTCACGCGTGCCCACACGCACGCGCGTACACACACACACACACACACACACACACACACACACACACACATATTTCTGCACTCGTGAGACTGTTAGGAACATTTTATAACCTCACACTCTCTAAGTTAAACTTAGCCTTAAATGGGCATCAGATAAATACCAAAAGATCTGTGGGAACTTTACTTTTTGGCACTAGCTCAGATGACATCCTTATCTTGAATGCCATTAAGAACACAAGGGAAGGAAAATGAGAGCAAAAAGCAGACAGTGGTAAGTGGAAGGGAAGGGTGGGAAGAAAGAGAGGAAGGATGAGAGAAAAGGAAAGTGTAATGCTGAGACTAGGAGTGAAGATGCTTGGTTCTAGAAAGGAAAGGTCTACATTTGAGAGACAATCATTGATTGATTTGATCTGGGAGAAGCCAGGGCTCCCGCTTCTCAATCTTTGCTTTAAACCTCTGCTGTTTAGATGTGTGCAGTGAGATCAGATGTGTTGGCAGCCTGTTAGACTTTGATGCTTTACCTTTGAAACCCCTCTGAATTAAAGCAGTGAGCATTTTCATTTATTCCAGCTCTCAGTGCCCCTTATTTATACATTTCTTTGTTTTTAGTTTATCTACCTAGAGGCAGGGAACCCTGCAAGAGAAAATTTAAAATATTAGAATATTTTATGTGTGTGTAATTTTAAAAATATTTTCCTCTTTTCCTCTTTTAACATCAGGTTGGAAGACATTAGTGATTAACTTGTGTGGTCCCTGGCCAGAGCTACCACACACACACACACACACACACACACACATATGAATTAAATATAAAGAAATGTTATATAGGATTCAGTAAAAAATAATAATAAAATGTTCATGTGTACTCTGCACATTTGACCCTTGAACAACATAGGTTTGCACTCTGCAGCTCCCCTTATATGTGGATTTTTTTCAATAAATGTAGTACAGTACATTAACTGTATTCTCCCTATGATTTTTAATAGCATTTTATTTTCTCTTAGCTTACTTCATTATAAAAATGTAGTATATAATACATATAAAATATGTGTTAATCAACTGTTTATATTATTGGCAAGGCTTCTGGTCAAACAGTAAACCACTAATGGTTAAGTTTGGGGAGTGAAAGGTGATACGTGAATTTTCAACTGCATGGGGGTCAGTGCCCCTAACTCCTGTGTTGTTCAAGGATCAACTGTATTTAAAAAAAATCCCAAACATCATAAATGCCTAAACCGCACCGCATCCAAGGGTTTTAGATAAAGGACTGTGGACCTGCAGCTGCTTCATGGAATTGTTGGAAAGATTAAAAGCAGCAGTGTGTTCAGCTCCTGATATATAAGAGGCAGAGTGCCTGGCACATGGTAGGCGTCCACTAAGTAATATTTGTTGTGCTATAAGTACACAGAGTGTAGTCAGAATCAGAACTGAAGTCTGTCATGTTTTAAGTACACAGCATGTAGTCAGAATCAGAACTGAATATTAAGATCTATATGACCTTGGAAATGTGATTACCCTCTCTGATTCTTGTTTCTGCATATAAAATATGTGTCTTTCATGTGACCCTTATTTTTGTGCCTTAAATGACGCAGTATAATACCTGGCACCCAATAAGTGGTAGTCATTGATTTTAATCTCTCTTCACTGGACTCCCTATTTATCAAAAAAGTAAATATGTTGGCTGGCTATTCAAAATGGAAATTTTTTTTTTTCAAAATGGAAAATTTAAAAATGGAATTTCAAATGGGGAGTAAAAGGATTTTGTTAATTACTTAAGTCATATAAATACAGTTTCATGCTGTCCTTATTGAGAATACATACCATATTTTAAAGGAGGCTCACCTTCCTGGTATGAGAATTAAATGAGAGAGACAGTGCCTAGCCAGGGTCTGGTACAGAGAAGGTACTCAGTGAATGATAAGCTATCATGGTAGAAAATGAAAACAAGAGACGATAGGCTTCCTTGTACGAAAATTGTCTTGCTGAAGGAGAGAGAGAATTCCCGGATTACTAAGACTGTATCAGATCAGGGTGCATCAGTTGTGAACAATGTTAAGTTTCACCGTTTAACTTTGTAGGTTTTTCTGTGATAATACACAACAATAAACTGAAAGGTGTATATATCATTATCATTACTTTGCATGTTATGCAGTTGAACTTTTAGACCCTACTTACGTTGTTGTGACGTATTTGTGCTGTAAATGCCAGTGTTGCTGTCAGTACTTACTATTTAACTGATCTGTTTGGTCCTAGTCTCTGCCTTCACTGTACACAAGGTCTATTTCTGAGCATTTCGCAGTAGAACGGATATATGTGTAGGGATTATTTTGCTCAAGATACTTATAATCAGTAGTCTTGTGTGTGGCTCAATCTAATAGAAGGAGGTTGGGGAGGGTCTTTAAATAGGTCGGAGAACAGTTCCTCTGTGAAGCTTTCCTTGACTACCACACACCCCCTGCCTCAGTTTATTTTTCAGGCAAAAATTAGGCATGCTCTCCTTTTATCTACCTTTATCTACCATTCCTCTAGAATAGCTCTCTTCATCACTGTGTTGTGACTGCTTGCTTACCTGGCGGTGAACTTGTTAAGAGCAGAGATTTTTATCTGAAGTTGGCTTTGTGTTCCTTCTTCACACACTGCAGTATATGCAAGGCACACCAGTTATGTGACTGGATAAGCATTGGGGTTCCAAGTAAAAGAAATAGGATGAGAAAAACTGTAGACGTGATAGAGGCCCTTGAAGTTCATGGAGGCTTATTTATCATGGAGGCTCTAAGACATACTTAGTGAAACAGAAGCGTAGAAGGTGAGACTGGTCAAATAGACATGGACCTTCATATATGAAGCCTGGAGTGCCAGAGTCGAGAGGCTGCCCTTTATTCAGCAGACACTGGGTAGATGGATTATGAAGTACTTCTGTACTGGAAAGTAGTTCTCCGGAGAGGTTACTCTGCAGTGGCAAACAAAAAGGAATGGAGGGTGGAGAAACTGAGACAGATACACCATTCCGAACTCATTGCTTGTCAGGTAGATCACAGCAATGGATATATTATGTTTTTGTGTTTTTATTGAGACTGTGGATTTATAGATGTGTAAAATTAGTTTGCTAGTATTAATTTGGAAAGGAAGATGATGTAATATTGAAGGAAAATGACAGTTATGGAACATTTACTATGATAAGTGCTTGAGAGGAATTAATACTTGTAACAACCCAAATATACCTTTTAAAAAAAATCCTATTAACAGATAAAAAAAAACTGGGGCACAAAGAAGTAAAGCATTTTGCTCAAATTCACCCAGATAATAAAAGGAGATAGTGGGGTTTGAACACAAGTGGTATAACCTCAGAATTCATGCACTTAACCACTACATTATTTAAGTGAAACACAACCATATGGAAGTAATATATTCCCATTCTGTGAAACTGTATTGTGTCAGTTGTTCAGTATGAGAATGATAACATGGTGCGTGATTCCAGTTGAATGAAAGAGATGGCTTGCTATTTTTGTATTTTGTTATATGGCCCAGGGAAATGTCTTTGGAATATAAATTTCAGATTATAATTCTGAATTCATATACCCAGAGATTGTTTATATATATGATCTTCTGAAATATTTATTCAAAACTCATAATGCTTAAAAAAAAGTTGACTTATATTTCCAGCCAAGATGGAGTAGTAGGAATCAGATGAACTCCCTTGCCTGAAAAGAACTGAAAAACAGAATAAAAGATATGTAACAATGGTTTTCAAGATACTGAACATCAGGTAACAAATTATAGTGATGGAGAAAGAAGGACTTGGCTAGAATTTCACAGCTTTCTGTTCAAGAGTGTCTTTCCGTTATAGCTACACAGACTCCTTAAATTGAGGACTTGAAGTTAAACTTCCAGGGAGACCAAGATGGCTGGAGTTCTCAGGACTAGAGTTTTCCTGGAGAGGAGAGAGCTGTGTATGTTCAGAGAGCCTCTCTCAGATTTTCAGTGAAATACTGGTCAACACATGCATATGAGGAATGTATATAAGACTAGAGAAAGAAGCATCCAAAAGAATTGGAATAGATATTCAGAGCACACACAAGCCCATAAATACTGCTTTTCCCTCATACCAGGATGGAGACATCCCTACATTATCTACACGCCAATGGTTAGAGTACCCTGCAAGTTCCTTCTTCAGTAGTAGACAATAATTCGCTACAGACTACATGCTGCTCTAGTCCTGGTGAATAAATCGTAAAAGCAACATCCAGAAGGATCAAACATCCAAGAACAAAGTTCAACAATATTTGTAAGAATACAAATATACTAAGCACTCAGCATGTCAAAATTCACAATATGTGGCATCTAAACAAATAGAATAATTCACACACTTTGTACAAATAAGCAGAAGAGTATGATCATAATGAGAAGTAGTATCAGTTTACCAAAATCAATCCAGAACCTGCCCGGATGTTAGAAGTAACAGACTAGGAGACTAAAATTGTTATGAGGATATTCCGTATGTCCGTAAATCTAGAGGAAAGACTCAAAAAGAGATGTGAAATCCAAATTGAATTTCTGGAGATGAAAACTATAATATCACAAGTGAAATATATTCTGGATGGGTTTAATGGCACGTTAGATGTTGTAGATGTAAAGGTAAGTGAACCTGAAGATGTAGGAATGGAACTTACTCAAAATGAAAGAGAAAGAAGTTTAAAAAATATGGGGGCATATCAGCGAGCTTCCAGTGAACTTGTATACGTGTAATTTGGGATTAACCACGGGAGTGGATGGTAGAAAAAAATATATTTGAAGAAATAATGGGCAGATATTTTCCAAGTTTGATGTATTCTATAGAGTGACTGAAATAGGAAGATAATGAATCCCAAACAGAAGAAACATTGAGAAAACTGTTTCAAGGGATAACATCAGATTTCTCCTAAGTACGTAAACCCAGAAAATCTTAAAAGCAGCTGGAGAAAAAAGACTCTCTTGTACAAAGTTTAAAAAGGTAAGGGTCACAAAAAATTTCTTGTCAGAAACAGTGCAAGTGAAAAGACACTTGTACAGCATACTTAAAATACTGAAATTTTAAAAAAGTCCTAGAATTCTATATCTAGGAAAATGTCTTTTAAAAACAAAGGCAAAATATAACCTTTTATAAACATATAAAAGATAAAAGAATTTTTCACCAGCACACCTGCACTTCAAGAAATGTTAAAGGCAAAAAGAAAATAGATGTAAAGGCAGTCGTTCAAGCAGAAGAAAAATAATACCAGATATAAATATAAATCCCTACAAAGGAATGAAGAGCATCAAAAAGGTACCTGGATAGATAATATAAGATTTTTTTCCTAGTATTTAAGTCTCTGTGAGAAGCAATTTTGTCTTTAAGCAAAAATAATTTAAATTTTCTGTGGAGTTTTTAGCAGATGTAGTGATGAAATGAAACACAACAGAAAGGCTAGGAGGTTCTTACACTGCCAGATAGCATAATGTATGTCACTTGAATACAGGCTTGGATAAATTAAAGATGTGTACTCCAAGCCGTAAAGCAACCACTGAAAAATATAGAATTGTAACTCATAAGTCAACAAAAGGTGAGAAAATGGAATAAAAATTACTCAAAGTAGCAAAATAAGATAAAACAAATAAATGGCAATTAGAAAACAATTAGAAAGTGGTAGAGTTAAACGTAACCCTATCAGTAATGTTTTAAATGTGAATGGTCTCAGCATCCAATTAAAACGCAGAGATTGGGTTAGGGTTAAAAAACCAGTATCCAATTATATGCTACCTATAAGAAATATACTTAGATTAGAAGATTCTAATAGATTAAAAGCAAAAAGATTAAAAAAGAAGTATCTGGAGGATACTAACCAAAGGAAAGCTGAAGTGGCTCAATAAAAGTGGTAAATAAGTGGAAAGATACACTATACCATGTACTATGGTACATGGATTGGAAGACTCAATATTGTGGGATGCCTTTTCTCCCCAAATTTATTAGATTCAACATAATTCTGATAAAAATCACAACAGTTTGGAGAAACCGAGAGACTGAGTATAAAATTTATATGAAAATGCCAAGAACCTAGAAAAGCCAAAGCACATTCTAAAAAGAACCGGATTGGAAGACTTAAACTGCATGATTTCAAATTTGTTATCAGGCTATAGTAATCAAGAGAGTTTGGCTTAAGGATAGACAAGTAGAGAACCCCCAAAATGTACCCATAGTACATAGATCAACATAGTACATAGTGCATAGATCAAAGAAGTTGCAAAAGTGTTTTAATGCAGTCTTTTTAACAAGTGGTGCTGGGACAAATGGATATCCATATGCCACAAAAAAATTGATCCGTATTTCTCACTAAATATAAAAATTAGGTCAAAATGAATCATAGACCTAAATGTGAAATCTAGAGCAATAAAACATCTAGAAGACAACAGAAGATCCTTATGTGGGTTAGGCACACAAATCATTAGATATGTATTACCCAAAAAGAGAAATTAATGAATTGGGTTTCATCACGATTAAAAAACGTCTGGTCTTGAAAGACATTGTTAAGATAATAAAAAGCCAAACAATGAACTCGTGAAGATATTTGTTAATCATATGTCTGGTAAAGGACTTGGATGCAGGATATATAAAGAAATCTCAAAACTCCAATAATAAGAAAACAAACCACCCAATTAAAAAAAACGGGCAAAGATTTGTGAAGACACTTCATTGCAGCAAAGACCAATGAATGGCACGTAAACTTATAAAAATGTATTTAACATTATTAGTCATAAGGGAAACAAAAATCACAGGGAGATATTACTATTACTATGGGGAACTTTCATGCATTGCTGATGAGAATGTGAATGGTACAACTACTTGGAAACAGTTTGTCAGTTTCTTAAAAATTTAAACATATGCCTATTACATGATTTAGCTGTTCCACTCCCAGTTATTTGCCCCAGATAAATGAAAGTATATATGCATACAAAGACCTGTAGTCACAGGCTCATAACAGTTTTATTTGTAATAGCCCCCAAATGGGAAACAACCCAAATGTCTATCAACAAGAGATTGGATAAGCAAATTGTTGTATATTTCTACAATGGGATATTTCTCATTTATAAAAAGGAATGAATTGATAAATGCCAAATTGATGAACCTCAAAATACATATGCTGAAAGAAAGACGGTACACACAAAGATTTATACTGTGCGATTTCATTTATATATAATTCTAGGTAATTCAAACTGCAGTAACAACTAGCAGATCAGTGATTGCCAAGGGATGGAGAGGTGTGTGGATGGGCAGGATGTAGGAATTACAAAGAAGCAAGGGACAATTTGGGGTGGGTGGGAAATAGATGTACACTCGTTATTGTAGTGATGATTTTATGAGTTCATATCGTATATAAAAACAGGTTATACCCTTTAAATATGCGCAATTCATTATATATCGGTTATACCTCAGTAAAGCCATTTTTAAAAATTGAATAGTGAAAGTAATTGTTCAAACCAATTTAGCTTTAGGTTTTGAGATTAATGTCTCTGACCATGTATGTTTTTATCTGATTGTAGAAAAAGACGTGTCTAATAAAATCCGAATTTATCACCTTTTACAAAACTAGTCGATACTGCCCACTGATATGCAACATGAATAAACTCCATGCATAACTTCTTTTTTTTTTATTTTTTTAATTAACACATAATGTATTATTTGCCCCAGGGTACATGTCTATGAATCATCAAGCTTACACATTTCACAGCACTTACTATAGCACATACCCTCCCCAATGTCCATAACCCAGCCACCCTATCCTCATGCATAACTTCTTAAAAGAAGTAATTTCTTTGTGGTTGGTGAAGTTTGGGGAATAGAAACTATGTCTCTGAACAAGCATATTGATATTATAAGAAATATCCAATCACTTTTTCCCTGGGGAAATACAGTAGTGCTTTTTGCTTTCCGAATCCTCTGCTGGAGTTAAACTCATACTCAGTAGCAGCTAGGGAAACAGTGAGGGACACTTACTGAGTCATTATACTTAAACTTTTGGGGAACTTTATTTTGGGATTTTGAGAAAGCAGTTATCACTAATCACTATCTGCATAATCAGTGTGGATGTCTCAAGGAGCCAGTTGTCAAAGAGCCAGGAAATATCATTAAATAAATCATAAGACTACCTTTTTATTATTCCCAGTCATACCAACCACATCTTCTCAAGGAGTTAAAAACTAAATTTATGTTGAACAAAGTGTCATAACACATAGTGTTATTTCATATTTTTATTCATGGGGAGATTCTGTCCTTACAAAGTAAGTGGGAAAAACTTTAAAACATTAACTATTTTATACTCAAGCATTGTACCAATCTCATTTCAATACTGTTACTATTTTTCTTTAAACCTTAAAACCTGATTAATATACTTAGACCATCATTTCCTGATTTATTAACATTTTATGATTTCTGTTATCTCTCCAGTATGAGGGGACTATGTGCTGTATCCTTATTATTTCTTTTTTTTTTTTTTTTTCACCACACCTGTTGGGTGATTGGATTTTGTCATCAGGGTTTTTTTCTAGCAAGTGTTCATGAGTGCTTTCTCACTGGTAGATTGTTGACCTGTTGCCTTATACTTGAACTCCCAACACAAATAGGTTGATATTGAGAATTTATACTTTTTCCCTCATATTTTTATAGCTACCCAATTGTTTTCTGCCTCTGAATGTGCTGTGAAGAAATCTGAATCTAGCCTGATTTTTTTTCCTCCTTGCTAAGTTACCTGATGTCTTTTCACAGATACCTGAACAATTTTTACTGTATAAGTATGTATATCATTTATTCTGTGCAAATGTTAGTGAAACTGGTGTGATCATTTGATGTGGAATCATAGTGTTTTTCATTAACCTTAAGGAAATATTCTTCTATTATATCTTTGAATAGTTTTGCTGCTTTAATAGCTTCACTATTTCGATGTATTAATGTTTTTGCTTAAACTCGTGAGCTGTTATTTACTCTTTAATTGCTTTGATCTTAGTAATTCCTTTCTAGATATATCTCTTCTGTTTTGCTCTTTCTAAATAATTCAGTGGTTTTATAATTGAGTAAGATGTTTTTATGTTCAGTTTTTTCTTTAGCTGAGAAGCATTCCCTTTTGATACTTTTGTTTCCACCTAAAGGCTTTTTTTATTTATATAGTTCTTAACAGATTATTCTTTAGCACAAAGAACATACGCGATTACCTTCCATTTCCTTGACTGTACTTTTTTCTTGTAAAGAAGTATTTTTATTTTTCTCATCTGCTTTGTACCTTATGAAAATGCTTAATCATTATGTTACATAGTTATGTATGTTACATAGTTCCTGTCCCATTTCTTTTTGTCTTCTGCTTGCTTAAAATGGGCACCTCTGTCCAAAACTTCTCTATTCGTAACTTGGTGTAGGTGAATTTTCCTTTTCTCCTTTCCAAAATGGCCTGAATTGTCTTCCTGTCCTAGTTCCTGTTTGAGAGCCAAGGATTTCAAGTGCTTCATGTTCTCTGTCCAGAAAAGGGAAGGAAGACTTCAACGGGATTTGGACAGCTTTGATTAAAAGGCTCTGAGCTCTGCACGTTCTCAGATTCTTCTTTGCCTGGCTTGTTCAGGATCATTCCAACTGCTCATGGCAGTATTCTCTTTTCACAGAGGAGAATCCTGAAATTGAGATGATTGCTCCCATTTCAGCTGAGGTCCACCATGCTTGCACCTTTGCTTTCAGAGAATCATGCTTGGCATTGGATTTCCCATTTTCCCCATCATCGTCCAGCAACAGTCCCTCTTCCCTATGATGAACATAAGAGGCTTCAGCTCAGCCTCTTGCTGTCTAAGAATCTTTTTTCCCTTATATTCCTTGTGTCTCCTCTTCTGTTGAATGCTGGGGATAATTGACCCTGTGTGGTCAGGATCATTCTGTCTTCACTGTCTCTTTTTTCCCCGTCTGGTAGAATTCACCACTACTGGTCCTCTTTGCTTTCTGACAAGATGCACTGTTGCGAGGTAGGGACTTTGACTCTTCCACGTTTTCCCTGATTTCTCCACAAGCTGAACTCATACTTAGCTCCCCAGGCAAATCAATGAGACTTCTTAGGATTCTGATGAATCATTCTTATTCTGTGTATCATGTGGGGGAAGAGGGGTTATGACCATCTTCTGTTTCATTCCTTGGCTGCCGTTTTCAAATCCTATGTGGGGTTTGTGCCTGTATCCTACCTGAGGTACTGAGAGTAATTTTTTTTGGTACTTTTACTTTTTTTGTGGTTTATTTTAGCTGTGGATAGGGGAGACTCTATGGTATGGCTTCAATCCCCAGTATTTTCTTGGAGGTTGATATCACATTTAAATGTTTTTGACCTGAAGTCTATTTCAAGCCACACAGAAAGCCAGGTGTAAGGGCTTCTGATAGAAGATGATATAATCTGGGATGCTGCAGTTATCATTTACAAGTAATATTGTGGTTTATTTAGGGCACATTACTGAACCAAGAAATACTAGTTCTATGGGTGTCTCATTTCTGTGGATTAAAGACTGTGGTTCCCATGACCATACTTAATGTCATGGTTTAATGCATGCAAAATTCTTCCATATGGGCAGTGCTGAATGTTTGTGAATTCTTCATCTGATTTAGAAATAGCCTACAAGGCACATTCCAGATCTTGAGCAAGATCATTTTCATCTTTAAAAAAAAAAAGGGGGAATTATGTTCTGAATGTAACAGATTTTAATTAGAATTTAACAGATTAACTGTGCAACTGTGTTCTCAAGTCCATACATAATTTCTTGTTTGAAAAATGAGGATATTGGGCTAGGTCGGTGTTTACCTACTTATCTTGGTCATAAAAATCTCCTTTTGTTTGAAATAAAAAATACTCCAGTGCCTCTCCTATGGAGACATAGATTCATTGCTCCGAATTCAAAAACCTTCACCATAGTTACATATTTTCACCAGGAGGCTTTTAAAAGTCCTGACACTAAGGCTGCACCCGAGATCGACTTGTAATAATCTTTGGAGCAGAGGGACCCACCACCAGGCTTGAACATTTTTTAAAGTCCCCAAAACCATTCCACTGTAACATGTAGTTTGTAAAACACTGGTTTAGCATGTAGTCCTTATAAAATACCCTGGAACATTTTTATAGTTACACAAATCTGAAGAATCATTTCTTAAAATAGCTCCAAAATTTTATCCATTCTTTCAGTTGTTACATTTAGAGCCCTAAATGAAGCCGTTCTATGTAAAATTTACTCCTGGATTCTTTTGAACGGGTTTATAATGCCTTATTAGAGTAGGTTTTGTTTCCCTCTGATGTGACAAAATTGGATTTGAAAATAGTCAACTTTGGAGCACCTGGGTGGCTCATTTGGTTAAGCGTTAGCCTTCAGCTCAGGTCATGGGTCTTGGAGTCCTGAGATCCAGCCCTGTGTCAGGCTCCCTGCTCAGTGGGGAGTCCGCTTCTCCTTCTCACTCTTCCCCTCCCCCCTGTTTAAGCACACATGCACGCTCTGCTTGCTCTGTCTCTCAAATGAATAAAGTCTTAAAAAAAAAAAAAAAAAAACGGAAAGGGATGAATGAGCAGAGAACGCCGAAAGAGATGAGGAAGTGAAGAAGGTACTTTTGGGAGTGAGAAAGTATTCTATTCATTAATTAAACCCAGAACTCTGTGGTGAGATATTTAAAGTCTTTACTGCTTATCAGTTAAGTATGATCAGGAGTATATATGGAATTTTGCAGAAGCCCTGGCCAGACAGTCTGGTACCTTCCCGGTCCCTGTGGGGCCATGCAGGAAGTATTTTGAGGCACTTATTAGATTGTTGTGGACCTCTTCCTGGAGTCCCAAGAGAGGAGGCACATTTCCATTCATGTACCTAATGTGTTGTCCCTACTCTGGGCTTCTCCTGCTAGGGTCCTCTTGCCTCCCTCTGATTTCTTACAGTACTCTTTAGGTTAGAAAGGATCAGGCTTTCCTTTTGCTTTTCCTTTCTATCGAGACTCTCTTAAGTCTTATTCTCTTCCTTTGGATGCCAGCCCTGTGGCCATCTTGGTGGCAGATAAGTGCTGGAAAGGGAAAGATTGGCCTAAGGATAAGGGGTTCTGAATTGTGAGTTATTTCACGAAGTATCCTCAAGCACATGTGAAGAACTTGGTACATTACTTGGTACAAATACCTAAGAAATACGTTCTATTATTTAATTACTAGAATTATGAAACAAGCTCATCCAATCATTGAATTAAAACCTATTTGGAGACTTTCTGTTATTTATTTCAAATATTAAAGTACAAAGGATCTTGCAGTTTTATTAGCTCTAACTCTGCCATTAGCTCAATGACATAACTGTGATCTAGAAAACATGCCTCTTTCTTGAGACCCTTTACTGCAAGAAATTTGTAATAATAAATGTAGAATTCTAGATGACTGTATTGTGAATCACCCCACTCAGGGACTGCGGTGGCCCTGTGCTGGTACAGTGTGGCTCTACATGGTTCAAGCTGTCTTCATGCCTATTAGGATGACACTAAAAGCAAAACCTTAAATATAGGAATTACCTAACTAGTAAGTATAATAGTTACTGATTCGGGGCATTTCTGAGAAGTTTGGAGCAGGACATAGGACTCTCCTTTATTTCTCATTCATTTGAGGTTAGATTTGTGGTGATTACCAAATCAGATCTATGAAAGATAGTGCACTATTTATTGTGGTCCAAGGAAATTTGGCCCACAAGTCTTTCAGGATTTGGGATTTCTTGGGTGTGCTCATCCACAACACATTCACATGTATTGCATGTTAAATCTTCTTAAGTCTGGTATTTGGTTTTCTAGGCGTTGACATCCCACCGCCCTAGGAATCTTGCCTATGAGGCTGACAATTAGCATCACCCAATGCGAAGAACCTTTTTTCCCACCTTACTTTGTTGAGACATTTAGGAAAGGGTAGTCCACCATGTCTTAAAACGATTTTCTTTTTTTTTTTAAGCTCTTATTTATTTATTTGACAGAGAGAGCACAAGCAGGGGGAGCAGCAGGCAGAGAGAGAGAGAGATAAGCAGGCTCCCTCCTGAGCAGAGACCCAGTGCTGGGGCTTGATCCCAGGACCCTGAGATTATCACCTGACCCAAAGGCAGATGCTTAACTGGCTGAGCCACTCAGGGGCCCCAAAATGATTGTTTCATTTGCTCTTTTTCTTCTTTCTTTCATGAAATATTCTTAATTATTTACATCTCCTTTAGTTTCTTTCAACAATATTTTGTAGTTTAAAAGTATAGTATAAAATTCACACTACTTTTGTTAAATTTATTCTTAAGTATCTTTTGATGCTATTGCAAGTGGAATTGTTTCATTTCATTTTTAAATTATTTATTACTAGCGTATGGAAATAAAACTGATTTTTTTTGTGTATTGATCTTCTATCCTGCAACCTTGCTGGGTTTACTAATTTTAACATTTCTTTAGTGGACATTTTAGGGCTTTATATTTTTGTAAGATCGTGCCATGTGCAAATAGTTTTACTTCTTTTCATTATTTCAATATTCAGCTATTTCAGTATTAGGCCTTTATTTCCTTTCCTTCTTACCTAATTTTGCTGGCCAGAGCCTGCACAACAGTGTTAAATAGAGCTGTTAAGAGTGGATATTCTTGTCTTATTCCTGATCTTAAGGGCAGCCAGTCTTTCACCATTAGGTATGGTATAGCTATGGATTTTTTGTGGCCTTTATCTATAAAAGATTATTTTTGGGGGGCACCTGGGTGTTCAGTGTTCAGCATCCTACTCTTGGTTTTTGCTCAAGTTGTGATTGAGCGCTGCGTGGGGCTCCCACTCAGTGTGGAGTCTGCATGAGATTCTCTCTTTCCCTCTGCCCCTCCTGCTCCTGTTCTTTCTCTTTCTAAAATAAATAAATAAATCTTTTAAAAAGTTACTTTTTCTTATAGAAGACTAAGGAAATTCCCTTCCATTCCTAGTATTTAAAGTGTTTTTATCATGAAAGCATGTCGGATTTTGTCAAATGCTTTTTCTGTCTCACATGATTGTGTTGTTTTGGTTCTTTATTCTATTGATACGGTGTATTACAATGATTGATTTTCATATGTTGAACCAGCCTTGCATAAATTTCACTTGATCATAGTATGCAATCTTTTTTATATGGTGCTAAACTCAGCTGGTATTTGGTTGAGGGTTTTGTGCTGATATTCACAAGAACTATTCGTCTGCAGTTTTCTTTTTCTTAAAATGTTTCTGGTTTTGATATCAGAGTAATAGTGGTCTCATAGAATAAATTAAGGAATGTTCCCTCCTCTTAGTGTTTTTGGAAGAGTTTGTGGAAAATTGATATTAATACTTATTTAAATGTTTGGTAGAATTCACCAAGGAAACCACCTGGGCATTTCTTTGTGGGTAATTTTTTGATTACTTAGTGACCCTTTTACCTGTTATTGGTCCATTCAGAGTTTCTAATTATTCTAGAGTCACTTCTGGTAGTTTGTGTATTTCAAGGCATTTTTCTATTTCATACATTTCATTTGTTAGCATACTGTTTTTCATGCCCATAGTACTACTGTAAAATTTTTTTTTTTTTTTTTTTGTAATATCAGTTATAATTCCCCGTCTTTCATTCTCGATGTGCGTAGCTTGAATCTTTTCCTTTCTTGGTCAGCCTAGCTGAAGGCTTGCCAGTCTTACTTTCCAAAGAACAAACTGTTGGTTTCATTGATTTTCTCTCTCATTTTTCTCATTTGCAGTACCTTAATGTTTGCTCTAATATTTATTATTTCCTTTTTTGCCTGCTTTAGGTGAAATTTATGCTTCTTTTTCCAGTGTCTTATGGCCTTCTTGCCTCAGTTGTTTCTTATAAGTAGTTAGCTATTAAATGTATTGGGGTTCCCTTAAATATGAGGAATTATTTTTCTCTTGCTTGTTTCAAAATTGTTCTTTATCTATAAAATTTTTGGTGTGGATCTCTTTGCAGTTATACTATGAGGAGTTTGTCGAACTTCTTGTAGATGTGGATTAATAGGAATTTTCATCAAGTTTGGAAAATTTTCTGCTGTTAATAATTTTGGTATTTTTTCTGGGTCTTTTCTCTCCTTTCTGCTGGTACTTCCTTATGCATATATTGGTGCATTTAATGATGTCACACATTTCTCTGAGGCTCTGATCACTTTTCTTCATTCTTTTTTCCCCCCTCTGCTCTTCAAATTGCATAGTTTCTAATGATCTCTCACCAAGTTCACAGATTCTTCTTTTGCCTGTTCAAATCTGTTTTTCATCCCCTCTAGGAAATTTTTCATTTTATTATTTTACTTTCTAAGTCCAGATTTTCTATTTCGTTCTCTTTTTATAATTTCTGTTTTGTTGATATTCTCTCTTTGGTGAGACATTATCATCATACATTGCTTTGGTGCATGGTTTCCTGTAGGTTTTGGAACATATTTACAATGTTATCTTAAAATCTTTGGGAAGCCTGACATTTGAGTCCACTTGCAAGCCATTTCTGTTGCTTGCTTTTTTTTTCTTGTGTATTGTCGATTATGCTTTCCTGTTTCTTTGCATATCTCATACTTTTTGGTTGAAAACTGGACTTTTAAAAGAATATACTGTAGCCACTCTTGAAATGCACGCCCAGGGGCTTGATGTTATTGTTTATTTGTTTATTTGGTGACTCAACTCCCATAGTGAGATCTTTTGCCTCTGCGGTATGAAGTCTCAATCTTAGGCACATGCACAGTCATCGTGAGGTGACAGTGGTTTTAGCAGGGCTCCCTTTCACTGCCCTTCATCTTTCTGTTAAGCTGTCAGCTTTTGTTGGCCTCACATCCAGCTATTAGGCTCCAGTAATTGCCACTGATGGCTTTTTTTCCAACAGTATCCTGGGGCATATATTGCTCTACAGTCCAGTCCAATTAAATTTAGGCCCATTTCCAGGAGTAGTTTTTGAGGCCCATTTTTTAAGGTTTGTTCTGACTCCAGGAGGACTCTTAAACTGTCTCTCATCCGGTTCTCTCTGGTATACTAGCTGACCTGTGGTTTAGTATGTTCCCTTTGTAGAGCTACCATCCTACTCTTAATTTGCTTACCACTGACATCAACATACCTTTAGGTTTGAACATCCCCACTTTATCTGTTCCAAATAAAATCATTTCCTTTGCGGAGAGTTTCAGAGTTCTCTTTGCTTGGGGCCTCTCTCTCCCTCTGAACAAAAATTTCTGAGCCGCTGCTCTGGGTTGGAGGTGGGAACAGTGGTCTGTCTGAGAGTGACATCCTATTTTATGGGTAGGATGCTATGTGGGTAGGGTAGCCTCTGGTCTTTTCAGCTTGCCTCTCCTGGCATGGAATTTCTGACCTACCAGTGTGCTGGAGTGATGGCAATAAAGGCCCCCAATATTCTTGGTCTCCTGCACCCAGGGTAGAGTTTCCACCTTGTGAGTGGGGCTGGGTAAAAAAAGGGGTTCCCCAACCACTCTGCCATACTGTCTTGGATTTAGCCTCTGCAATACAAAGCTGAGGGGCATAATAGTGGCAGGCTGTTCCTTCTAGGGAGATACTGTAGCTCTTGTCTCCCAAAGGGGAGAGGGAGCTCCATTTTATTTACCATACCTGCCTGTATTGGATCTTGCCTCACACTGAACTGTGGGCTTGGGAGGGAGAAACCAAATGTGGCTCAAATGACATAGACCCTTGCTGTTCTTCTTAAGATGAATAAGTTTTCTTGAATAAGTTGTCTTTGTTTGCTTTATGCCCAGAGGACAATATTCAGAGACTTAAAATACTTGGTTTTGAGAAAATACCTTTTAACAGTTATGGTTGTTTCACCAGGGACCAGGTTAATAGAGCTCCTCGTGCTGCCATTTGCTTCCTTGCATTCTTTCTGTGTACAAAAATTCATCCTTTCAGTATTTTATTTTCTGATTCATCAACTTTCTTCTTTTCTGACCAGTCATTAAAGAAAGCATTTCTTTGTTGAAAGTTGATTCTCTGATTCTTACGCCATCTCTCTCTCTCTCAGCTATCTCACTTCATCCCTCTGTTTTACTTTCCACCTCTTCCTCTGAAATCTTTGTCTCCAGCTTATACTCTGAGTCTCAGACCATATTTGCTACTGTTCACTGAGCAGAGTTGTCTAACTGTCCCCCGGGCATGTCGGGTATGACATGTCTTACCCTGAACCCACTGCCATTTCCCAGAACTCTACTTTTGTCTCCATAGTCCCTATGTCAGATAAGGTCATCAGCATTCACCCGTCATCCAAGCTAAAAACCTCATCGGAAATTCCTGACACTTACCACTTCATCCCCAGATCTGTTGTGAAGTCCTGTCCATTCCACCTTTGCAATGCCACTAGACCGTCCTCCTGGGTCTTGTGCTACTGTCTGAGTTCAGGTCCCTCTCTCTTTGCTGGTCCATTTCAGCAGCCACCTCTATTTGAATATCATACATCTTCAGAGTTGATTTTCTTCTTCATCCTTCCCAGTTAAGAAATTTTCTAAACTACTAACCTAACCAAATATTTTCATTGGCTTCCTATCAGTATTATGGTAAAGTCCCCATTTCTCAAGTTGACATGGAAGGCCCTTTATGTGTGACTGCTCACCATTAATGTTCTCAACCTTAGATCATAAGTGAAGCTAATACTCATTAGGGAGTTGTGAAATTGCCATGACACAATGCATGCCAAGTGCTTCCCCAGTGCCTGGAACCTATTGAGTACTCAGAAGCTGTTAGCTGTTATTCCTGTCATTATTGCCCTTTTCCTTTCATATTGATTATTTCCCCAACCTCCCCATCCCTAACATACATCTCACTCCTGCAACAGTGAAGTAACTTTCTCTTCCCAAACACGTCGTCCGTTTTCACACTGTGTCGTTGTATTGCCGCTCTTCTGCCCGGATTTCCAATTGCAGTGCTTCATGTCTAGAATTTAGGGTTGATAGCCAGTCTTCCCACTGCATTCTCCCATTCCTCTTACTGTAGACATCTGATGTTTGCCATTTCCATATTTGTCAGTGTCTGTCCTAATAGACTGTGAGCGTGTTAAGGCCAGTGCTCATGTTTTGTCTTTGTATGCTTAGATTCCTAGTAATTAAGATGGTGAAGGCCATGTAGTACTGACATGGGAGAATGTCTGTTTAATGTAGACTTACTTTTATTGCTTGCTTTTGTATTATTTTTCATTATAGTACATTAGAATGGACATTGGAATTTTTTACACCTTAATTTTTTTTCACAGTAAAGTTTTGTCTAATCTAGCAGTTTTTCATACATACCAGTAGGTAAGTATTTCTATATTTTAATGCAACCTTTGCCCTCTTTATTAAATATGTACTGAACTTCGTGGAAACTCTTGCATGTAGCTTTTTGACTGGCTATTCATGGAGAACAGGTGCAATGTGATGCAGAGGTCTCCTTGAAAGTATTTATTACCTACATGGCTGATTTCCTTCGACTTTTAGAAACAAGCACTATTGGGCATTGAAAAAAACATGATTCTTGGGTGAATAAAAGTGTTTCCTTGTTTTAAATAACATTTTAGGTGATAGTGGATGATAAAACTACACTTAAACTCCTGGGAGAAAGAAAACTGAATGAACACATGTTAACATAATTTTCACTAAATAATTGCAGTTTTAATGAGCATTTCTAACTTTGAAAAAATGAGAGGGAAGGCATACTCCATGTCATTTAGACATGAATCTCAGTCCCTTTAACTGATGTTAGGAGAGGAAAAACTTTATTCAGATTACAAATTAATAACTGCCGAAAATTTGTAGGTCAGACATGACTCAAAAAATGATCATGCTATTGACGCTAAGGGGTGTGATAGAGTGGCTTATGGAAGGTTGTTTTTTTTTTTTTTTAAATAAAAAACTCTCATTAATTCCCTCAGTAGAATTTAAATATTAGAATACGCTTGGTTCAGGTGGAGAAAAAAATTGCCCATCATTCAGAGGTGACTTTTTCACCTTTAAAATTGGTGGCAAATTTCCTTTTTTCATCAAGACTAGGTTTTTATTAGTTTGTTATTGTGGTTACTTTTTTCTCCTCTATATTTGACGTTAGAAAATCACCCCCTTCCAATGTTGGAGTGACTTCGGAGGAAATAACTTCAGTGTTATTAAAGAGTAAGACTATTATCTATGAAATCCAGAGCAGCATTGGGCCAATGCCATTAGGCTCATAGCTTGTATCGCTCTGGTAGCATTCATGACATAGTAGCACTGGCAGTCTCCACTTGTTCCAGTTCCTATGTGCACACAATGTGATTATTCCCTATGCTCTCTTACCACCTGATCCTTGCAAGGAAGCACGCCAGTGGTGCTCTTGCCAATAACCTGCTTTTGTTCTCAGTAAATCACAGTATCTCTGGGTCTGTTAATGCCTCGTGCGTAGTTTACAGGGTCCTAAGAACATTTGGTTGCACTGCAGAAGATAAATGTTTTCTCAAGAAAATTACAGTTATGCTTTAGAAAGTAAATAGCTTGCTGTCCTTTTGCAAAGTTATTTAAACTTGTAAAAGACAGTTTTAAACCTAGTACAGACTGTATGCATACTTTTGTAATTGCAACTTAAAAATTTTTTTTCCTTGCCTTCTTAACTCAGAATTTGTAACATGAGTTTATCTCTGTTAACCTCATGTTATCATCGCTCTGAATGTAAGGTGTAATCTTCATCAGTTAAATATTGAAAGCAGTTATATATGGTGAAGGTTTTGGTGAGTTTTGGATCAGATAACAGTTATGGAAAGAGATTAGCAAAAATTCAGGAGCACTCTGTACTTTCAAGGAGAAAAAATGCATTCCAAGATTTTTGCATTACTGGTGGTTAAGGAATTAAT
>CM052895.1:15872292-15982228 GCA_028534135.1 Potos flavus | reverse complement strand
TTTTTTAGAAATTTTGCTGTGTTGTAAGCTCCTTCTTCCATCTGATCTTCTAAACAACTAATTCAGCTTGAAACAGTGAATATTTGTTTTTCTGTTCTTCTGTTGAGTCTGAATATTGAAAGCATTTACTTTCCTGAACCGAAGAAAGACTTTAGTCCTTTTGTGTTGATACATCCAGGGAACAAGTTCTCCCAGTACCCATACCAGTCAGGCTTCATGGGATTCTCAGCAATTACAAACCCACTGGTTGTTTAAGATACGTTCATTGTTATTTCCCTGAGCTGGTACAGTAGTACTGTGACCTTTCTGTGAAATGTTGCAATTGTATCCCTTTGCTCTTGGGCCTCTCCTGGTGCTTATGTATGAGCCTCCAACCAGAGAGCCAGGAATGACCCGCTTCATGAGTGTAGAACACCACCCATGCTGGACCACCAGTGCCATCGAGATCTGTTGACCCACCTGCTCTTCTTTATGCAACAAGTTACAAAGACAAGGCCTCCCCGTTTGCAATTCAGATGGACCTATCCACAAATGCTACCCACGTCCCCTTAGAAGGCCATGTGATTAATGACCTTCCTTGCTCTTTAGCATTTCCCTAAAACTCTCAAATAATTAAAACCCCATATGAATCATATGGCATTCACTATTTCCTCAGGAGAAATCCCAGCCTTTCTAGTTAGATGTAACACTAGAAGTTGTTTGTCAGGACAGAATCACAAAACAGGTAGTGTGTCTTACTTCCTGGGATGAGTGTGATTTATTAGGTTTGACTGACTCAGTAACATGCACATGGCTGCTTAAATTGCTCAGGAGGAATTGTTGTAAGCACAAATTTCAATGAGAAAACAGCACGTTGAATCCATATTACTGTATAAAGGCTGTCAGCAAGTTGTGCCTAACGTTTTATTCCTTGCCACTATACTTGAGTCTGGTGTCTTCCTTGTGTTTGAATCAGGAGATAAATCAGATCTGTTCCAGCAGTGGTTTCCATTGAGTTTGTATTTGACCTTATCGATAATGTATAAATGTTTTGTGAGCACATGCCACTTTTTCCTGAAATTATTCATGCCTAAAAAACTGTACTGTATGTTTTTATTAGACATCTTAAAATTTGGTGCTTTGTGGATCCGACGTGCAAATGATCCATCTTTTGTGTTAATCATTTATGTCTTTGACTCCCTTATTACTCATGACAAAATATTTTTGTCTCTTTAAGTTTCTTCTTCAAAAGTGACAATATCCTTCTGCTTAAATAATCATTTTAGTTTTTAATATTAAATTTTTTTGTTGTTATGTGTAAAGTAAGTTAATTAGTTATGCACTTGGGAGAGTCTGCTTTCAGTTTATAGGCCATGAATTTGAGGACCACAACTTTGATGGCCTTCATCCTTATGAAACATGACATGAAAGATAGTAATTTTGTTTGCCTCATTGGCCAGCATCTAACTATCTTTTCTGCCTCTTCATTCTTTCAGAGCTCTTTGATGTCAGTGGTAGTCTTATGCTTTGAAAGACTGGAGAATGGTGGAAGGAGTCCTTCTTTACTGAGTCCATGTTTTCACTGAGTTCTTTAATAATGATACTACATTAGAAAAAAAAATGCAGTACAACTGTGGTAGTTAAAATAATCACTCATTTATCTGAATAAGCAAAAGTCTTTACTGTTTCTCTCAGTGTACACAGAATCTCTCCCTAATTGAGCATGGCTAGGAGATTCATCTTTGGGAGAAACCAAAGCAAAGCAAGATTACACTTGCAGAATTTGGGAGAGTTGGGAGATCATACCTGGGGATGGCAGGAGGCACTTGGGGGATTTTGACAATATTCATTAAAATGGTGTAAAGGGTCTTGGTCTGTTATTAAAAGGCAAAGCTACCAGCAGACAAGAGTGTGATGATCTGTGTCTTGGGTTTAATGAACACTGCGTGAATGGTGCAGGGCTGGGGAGGGAGGCAGGTCTTCAAGTTCAGTCTCCGTTTCACTTTTTTCTAGCTCTTTCATTCTCCATGTGGAACTTTATCTCTGACTTTTAATTTTTCCTTTGTAAAAACGGCAAACATACTTTCTTAGCACTTCAGCATAAAAAGAGATAATTTATAGAATGGGTTTTATAATATGAAGTGCCTGCCACCGAGTTAATTTTCTTCCATTCATTGCGAAAAAACAGGGACAATGAGTTCATAATTCAGCAACAGTGAGATACCACATATCTCCCTTTAAATGAATAAAACTTAAACCAGTTGCCTGTACTCAGTTGGAGAAAGTGTAAGGATCTCCTCTTTAGAGAGCAGTTCTGAGAATGTTTGAATATTTTTCAAACTGGACATTTGACCCAGCACTTCTAATGCTAGGAATTTACCGTACAGAGTGTCCAAGTATGTGATCAGTGAGTGTGTTCAAGAATACCCTTGCAGCACTGTGTGCACTCTAATCAATTGTGACAATGTAAATTTCCATCACAAGGCAAGTGGTCACTGTTGCAAGGGGGTGTTTTTAGGTGCCCTCAGTGGTGACTGTGTATATGAAAAAGACTCAAAGTTTGTTTTGGTCTTAAAAATTCGAGTTTCCTTTACTTAAATATACCTTTCAAAACCCTGATTATTCCTTGAGATTTTTCAAAATATATTTTTTATTGCAGTGAAATACAGATAACATGGAATTGACCATTGTAAACCATTTTTCAGAGTAGAGTTCAGTGGTATTAGTATCTTCGCATTGTCACGGAACCATTACCACTGTCCATCCATTGAATTCTTTTCCTCTTGTGGAACTGAAACTCCATACCTATTAGACATAAACTTCCTATTTCCCTTTCCCCCCCGGCCCTTGACAGCTACCATTCTACTTTCTGTTCCGATAAATTTGATTCCTCTAGATGCCTCGTGTATGTGAAATCATAAAATATTTTTCCTTTTGTAACTGGCTAATTTCACTCAGAATAATGTCCTCAGGGTTCATTTAAGCTGTAGAATGTGTCAAATTTCCTAGCTTTTTAGGTCTGAGTAGTATTCTATTGTAAGTGTTTTATTTGTTCGTTCATCTGTCAGTGGACACTGGGGTTGCATCTGCCTCTTGGCTATATGAATAATACTGCTTGAATCTAGATGTATAGATATTTCTTCAAGTCCCTGCTTTCAGTTCCTTAGGGCATAGTCCTTGAACTTTTAAATCCAATTTATAGATATCTCTAATCTGTTAATCGAGCAGATTTTAGTAGTCACTTTAAGAGGCCTTTAAATAATATTTGGTTCCAATTTAATACTTAATGAAACACCTCCATATCTTTTAAACTCCTTTTTTATATTAAGTGGATGTAATTTTTAAGTACTTCACTTGTGTGACTTAAAAACCTTTGCAGATACTCAAATAACTGCTGAAGCTAATTAAAAACTAAATGTATAAATAAACTTTTAAGTTTATAAATTCACTTAAATGGTTCAGTTCTGTATATAAGCAGAGTCACATTTTAAGCTGAAAAAACCATTGTGTACTATACATTGGCTACTAGAATTTTAATTTTAAAAAAATCATTCTAAATAGATCACTTATTTATTTTAAATTGTGGTTACAAAGTAGTCTGTTAGAATGGGGCAAAAGCTGTTAAACATTACATAATTTTTGCACAGATTCTTTAAAGCAACAATATTGATATAATGGCTTTGATTCCCTTAGACATTTCTTTACTTAATTCTAAAGTTTTCTGAGGTTGACAGATGCTCTTCTATCGAGGAAGATAATTATTCTCTCAAAAATTATTTATTTAACCATGAATATTTGGTCAGCATGCAGTCTGCATCTACAGACATTCAGAGCAGATTGTATTGAAACTAAGGAAACTGTACAATCCTATATAAATTTTGGGGTTGCCTTCTCTGTGTGATCCAGTTATATCTGTGATCAAAGATTTTTAGTTGGCAAACCAACTAGGTTCTCATTAAAACCGTGACAGGCTGCACTGAAAAATGTTATTTATGATTGCTTCGTCAAAAACTCCCTTACTGGGGGCACGTGGGTGACTCAGTCAGTTAAGCATCTGCCTTTGGCTCTGGTCATGATCTCAGGGTCCTGGGATCCGGCTCTCGGCAGGAGAGCCTGCTTCTCCTTCTCCCTCTGCTGCTCCGCCTGCTTGTGCTCTGTCTCTCTCTCTCTGTCAAATAAATAAATAAAATCTTAAAAGAAAAGAAAAGAAAAAAACCTCCATTACTGCAAGGAGATGATCCCCTAGCCAGGATCATTAGACTGGCTATGTACAGTCTGCACTGCTTTGGGACCCTCACTTATATCAGCAGCTCCCACACAGTGTGATCCCTTGACTACATGTTTAATTCTTTGGTTTCTGAGAATGGAAATGCCTTCTTGCCTAACTTCAAGTGCTGTGCAACTTGATGAGAAATTCTACATATTTTCCCGTACTTTCTAGGACCAGGCAAATCTTTGTATACTAACATGGGAATGGATGAAATTCAGTGGATTCTGGGCATATTATGGCATTGCTGGACTAGCAGTTATAGTAGAAAAGTCTCTAAGAGGGCCATCCATTGCACAACTCCAGAGGGTGAGGTTGACATTACAGCATGTGTGGATATCTTCCCTCAATTTTACAGCGTGCTGTCTCCTCCATTCTACTGGCAATTAAATGGATGATCCTGCAGCCACACAGGTGGCTATTGTATTGCTGTCCTTGTGACTTTTTTCCCTTCTCGTGTGAAGCCTCCTAGACACACCTAGTCCACTGATCTTATGGCTTTCTCCCACTTCTTACTTCATCAGTCTTCCTTTTTCTCGCTTCCTGTTCATCCAGCATAGATTCCATAGTCTGTAATTTAAAATCTGTGTAATAATCCTCTGAACTCCCTTGCCATTCTGATTTTTTTTTCACATCTGACAGATAAAACCCTAACCCTGATGAATCCAACCTCTGAGTGAGCCTCTTAGCTGCCTCGGAGTGCTGGGAAAAGTCCTCAGGCAGCTGGATTGCTCCCACTATCAGTCCATCCTGGTCCTCAGCTTTAGAGAAGCCCTGAATGTCACCTGGAGGTCCACTGGGTTCTCGTGTCAGCTCCCTCGCCTGAACTGTGCAGTGCCATCTCAGCCCCAAATATCCGAGTCCACAGCTGACTCTCCACTTCCTGTTTCACAAAGAAAATAGAAGGTGTGGGAGAGGACACTGCTCGCTGTCCATCTACTCTGTAAATACTCTTCCATCTCCATGTCCTTCTTTCTCAGGCTACAAGAGAAGTGCTTTTCTTCTTCTTTCTAAGGATAACTCCTTCACATTCTGGTTTCACTCTCGGGCTGAATCCTCAGGGATCTTATACTAGAAATTATTACTATTTTTGGTACTTATAAGCCCTCCCTTTCAACTGGGTCATTCCCATTGGCTTTTATAAAAGTGCATGTCTTCCATAAAACAAAGCAAACATAAAATTAAAAAATAAACAAAAAATAAATGACAACAACACAAAATTCCTCTCCTTCAGTCCCACATCCTCCACCAGACCTGTTTCTGTTATTACCTTCTGGAAACCTTCAGAGGTTATCAGTTTGTTTGTACAACGATAATGGTCAGTTTGGTTTTCTAGCACTGTTTAGCATCTTAAGAGGACTTGTGAAATTATATCAGAATTTCCAAATACATTCAATTGTGTTTATTTAAAATAGAATGGTAACATAGGCTATAATAAAAAAAGAAAATATTAGCAAGGATGTGTAGGAATTGGAACCCTCATTCATTCCTGATAGGAATTTAAATGGTGAAGCTACATTGGAAAAACTGTTTGGCAGTTTCTGAAGAAGTTAAACCTAAATTCACTATACAACCCAGCAGATGGCCACTAATTGGCTAGCAAATGTGCTGTATCCATACTGTGGAATGCTAGTCAGCAGTAAAAGGGATTGAAATACTCACCCATACTATAGCATGAATGTTCCTCAAGAACATCATGCTAAGTCAAAGAAGCCAGGCAGAAAAGACCATATATTATATGATTCCATTTGTGTGCATTGTCCAGAAAAGCCAAATTGATAGTGACAGAAAGAGTAGTGGTTGACTGAGGCTGGAAATGGGCACAAGGGATCTCTGGGGGTGATGCAAATATCCTAAAATTAGGTTGTGGTGATGGCTGCACAATTCAGTAAATTTACATGTACATTTAAGACAGATGAATATACGTATATTCATGATACCATAATGAAGTTGTTTGGGGAAAAAAAACAGCAAGCAGCCAGTTCTTGATGAGTTTTCTCATTGCACCAGCTCCTTAACATGAATAAAAGTGGAACTGTAAAAAACAAGTTAAGATGTTATACTGCATCACTTATGTTTGTATCCTTTAGATAAATCCCTAGTAGTGCAATTGCTGGGTCAAAGGGTAGCTCTATTTTTAACTTTTTTAAGAACACCCATACTGTTTTCCAGAGTGGCTGCACCATTCCCACCAGCAGTGTAAGAGACTTCTCCTTTTTCCGCATCCTCACCAGCATCTGTTGTTTCTCGACTTGTTAATTTTAGCCATTATGACTTAGCATTTGCAAGGACATGGATGGAACTAGAGGGTATTATGCTAAGTGAAATACATCAGTCAAAGAAAGACAATTATCATATGATTTCACTCATATGTTGAATTTAGGAAACAAAACCAGAGGACCATAGGGGAGGGGAGGGAAAAATAAAATAAGACTAAATCAGAGAGGGAGACAAACCATAAGAGATTTAGCTCCAGGAAACAAACTGAGGGTTGCTGGAGGGGATGGGGGTAACTGGGTGATGGGCATTAAGGAGGGCATATGATGTAATGAATACTGGGTGTTATATGCAATTGATGAATCACTAAACTCTCCCTCTGAAACTAGCTAAAAAAAGATGCTATGTTGTGCTTCAATATTAGAATATCAAAATAAAAGTATTTGTGTTTCACAGGCTAATTTTTTAACATTATTTTTGGTCATATAGTAATGAGGAAAATACCTGCTTCCATCCTCCTGGCTCCAGCATACCCAAGTGATGAGCAGTTCTTTCCTTTTATATTTTACTAATACGCTGTAAGGATGTCCTTGACTACAAACGGGTGGTGTGGTGTACGATAATATTTTACCCACGCAGAAATCTTGATGACAAGAATGCATGGTCCGTAACATGAAATTCTTTTAGGGCTCTTTGACCATAATTAAAATGCTAGCCAAGTTTGGGACAGGATGTTTTAATCTGATCAAGATAATTACATCCCCTTTCACCCATTTGTTCATATTTTGAAAGATAGTAATTCTTGAGGACGCCTGGGTGGCTCAGTTGGTTAGGCGGCTGCCTTCGGCTCGGGTCGTGATCCCAGGGTCCTGGGATTGAGTCCCACATCCGGCTCTGCTCGGCAGGGAGCCTGCTTCTCCCTCTGCCTCTGCCTGCTGCTCTGCCTGCTTGTGCTCTCTCTCTCACTCTCTCTGACAAATAAATAAATAAAATCTTTAAAAAAAAAAGAGAGATAGTAATTCTTGAATAAGTAGGTAATAATGTAATTTTACATTTTAAACTAATTAGTTGCCTACCAAAAAGCCAAGTAGAATGATAAAAGAAAATAGATTCAGCACAGTTTGTAAGGAGGCAAATACTGTGTAGATAAAAGAAATAAGGACTGGTAAACTCTTTTCCCAGGAAGAGAAGTCTGGGGTTGGCTTAATTAGAGCCTTCAACCTGAAAGATCACTTCAGAGGACAAACAGCTATCCTCGTCCAGATATCCTCCTTCTCCAAAGAGAGCAGACTGAGAGGACATGATTTCAAGAAGGTGTTGAAGTTAGCTGAAGGAAGGAATTTCCTGACAAGGTGGTTTACTTCAGGATGAGATTATGAGGGAGGTTGGAGGCTTCTCTCTGGGCATCCTAAAAGTGTGCAGAATGTGAACATAGCTGTGTATGCAAGAATTACAGAAAAATAAGCGTTTTATATTTTTTGTGAAAAACAGACTTTTCCCACTTGTTCAAAACTTAATTTATTGTGAGCCTAATATTTATTTAAAACAGCAAAATAATAGTTGTGTGAAAGACAATAGATAGGTTTAAAAAATTTACAACCTGGCAATTTGTGGTGTGGGAAGCATGCTTGTTTAAAAGGTTGATATATCTACACGTATACTGCAAAGATTGTCTTTTTCAAAAACGTGATTTGCAGCCAGCACATCTGTTGTTCTTATGTAAGGGATTAAAATGAGCTATTTTTGTTGAAGTTCAGCTGTAAAGTAACAGAGTGTTAAACCAGCTTGCTAAAAACATTACCTATTTTAGGATTTTTTTTTCTGTATGTTAAACTTTAAAAATATTCTTTTGCTCTATATGAGAGAGCCTTATTCTTTGTTTTAAAAATATAAAAGTTTTATGTGGTTTTAAGTTGTGTTTTTGTTACATGATAGCATTTAGATGATATCAAAGTTCTTCTAGCTTAGCATTTTGAATGTTAAATCGTATCCAAGTTTGCTTTTTCCCAGTACAGTTTTCATAAAAATCTTACCAACATTATTGACTCTGCTTTCTTTGAATGTGAGATTGTTTTGTTCTTGGAAATCTGAAATAAACTTGTTCTGGCTTTCCCCTTCAAATGGAATTATGTCATTTGCATGAGGACTTATCAGGAAATCCTGACTATCATCTTACAGTCCCAAGAGTTAATGAACTGTATTCATACAGTCTCTGTGTAAGGGGGGAAAAAGAACCCTTTTCACATATTTCTGTTGTAATTTTAAAACAAATGTGAGTTGTTTCATTAGTCAGTCTTCACGAAACTGACCTTTCTCTGATTTCCTGTGTCTCTCAAAACAGCAACAACAGTGCTCAAATTAAAAACTGTTTGGTTAATTCAGTTCTGCTTAAAAGAGTAAATACTGATCATCTAAAAGGTTCACTGAAGTAAGTTATAGGAGAAAGAGGGCCAGAGTCAGAATGCCTAGCTTTCAAGTTGCCTGGAGTCTAGATCAGTCCTTCTTAATCTTGAATGCGTGTATGAATCTCCTGAATACTTTGTTGAAATGTAGTTCTAGTTCAGTGAGTCTCAGGTGAGGCCTGAGTCTGCATTTCTAACCACCTCCCTGGTGAGGCATATATTGCTGGTCTATGGACCACACTTTGAGATGCATCAGTCCCCATAGATCATCCTTAATATCCATAGAAATCTGCCTATTTAGCATTTGCTGATGTTTTCATCAGTTGGACAATGGCAAAGTCTTTTAAGAGTACAGAGATTATATAATAATAACTTACTTAGAAAGAATCCATGAGAGTGGGCCTTATTGCCACAGTCTTCCTAGCTGAACTACACATCGAACTAAACAGACTGACATGGACACAAAAATCAAATTGTTAGAACTTAATGTTTACAGATATACTAGACTGCTCAAATATATTTGTGATATGGAAGGATATACCATTATTGGTTCTCTTCTGATTTTCCAATCTCGTGTCCATGCAGTCAGGAAAGAAAATCTTGGCTAGGTAAAGAGGGAGCTGTGCAAGCAGGTGCCAGCAGTGTTCAGGTAAGGGATGTCAGTGAGAGGAGACTGATGGATGCTGGGTGGGTGGGGCTCGGTGTCAGAGAGGAGGACACACTTCTTTCCCCCACTCTGTGTAGAATGGCAGGCCTAGCATAGCCAGATCTTCCAACTTTTCAAGAAAAGCCAGAAATAGAAATTTCATGTAAAATTTCCCAATTTAAAAATGTTGGCTACTAATTTAAATTCTTTCAGAACATGAATCAGGCCAAGAAAACACATCTGGGTCCCAGACACAGCCCTTAAGCCACCCGTTTACAGTGTCTAGGGTAAAATGCATTGAAGTCTCCTAATGCAGTCCTCATGATTGAAAAATTAGGAATTTTCAAAATGAAACTTTCCAGCCTTTTGTCTTTAGACACTTGAGTCAGAAGAAATCGCCTCTGTTTTATGTATTTGGAGCTACTGATGTAAGATGGGTGCATGGTCATAAAACCTGTCTTTCTGTCTTCTTTTGCATTCCAGATTACAGGACAGGGCCTTGTTTCACTCAGGTCAACAACCAGATGTGCCAAGGGCAGCTGACAGGCATTGTCTGCACTAAGACCCTGTGCTGCGCCACCATTGGACGGGCCTGGGGCCACCCCTGTGAGATGTGTCCTGCCCAGCCTCAGCCCTGCCGACGGGGCTTTATCCCCAACATCCGCACTGGAGCTTGCCAAGGTGAGTCCGCCGTCTGCCTGTGTGTGCAGACGTACCACGCATGGGTCTCCTTTCATTGCGCTCGGGGGACCTGCCACTAATACCTCATACCATTCAAACTCCTGCCATTGCCAAGAGGGGCCTCATTAGCAAGCCTGACTAGAGATGACCTGGATGAATAATCATTTTTCATATCTTGACATAAATAGAGAAGAGAGGAGATACTATTGAAAACTGGGGAAAATTTTTTAAAAAATGGTTAAAATAGCTCATATAACCAGAGGACAAACCACTCCCAGATCTTCATCCAGGAGGCACTACACTCTCCTTACCACAACCCTTGAGACTATGCACATGAGAATAGCCAAGAAAATGTTTTTCTTTCTTCTATTCTCATTCAAGGTATGGGAGTCCAGGCTCAGGTAACAGGGAGACGAGAACTGCCTACCATTGTTATTAATAGTGTCTGTAGAGGCAAAGTGTAAACTCTATCCTTGGGTGCAGTTATTGAAGAGTTTATATCCAGTTGGTTACAGTCTGGTCTCCAAGCAATCTTCGTAACCACATCCTGGTGTATATCTTATGTATCAGGGCTAGATTCAGGCCCTGAGGATGCTACAGTAGTAGACACCAACCCCAAAAAAATGGTTAAATTTTTATTGGATTATCATTTTAATTAATTTTCAACCACCACAGTTCTTACCCTTTTTTGGCCACTTCTCTGATAGCATATCATGATGTACATATCATGTATATTAAAACCATTTTTAGAGTTTGGAAATAGCTCTAAATAGCTCTGTAATGAGTTCTCTCATGGCAGTATGATCACAGGAAAATGGAAAATGACTTGTATTACTCAGAGAAATGATATTATTCATATTTGAGATATAAAGAGTTGGGTTAATTTGTTATCATGAAATCATATACAAAGTTAAATTCCTGAGGCCTTTCATATTGGTGTTAGTGACCAGTATCACAGGCACAGATGTCATCTACTGAACCCCTATAAATGGCATATTGCAAAAAGCCAGTCCATCATCTTAAAACCCAAATGAAAGAGTTTGGGAAGCCTGTATGTAGCTTCAATTCACTGAATAATAATCATTTAGGTGCTCTGCATAATTTGGTAAACATATCTCTAACAGTGGCCTCTACAGATTTTTGTTAGTTTTGTAGTTTTGTAAAAGTTAATGTTAAAAAAACTGGTCTCTCTCAAAGCTCTTCCAATAAGAACTATAGGGATACCCAAGGGATGAACCTACATGTCAACTGTGGACTTAGAATGGTTTCGTGTTTTCTCTCTTAGCTTATTATCTGTCACTGGTCAGACCTAATATGGAAACCATGTAAATGTCATTTTTAGTCTGCTGTTTTCGGGGTGCCTGGGTGGCTCCGTCGGTTAAGCATCCGCCTTCCGCTCAGGTCATGCTCCAGGATTAAGCCCCACATCGGGCTCCCTGCTCCGTGGGGCCTCTGTTTCTCCCTTTGCCCCTCACCCCATTCTTGTGCTCTTTCTCTCAAGTAAATAAGTAAAATCTTTAAAAATAATAATCTGCTATTTTCTTTTTTTTTTAATCTGCTATTTTCTATGGGTAATAAAATCCTCTATCTTTGATACAACTACCAGTCTGATTTTATAGAATTTCTGATAAAGTAATTTTTTAAAGAAGGTAAACCATGTACCATATAGTATTCACCATACTTTATAGATTTCCTAGATTAGATATAGAATACAGTAAAATTTATATAATTTATATAGATTCTTATTAAAGAGAAAATGCTGTATAGATCTGAGTAATACTGACTGGATTTACCAAAGTAATACTACCTGTTTATTCTATAGCATGTATCCCTTTCCAATATACTTGCAAAATACTTACAAAATAAAGATTTATTGTCTTTATTGCTCTTATTTTCCCTCCAGCGAAAGTGTTGTAAGATCCATTAGGTCATAAGTCTCTCTTATTTATTAATGTCTCTGAGGTGTATGGAAGAGTGCCTAACATGTGATAGATACTCAGTAACTATCTTTTGAATTAATAAATGGGATTAAGATTAACACACTTCCAAAACCACCATTTCGTAGAAATAGTCCAGTTGAGAAAAACTCTTAACTTCAACCAAAACATCCCAAATTACTGACTCTCCTTGTCTTCTACATCTGCACTTAGACTTTTGATTCTTTACCTTTATATTTTGTTAGAGAGGCCTAGTTTTTCTGGACACACTTACTAACGGTAGAATCTGATCTCAGATTTCTCAAATACCCTTCAGGATTTGGTAATGTCTGAAGGCTTATTTATTTGATTTTGTTTATGCAGTGAAGATAAGTTTTCAGTTCCATTAGCCTAAAAATATAATGGATAAATACAGCAACAGGAGCAAAATGAAACTTGCCACATGGTTAAAATATCTGGAAAAGCAAGTTTAAAAAGTTCTGCTTTATTTCAAAATCATGGCAAAGTCAGAACCCTCTCAATTAAATACTAATCCTCAGGCTATGTTAAGACTGCATCTTAATGTGATTTCATTTTCCCTTTAAATTCCTAGACTGTTTCCCAAATACTCTGCCAAGTTGATTTAGAAGATACATGGCTTGAAAAAAATAACATGATAAAACATGATACCTACATGTCATACTTTTTAAAATCATAGTGATCTTTTTGGTCATATAATTGAAAATTTTTTCAGTTAAAAATAAATTTCAGATGCATAGAACATGACAGCAAATAGCTTAATATTGGTTCTAAAATGTGGTTCGTATTAGCCAAGAAAGGACATTTCTGAAGTTCTAAACATAATGTTATTTTGTAGTTGCTGTAGTTAGCGAATTACCTTATTTCTGGCTTCAGAGGACATGAAATATGATCTTGTAATAAACAGAATAACTGTTCATATATAGATTTCCATAAAGTTCATATAGACTCCTATTAGAGAGAAAATACTATATAGATCTACTAGATTAATACTGAGTAGATTTACTAGGGTAATACTTTTTGTTTGTTCTATAGTCCGTATCACTTTCTGATACACTTGATTATATATTGCTTTTACTTTCCTCTAGCTAGACTGTGAGATCCCTTAAGTCATAAATATGTTTTTATGATGATACTTAAATGAAAATTAAGATGATACTTAAACCAAATTAAGCTGTGGAAAGAGACCAGTACATCTTCTGTATTTAACTGTTGCCATGATGTCTTTCTGGATTGAAGTGAACATTGTCAGAGAGGTGAACATTCCTGTGGTGCTGGCTGCTTGGTCGTAACGATTCATGACTTCTTGGGTGCTGAGAGCCATTTATGTTCTATCTCTTCTGCCCAAGACTAACTCATATTGAGTTTTGTACTTTCTTCATTTTATTAATATCCAAAGTTAACTAATACAGGCCGTAAAATTTAATCTGCATAAAACAAGTGAATTAAAGGTTTAAAAAGTGGTGTTAAGTCCTTTTTGAATAATATATACAAACTTTAAATATGTCACAAACTGCCATATGCATCTCTTGTATTATTTTCTTATAGTTTCTTACACTGTTTTAATCTGTACAGTCTTCATGAATCTACTCTAATTGAAAGGATATTTTGTTTAGTATTAAGTCTTGACTTTGAGACTTTCACATTTTCAAACAAATAGAATCATCTAAAAATTTTAAAAATACAATAAAATTTGTAGTTACTAATTTGTTATTTGGTTTGTAGGAATTAGTCTTTTAAACTGTTCCAGCCATTTCCCAAACTGAAAAGATGGGAGAAGAAATTTCCTTATTAAATTGTGTCTTTCGCTTTGTCCTAGACAATAGTAACGGACTGATGTTGAGCCTCTGTTCTAGTCCATTCAACTTGAGAGGCGCAAAAAATCAGACCTACAGGGCAGAGTCAAGACCTAGCTAGGACACGGGACAAGGACTTGAATAAAGAAACAGCACTACAGACCCTACATCAGTCCCTGCCAAACCAGTGCTGCTGTGTGATCTTTTCAAATGATTACAGTGTTCAGCAGTATCTAATACATTTACTCAGGTTGCACATGAAGAATGTAGAGAAGTTGAACGTTTCCTGAACCCACACAGGTATGGGTTGTCCCTCAGTCATAGGTTGGAAGGAAGATGCCCTCAGTAGAAAGTTATTCCCAGACGTTCTCTATAGGACAAAATGGAAAGAGAATTTGGTTCATTTGATTAGTATAAATTATTAAAGACACATTTATCCGGGCTGTCTACATTGATCTAGTTAACCAGATCATTACAAAGTTTAACTTCCGTTCATACTGTGTGAAAACAAGCCATTCCTATACAATCCAGAAAATTTACTTAAAACATAATTAATTGTAGAAACTCTCTCTTTTTTTTTTTAATAACGTGTGGGTGGTACATGTATGTATTGTGTATTATATCTTAAAGAAGATGTTACTTGAAAGACACATTATACACCGTGAAACTTCAATGAGGTAAGCACAGGGCTATTCCTATATACTTCTACACTTAACTCTACAGACATCTTAATGAAAGAAGATGTGATTTGAACAACAGTTTATACACAGTGTAGTTTCAGTGAGATAAGTAGTACAGCTCTTCCCATATGCTTCTGCACATGTTTACACATACTTGTATCTTAATGACAGAAGATGTTATTTGAAAGACAAATTATATACAATGTAGTTTCATTGAGTTAAGAACAAGACCATTCCCATACGTTTCTCTTTTTTTAAGTTTTTATTTAAATTTCAGTTAGTTAGCATCCAGTGTAATACTAGTTTCAGGTATAATTCAGTACTTTCATAGGGCACCCTAGTGCTCATCACAACTCTTATAGAATATTCTCCTTCTTGTAACTAAAGAAAAACTAACAATAAATAATAGAAAACAAGATCTTCTAAAATAAAATTCTACTCCCCCCAGTTGAAAGTGGTGATGAACACTTGGAACTGTTGGGAAGTCACTGGGACAGGGATAGTCTTTTGAGTATTCGGTCTGAGTCTCAGAATTCTGAAAGGCTCTTCCAAGGCTGTGGATCTCCTTTTGGAGAGGCAGAGAATGCCCCTGAATGAGAGAGGTCTACTACAGATCCTCAGGGGAAGCTGAAACCACTGGTGTGCCTCTCCGAGAGTGTGTATCTGAAAGAGCAGAGTAGAGGGTCACACCCCTACCTGAAAGTTGAAAATTTAAAAAGTGGGAGAGAGTTTGGTGGGCAGGTACCAGCAAATATTTCCTATAGAAATTTCTTGCAACCCAACTCGTTTCTTCTTGGGCTCTCCCCACTTTGGCTTCCGCAGGAAATGGCCCCATTTAAAGATGGTAATAAAGGAAAAAGGTCTACATGTCACAACTGAAAAAAAGAGAAAAACATTTGGAAGAAGCAAATGAACATGCTTCAAGGAAGAATTACCCAAATGAACACAAGATTTATACACTTCTTTCTTAGCTTCAGGAAAGGAAAAGCAGTATGGTCTTTCTTTTAAAATATGCTTAAAGTAGAGTTATAAGAATTCAGTAAAAACAACCAGAGATAAAAAGTGGGTTGGTAGTACTCAGAAACTGCAAAAGGATTTGAAACTTTACCTAATGAAAGAAAATGATACATATATACATACAAACATACATAAAACTGAAAAAATATCAGTGAAAAAAGTTAGGATGGAGGAAATCACAAATCATAATGTCGAAGAACAGTAATTAGTCAATGATTATAAAGAACCTGATACGCAGTGAAATCACACTAAAGGAAGCTGTGGAAAGGAACTGAAGAAGAGTCTTAGAGATAAAAATAGAAGGATTTTCTAAAATGGATAAAAGCATCAGGCTGCCGATTGGGAGGCACAAAACTTCAATAAAAATAGAGGATAAATGGAATCCCAAGGACAAAATAAAACAGAATAAGCAAGTATTTTTTTTTAAAGGAAGTACCCCTGAGTCTGAGACTTCTCTAGAGCAACTCATATAGACTGGAAAACAGTGTGGCAGTGTTTGCAGACTTCTGAGGTCATGACCTCTGCTTGATTTGACATATTTTTAAATGAAATTATTTTAGTTGCTCTGAGAATGTCGGTTATAGGGGGACCAGAGTGGAAGCAAAGACTCTACTTAGAAGGTTTCTATAGTAGTACAGGTGACATATGACAGAGAGTGAGACCAGAATAAGGGCAGAGGGAAGATTTGAGGCATATTCAGGGAGGGCGCACTTGTCACTGATGAAATGAAGTCAGACAAGTAAGAGGGAGATGGTGAATTTCTCTCTTATGAGGTGAGGAAGACTGAGACAGAGAAGCATGCTCTGTTCTTTTTATTCCAAGCACAGAGTTCTACAGGTCGTAACTTACTGATACTTGCTTGTTGAGTTGATCACTTATTTAGCATTTGAATTTTGTGAATACGTGAATAGGTATTCTGGCTGAATGAAACCCTGTCAAATGGTTGCCAAAATACCTCATATTTCTCAGATTCCAGGTAGAGACAGACCTGTTCTTCAGTTGCTAGTCATAATGGCTGATGTTCATTTTCATAGAAATGCAAATAATGTGTGAATATCTATGGAGTATAGGAATGAGATCTTAAATTTTAAAAATGGATCTAATTTGGGGCACCTGGGTGGCTCAGTGGGTTAAGCCTCTGCCTTTCCGCTCAGGTCATGATCTCAGGGTCCTGGAATCAACCCCTGCATCGGGCTCTCTGCTCAGCAGGGAGCCTGCTTCCCCCTCTTTCTCTGCCTGCCTCTCTGCCTACTTGTGATCTCTCTCTCTCTCTCTCTCTGTCAAATAAATAAATAAAATCCTAAAAAAAAATGGATCTAATTTGGTGAAAGGCAAAGTTAAAAAAACTGTGCTATTAAATGTATAGTAATAGGAATCGGGCCTTAGTTCCCTCAGATATAAATTAAATGAACTGTCTTTATATGCCTGTAGTACTGCATGTATTTTTCCACATTTTAATGTGAACTAAAAATAATATGCTAATTTACATAATTAGTTGAATCTTTTAGTGCAAGTTCATTTAAAGAAGTTGAAGAATAAATGAGTTCATAAACTAGAATTACCATTACCTTGTTACATTACTTATAACCTTAGTTAATAGACATACACTGAAGGGATTGTATAAGGTTTAAGTTTCAAACAATTTATCTGAATTCTAAACCTGAAGCTAATTATACTGTTTGTTAACTAATTGGAATTTAAACAAAGATTTGAAGGGGAAAAGGAAGATTTAGCCTTACTCTATAAAATCCTTATATGTGATTTGAAGTTGTTCAACATTTAAAGAAATAGTTTGTGCTTGAACTGAAGGAATGAACAGAAACACATCTGTATAACCAGAACAGAGGAGAACTCTTCAGACGTTAGTAATTGCTTATGTTGCTAGCACTTTGAAAGTGAAGAAAGTCTTGCATAGTTTGAAGGTCTGAGGCTCGCTTTTTTTTGTTTTTATAGAGAGCATTTGTGTATGTTTTTAGGTTCAAGTTGATTATTTCTACAAGGTTTCTGTAAAGTTTTTCTTTTTCATTTTAATAATTAACTCCATCTACCTAAAAGAAATTAATTCTGTATGGCTGCATAGTCTAGGATACTTCAAAAATAAAGGTTTTATTTTTCCTTCTAGGAAAATACTTTTTAGGCAATTAGAAAATAAGCCCCATAAAGTCGATTTGCTTTTTTGTTTGAAAAATTACTGAATCCGCTAAATGTGTAGTCAAAGATTTTATGAATAGTATTAGAGGATTTATAGGTTTGGCCTCATTTTTCAGCTTGTATCATGATATTCTTTCTCTGATTTATCTGCCAGGGAAAGAGGTTTCTAGGGATGTTTTATACCACACTGTAATGAGGGTGGAAATATAGTACATTTTAAAAAGTAATGCGGTTTGAAATGTTCTGAATTAAACAGTTCGGTATATAAATTTCTTGTTATATATTTTCATTCTAGTTTTTTTGTTTGTTTGTTTGGATCAGATATCCTCTAATAAGACAATGAAATCTACTTTAATTTCTGTATAAAATATTTTGGACTATTGTAATTTCTTGTAAACAGATAAAGGGAGGCAGAAGTAATGGAGAATGCCAAGCTTTTTTGTAGGCTTAAATTCTCTAATTTACATACTCTAAGATACAGCAAACTTGTGGACTTATCAAAAAATAATGGGGTAAATCAATGTATACTGAGAGATATAGCCACAAAATAATTTTAATGAAAAAAAAAAGCAAGATGCAGAACAACACTTAGAGTGTGATCTTACTCTTGTTACATAAACAGACTGATGTTCTGAATGTGTTGTGAGTACAAGTGGCAAAGAACAGACTGCTAAGTTACATCAGTGGTAACTGTTTAACTTTCTCTTTTTCTGTATCTTGAAGGTTATTACAATGAACTTACAGTATTTTGTAATTAAAGATATATTAGTAAGTATGTTACCCTGTCAATTTTAATAGATAACATAAATTTGCATAAGCTTATATTTTTATGTACCATGTTTCTCATAACACTATTTTGAATTAGTGTTACCTTGTACAGAGAGAAATTAAGGGAAATTTAAATGGGTATAAAATGATGGATTCAAAAACTCTAAATCAAAAGTATCCTACAGTTTGTTAGCTATATTTTGTTTATCTTTAACGGTTTTACTTATTTATTTAAGAGAGAGAGAGAGAGCACACAAGCAGGGAAAGGGGCAGAGGAAGAGGAAGAAGCAAACTCCTTGCTGAACAGGGAGCCCAATGTGGGGCTTGAACCCACATCTCCAGCCTTTTTAATGGAATTACTAATACCATGTACACTTCCTATGATTATCAACAGTATTGATTTTTAAATCTGTATCTTAGTATTTTTTGTCCTTTTGTCCCATCTATTCTTTATTTCTCTTTTCCTGCCTCTATTAGAGTGAGTATATTTTAGTATTTCATTTTTATCTCCCATAATTGGATCATTAGCTCCACCTCTTTAACATTATAAAATGTTAGCTTTATTTAAAATTACAAAATACAGTGTTTGTGTTTACATATATAACTTACTATAGTCTATATTCACATAGTATTATGCCACTTGCTTATAATGTAATAATTTTACAATAGTATTCTTCTGTCCCCCTTTAGTCCTTTAGCTATTGGGGTTATACTATTTACTTCTTTGTGTTTTATAATTTTCAAAATATATTACTTTTATTTTGCTGCTGCTGTTTTCAGTAACCAGTTATCTTTAAACAACAGGTCTTTTAAATTTATCAACATGTTTACTATTTTTAGTGCATTTTGGTTTTTTGTGTAGACCGTAATTTTCATCTCATTTTTATTTTTCCCGAAGAACTTTTTTTTTTTTTTTTTTTATAAGGCTGGGACCTATATAAGACTTGAAGTATGAGGCTTGAAGTCATGAACCTGAGATCAAGACCTGAGCTGAGATTAGTAGTTGGACGCTAACCAGTTATACCACCCAAGCACCCCTCCTGCTAAAGAACTTCTCTTAACATTTCTTGTAGAGCCTTAACTTTTATTTGTCTGAAAATCTTTATTACAGTTTCTCGGATTTCATCTGTCAATATTAAGATTTTTGGTTCTTAAATGGATAAAACTAATAGCTTAAAGGATGAAGAAGATAATTGCCATGTTTAAGGTTTTAAATTTAGAAAAAGAGTGTGACACTAATAATTCAAAGCGTACATGTACCCCAATGTTTATAGCAGCATTATCGACAATAGCTAAATATGGAAAGAGCCCAGATGTCCACTGACCGATGAATGGATAAGGAAGAAGTGGTATATGTGTGTGTATATATATATATATACACATATACACATATGTATATGTATATATATACACACACAATGGAATATTACTCAGCCATCAAAAGAACAAAATATTGCCATTTGCAATGATATTGATGGAGCTAGAGAATATTACGCTAAGCAAAATAAGTCATTCAGAAAAAGGCAAATTCCATATCACTCATATGTGGAACTTAAGAAGCAAAACAAATGAACAAAGGAAAAGAAAAAGACCAAGAAACAGACTCTTAACTCTAGAGAACAAACTGATGGTTACTGGAGGGGAGGTGGGTGGAGGGATGGGTGAAAGAGGGGAGGGGGATTAAGGAGTCCACTTGTGATGAGCACCAGGTGATGTACGTAAGTGTTGAATTACTTAATTCTACATCTGAAACTAAGCCGTATGTGAACTAAATGGAATTTAATTTAAAACTTGGGGAAAAAAAAGAATATGACAAATTCAAGATAACACTGTTTAAGGGGTACAGACAACTTTCAGATGAAGAAATTTAAAAGCTAACACACATCGTAGTTAGTAATTAGAGAAGTGAAAACTAGAATTAATATCCCTTTACAATTATTAGACCAAAGAAAATTAGGATTTGGGATATTTATATCATGTGTTAGCAGAGGGAAAAAAAAAACACAAGAATCCTCTTGGACAATATAGGTTTGTGAACTACTTTTAAGTGTATGGATTGCTACTGATAGGAAGGCATTTTGACTCTTGGGCACTGTTCATTCCTATTGGATATATATATATACACACACACATATGTATACACATATATGTACATACACACACACTCACACTGTGATTTAGTAATTCCACTCTGGGTCTACAGCAAAGGGATAAAAAGTCTCTGAGTTTTCACAGTCCATAGTTAGGCAACTCCATAAAGAGACATGGTAGAGACTTCCATTGCATCATGCCCTGTGGTGGTGAGAAGATGAAGGCAGACTGAGTACCCATCACCAGGAGAGTGAACACATCCGGAAGTGTTCTGCAGCAAATCAAAGCAAGAGACTCGTTGTCCACATAGCAAGGGATAGATTTTCATAATAAAAAATAAAATTCCAAGAGAAAATAACAAGAACAAAAATGAGATCTATAACATACATGATTTATATGAATTAAAATATATGTATACAAAGTGGTCCCAGTTCCCCTTACACCATGCTTTTGAGAACAACTGATTTTTTTCTGTACATTACGTTAAAGAAATCGGTGGAGGTATTCTGGAAGTTAGTGATATCTTTGTTCACAGTGCTTTCTTCTTGCAGACGTTGATGAATGCCAGGCGATTCCTGGGATATGCCAGGGAGGAAACTGTATCAATACAGTGGGCTCTTTTGAATGCAAATGCCCTGCTGGTCACAAGCAGAGTGAAACCACTCAGAAATGTGAAGGTGAGTGTCTGTACTTTGGAGGGATTCAGTTGACTCTGAATCCAAGAAAGTCATAACTTCATGTAGAATTTGAAGAATTTAATCATAATCGAATGTAAGAACGAAGGCATAGATGTTAGAGTGGTTTTATATCGGTTTGTGTATTGAATGGGTTTGATCTGGAAAGAGCCCGTGAACCTTTTACAAGAGGTTCGTTATCTCAGTTTCTCTGTTGCAGTGGGAGTGGGAGTAATCCAGCCCTTTATATTTTTCTTTAATAACATGGTTCTCCAGTTCACTTACAAAATTATATCAAAGATTAAAATTCTGAGTGAAGTACAGTATCCGGTGTAAAATGATGCATTGGAAGTTAGCACTCTGTCCTATATTATTAAACAAGTGTTTTGAATTTTGTATTGCATATTGTTTCTTGGCTGCCTGCCAAATTAAAAAACCAGTGTAATTGACTC
Organism: Potos flavus; assembly: GCA_028534135.1. Lineage (NCBI taxonomy): Eukaryota > Metazoa > Chordata > Mammalia > Carnivora > Procyonidae > Potos > Potos flavus. Next base: position 15,960,452 of record CM052895.1, on the reverse strand, counting down.
AGAGAGAATTGGGAAATTACCACAGCAGGTATTCTGTGAAAGAATAGCTTACTCAAATAAAGATATCAAAAACTTAATAATTTTCTAGAATGCGATTATGATACTGAATGTAAATTGAATATAATTTTGAAGTGTGAACTCCATAAGCATTCTTCATACAGAATAAAATCACTTGTTATATTTATGTGTGACCCAAAGCTTTATCATTGTCACAAAATTCAAGGAGTTACTAAAGGTGTCTAGCTTTCCTAACATGGATACTTAGAATAAGGTTGATACTACTAGCAGTGTTGAAGTATAATGTTTATCTTTAGAATGATTACTTAAATCAATTTGTTCCAATTAAGGTAATTTTCTTAAGACAACTACTATATCTGTTTTCATTTTTTTAATGACATAAGCATCCATATCTACTGAAAGTTTAGAAAAATTTATTCCAGAAATTTGTTTTTAGCATTCTGGCTTACCTGAGGAGGAAAAATGTGAATCTGAACTTGATTTCATATGCCTGTTATGATTTTATCTGGGAGCATTGTATGAGTTAAGTCAACTAAAGGTAGCAAATATATATTATAATTGCTTCCTGTGAAGAAATCATCACAAATTTATTTAGACCCATTTACCTTCAGTAACTAAAATCATCTTTTAGTATACATAATTAAGTCTTCTCTTCCTTCCTTTCCAAAAGGCAATTTTGGGGAGTTACTTTTTGTTGCTTGGTTATAAAAAGTTTTGTCCCTCTCTGTAGAAAAAACAGTTGGGGAAAAGGTAAAAATCTAAAGTTTAATTATAGGAGACAAACAGGAATATATGAACTATTTTATTGGATGGGAGGCAGAGACATGCACATGATATGGTTCCAACACCAGAAATTATAATTCCATGAACTCAGGGAACATGTATCATTCTATATTTTCTATTTGGCCTGCTTCCTTTCTAGTCTACTTTAATATTCATAATTATATACAATTCACATTTTTTCAATGTGGAAAGGTCTGGGCTATGCTGCTATATCCTTGCTACTTCTTGTATTTTCCTTCCTGGCTTGTTTGGGGTTGATTCTACATGGCTCAACCTTTTGTCATTGTGCTTCACTTTTTACTTCTGAAATACTACCCAGACTAGATCCAAGGGTGGTAGACTTAGAAACAAAGACAGTGTTTGATTGTAGGTGAGAAGGCACAGTCACTCACTGATGAAAGTGGTGGTGACATTTCCATTAATCATCAAACAATGCATTTCTTCTTAGTTGAAAACAGAATGAGCCTTTTCCACATCACATTTCATCAAAACAATATATAGAGTTAAGACAGTTTTGGAGAGAGACAGTGCAACTCTTTCTTCACACTTGTCTGTGTTCTTTAGGAAAGGGGGCTGGTGATGTAATGTAGGCACCACCCAGAGCCTGAATCCAGTCCTCTCCTTCCTTACTTCCTGCCTAGGCAGCCAAATCCACTTAGCCATTGCTCAGAAGGAATTATATGATTTAATGTTTGGGATTGGTGGGGAATGGCAGAATTGGAAGAGGTGGTGATTAGACTTTGAAAACTAAACGTTTTATGAAGCCTTTACTGTGTGTAAGTCATATTTATTTGGATAAGTCTTAAAAGTAACTATTATCAATTTTCCTTAAGTAATAGTGTTCTTTTATGTAAAAGTTCGAGTGGTATTTCCTTACATAAAACTATTTAATGTAATTGGTAGCTTAATGTATGTGGAAAGACTGTAAACTATTGCTACACTCAGTGACAGCTTTGAATTATAGTCAGTGTATGTATGGTTTATACAGTGTCAGTGTAAAAATGTTGACATAAATTTAAAGTTAGTATTTGCCCTAAATAAAAATGTAACCATAGCAATTACTTTTGACCAGCTGTCAAAGGTAAGATTATTTAGTTTTCTATGTAGATTACAATTTGAACATAAAATATAGTAGTATTGGAAGATTTACATGAGAATGATGCCCTTTCTGTTTCTCTTATGACACATATTAGATTTCTGTTCATAACGGCAATGAAATTTTCTAAAATCTTTTTCAGTCTAAGTTTCTTGATCTGTTCAGAAATAACAAAGCTACCCAGTGTTTTGAATCTGAGTCATTTGGGGAAATGGTGGCAGCAATAGAAGCAAAGTGAGGTTATTAGCTTTAAAAAATTGTGTTACTCTTTTTTTGGTGGATATCTGTTGGTTGGCCATCTCACTCCCGACACTTGGGTAAGATCCTTGAGGGCAAAAACTCTGACTTGTAGCAACTGTTTCTGCTATATCTATTGCAAGCTCCCAAAAATGTATGTAGAGTAATTGGGAGTATGATGAATAATAATTTAATTTCCTTGACTTGGGTTGAACATCGAAAAAGAAGGTAAAATATAGGACCAGAGTTAAAATTGTTATTTGGAAAGAGGCCAGTGTCCCATATTATGGGAATTTTTCCTTTATCTGATTTTTTTTCATTTTCTTGATAATCTTCTTTTGCTCTGGTTACCATTCAAAGACAAAGAGCATAAATAGTAAGTGCAGTTTGGCATTTTTAGATCTTCGTGTCATTACTCCTCTTTGCTTATCTGCAAGTAATCTTTCTGAGGTCAGGGACCTTCCCTCTCTATTGAAAAGAAATAACTGTCTTCTGCTTGTTCATTGGGATGTCTTCGTAGCTAAACTCTTATCCTGAAAGCCTTGTTCTGCTGAATATTTAAGTTTGGACATACATAGTTTATAATAAAATGAGAAAAATTGGTTGGGCGGCACTCATCTCTTGAGTTAATGTCTGAAACATATTACCAAGTATCTATATTGAGACTTCTTTTTGTTTTATATCATTGGTTGGGCGGATTCTCATATGTGAGAATCTGAGCCCAGAGCATAAAGGAATACTCATTCCTCTGTGTGTGTGTGTGTGTGTGTGTGTGTGTGTGTCTGTCTGTCTGTCTGTCTGTCTGTCTGTCTGTCTAAAGGAGAATCATTATATTTCCGCCTTCACTTATTTAGGGTCTCAGATTCAGTTAAGCCTCTCAGGCCTACTGAAGTCAAGTCTTACTTCTGCTGGGCCAGTCTGGCTCCAAAATCTTTTCCTCATTCTGTCGTACAGAGGAGGAAATGATTCTTTTGGGGAGTAAACTATTTCTTCACATCCAAAGAGAAGTTTTCTTCAGTTACTATATTCAAAGATTCATTCATCCAAATATCCATTTAATGTAAATGAGAAAAGAAAGTAGCACACATCAATATAATATGAAATTGTATATTTGAAGGCTGTCCAGCATTTTCTATTTTTATGATAAAATGTTATTTTGAATTTCAGTCCACTTGGAAAAAGCACAAGTAGGTGCCAGATGTCCTTGCATGATCTCCCTCTTTCAGACTATACCTTCTTTAACATTCTTTGAGGTAGTTATTCTTTCCTGGCTTAAATGGAAGGCAGGAAAATAGCATCATTGTATTGGAAAGCTTCCCTTCAATGGCTCTTTATATGTCAAATAGTTATTTGCAATTTATTCTGAAGAGTCTTCAGCTTTGTTCCATTACCATGGCATTTAGTTGTTTGAGATTTGTGACAACAAATATATTTATTTATGCTCATGAAACTCATGAAACTTGTTGGCACAGTATCTTTGGTTGCTGTTCCAGCTCTGCTTTGATAAACCATGGAAAATAAACTTCTGTCCCAAACTGAAAAACGCTTTCTTTTACTCATATTACCAAAAGTGTATTAACTTTAAAATAAATAAACTCATTGACTGTTGTCCAAAAGGAAAAACTACGTATTAAAATTGATACTTAAGTAGGGAGATTGTGAATATTGGAAACACATAAAACTTTTTTGGTCATCAATTTAGAAACCACGGAAGTATCATTTCTAATCCTTTTTAAAAGAAATTTACAACATTGTAATTAAAAAATAGATTCTCTCTCCCCCTTAAATAAGAAATCCTAGTCTGCTGAACTCAAACCTACTTTCTGCCCCATAACAAATAAGTTATTCCTCTAACACAGCATATTTTACATTGTATTTTATTTTTCTTGTCTGACTGCTGACAGAGTATAGATCACACCAAAGTATGTGAATAAAAGCTAATATTTATGGAGCACTTAATATATTATAGACAACACTTAAACCGCCATAAATGGGTTTTCTTATTAAGTCATCACACAGTGGTGTAAGGTTGGTTGCTATCATTAACCCACTGTACAGATGAGGAAACTGAGGCACAGAGAAGCTAAATAACTTTGTCGAGGTTAGGTGGGTTAGAAGCTGCAGAACCAGGATTCTACCCTGCTAGATTTTCTTGAGTTCTCCCACAACCAGAGCTGTTGAGCGAACACAGGAGGGTGACCTGGCAGCACAGACCCCAGCCCACAGATTGCATCTACAGGGGGAAGCTCATGGAGTCAGCAGCAGCAACAGGATTATGGTTCTCTCTTTGCCTGTTACATTATGTGGTAGTGCCCTGAAATCCAGCAAGAGCAGAATTAGACCCAGGCGAGTGATATTGGCACTGGCTTTGGAGTTTGGGTGGTTGGAAATAGCACCATCTCTCTCCTCTGATATGATCAAGGCTGAAAAAATATGGAACCTTGACCTGCAGGCCTGTGTCTTCACTTCATTCTTTGTGAATGAAGAACCTTCCCTTTGTGTCATCAGGGTTCAGGGGTCTGAGCCTTGAGATTGCATACGCATGACCTACAGTTCACTGGCTCCAGCCCAGATCCACCATGTCAGCCCTCTACCAGGATTGACCAATTTAAGCACTCAGATATAGCCAGTTTCCATGGAGCCTTGGGAAAATTAGCCTACGGGGGCTAATTCTTGAAAAACTTAACCTTTCTCTCTAACATATGCTTTACTGCCTTTCATGAGTGATATATTAGATATTTAGTCAATGGATTTTTGCTATATTTTCTTTTCATTAAAATGAAAATTTACTCTGTATCACTATGCTAAAAAAACCTATTCACCATGACTTCAGAACTGCAGATTCATCTAAATGAACCAAAGATATAAGCATGAACAAAAGAAACAGTGGGGTTAAAAACAATCATGAGAATTTTTGTATTGTCTTAGATCTGAAAAAGGATTATTTCGTATTTTACCCTACCTAAAGCTATGGAGGTATAGATCAGTGATTTCAGCTACATAAAATATAAATTGCATGGCAGAAAAAAAAAAAAAAAACCCTGCTACAAGCAAAAATAAAAAACAATAAACTGAAAAAAAAGAACATTTACAACTCGTAAGATGAAGACCAGTTTTTCTAATACATTAATTCTACCGATGAGTAAGAAAATATCCAATAAAAATGTTCAAGGATATGACCTGACCATTGACAAGGGAAATACCAGTGACTGTTAAATACACTAAAGCATGCTTACCCTTACTTAGAAGAAGAAAGTACGCAGTAACACTATGGGATAGCATTTCTACCTATAAACTTTGAGAGGAGCAAAATTCTAATGTAAAACTGTATTAATGAAGGTTTTGGGAAAGAGATACTTTCATAAATTCCTGATAAAAGTATAAAATTTGTATGACCTCTGTAGAGAGCAATTTAAAATTGTCTGTCAAAATTACAAGTATATTTATTTAACATTTAACCCATAAATTTTAATTCAAAGTATTTATCCTATCTGTACTCAATCAAGAAATGATGGACTTAGAAGATTATCCCTCCTGTCTTTTTGTAATAGGAAAATATAGTAACATACACATGATAGTAAACCTATTAAAATGTGAGTTGAAAACTATTCATCCTTAAAAAGACATTGTGGACACTTTATATATTGATATAAAATATGATTAAGACATACTGTTACATGGCAAAAGCAAGTTGTAAAACATTTTCATTTACAAAGAATGTATTTGTGTGTGCATGTGTTTGCGTATGTGTGCATAGAATGTCCATGGAAGGATATCAGAAAATTTGCACCATTCAGTATTTTGAAGGTGAAAATCTTCTGGGGGAGAGAAGGATGGAAAAGAGACTTCTCATTGAGTGCTCTAGCATAAGTTTTTGACTTTTAACTGTGTAAATGTATTATTTGTTTAGAAAGTTAAAAACAGAGGAAGGTGAAAAGCAGGCGCATTTATTTGTTACTTTCTTTGCGAGCTCTCAATGAATTCCTACAGCAGAACCTGGGGAACAGTGCATACAACTTGTTAGCCCCTAGTCCTGGGGCATTGCAACTTCTGTCCCGCAACACTCAGCATGTCTGTGTTCCATGCTGCCACGCAGGAAACATATGCGTATCTAATGCTTTTCCAGTGTGAAATAAAAATCTGGGGTTTGAACAGAATTACACTTAATCTTACAACTATTACTTTAGGGGCACCTGGGTGGCTCATTCGGGTAAGCATCTGCTTTTGGCTCATGTCATGATCCCAGAGTCCGGGGATCAAGTCCTGCATCGGGTTCCCTGCTCCTCTGTCTGCCTGCTGCTCGCTCGGCTTGTGCACGCTCGCTCGCTCTCTCTGTCAACTAAATAAATAAATAAAATCTAAAAAACCACAACTGTTACTTTAGTAAATCAATAAATATTTAGGAGCATTGAATGAAATATATTTGACTTTAATCATTCTCATTAATTGCTTTTCAGGAAAAAATCTCATTGAGATATGTTTGATGACTAGAAATACAAGTAAAATAGTATGGGAGAGGTAGGTCAGAGATGATAATTATAGTGAAGCTGATTATAATTTGCTTTTGGCTAAAATACAAGTATTATTTAAAAGGGTGTATGTGGTAGTCATATTGTGAAGAAAGGAGATGTTGTTCTTCAATCATCTTAACTAAAAATCTGGTAGAATTCTGGTCACCAGCTACAAATGAACTGCATGGCCCAGTGAAATTAGGTATCAAAACACAGGCTGCTCCATTGCAATTAGGTAGGTTGGGACTTTCAAAGTAGAAAACAGACCCATTTGTCTCTACTCTGTGCTGTTTGCAGGGTTGTGTGGTTCGGAGATTCTTCTCTGTCTTTGTCTCTCAAAAACACACATGCGCACACAGACACACAGATTTCTGTGTGTGTGTATTATCCCTTTCTCAGGTACACACAATTACATTAATCAGAGTATTTGTTTCATGACATATTTTCACTATTACTTTACTCAAAGCCTGCTTTTATGTAGTGAAATATCTTCAATAATATAATATACACCCATAAAACCACCAAAAAAGAAAAGGTGGGACCAAGACAATTAATCACACGTAACCATGGTGCTGTCCCACCTGCTCCCACTCCCGCAACATAACCATCACTTTGAAGGCAGGATTCCCATTTTCTTTTCTTTTTAAACTCTTTTATTACACCTGTAGATATTCTATTTATTATTATTGTTATTTCAGTTTTTTGAGTGCTACAGTAAAAGGCTTAATACTTTGTGGAACTTACTCTCTTCACTTGATATGATGCTACGATTCGTCTGTATTGTTGCACGTTGTTCTAATTCATTTTTAAGGTGAACAACCTATTCTCTCCCATTATGTGGCTATACCTTAGTGTGTTCATCCCCTTTCCCACTGGTAGGCGTCGTTCTCTGGTTCTTCCTATTGTGACTAACGGCCGGCGTACTTGTAGACACATAGTCTAGACACTGTTGTCCCATGTACCTCCTTCAAAGTAGAGCTCAGTGTTTCTCCCTCCTTTGCGCAGTGTAGACGGAGCTGCACTATGGAGTCAGGGTCATTTTGATTTTTCAGAGAGGTATTTATCCTCTTTTTTGATCCACGTATTTCTGAATTTCTGAAAGGTGACTTATTTACATTTCTCTTAAGATTGATGTCTGTAAGTAGCTTGGGTCACAGCAGTGGTAGCATCCCGGAGCCTTGTTCTCACTTGTTGTTGCTTGGTGACAGATGGGGAAACAAAGAACCTAATAGTCTGTAATCAGAGTGACCTCCACCTCTTCCCAGGCCTGTGTGTTAGCCAGCCCGCCCCACAGATCGGTTGAGAAGCAATTGCTGAGTGATCAGTGGTCTTACCCTGGCTCACAGGGCTAACTCAATCCTCTAGATTATTCTTGAGCTTTCTTCCATGTGATTTTGGGCTTATTATACAGACGAAGCAATCATACAGAAGTAAAGACACTGCAAACATTTCCACATCTTTTTTGTTGGTTTTTGTTTTGCAGATATTATAATTTATTTACATCTCCCCCCAGAGCATGTACTGAACATTACCAACTCTTGAGCACTGTATTATCTTGGCTGCAGTTTTCTGTATTCAGTCTTATGTTTAAGGCATATCAATGAAAGGGAGGGAGCCTGTAACAACTAAATACCTCCTTGAGAACAGGATTAATTCAGAGCAGTGTTAACAAACCCATCTTCCTGAGCTAACCTGATCCTAGTCCTCAGCCTTCCTCCACTCAGTTCTGCATATTTTTGCCCCTAGGATTAAGGGTTTTTTTTGTAACACAGGGACAATAATGGAAACTTCTTCTTGATTATCTCCTTGTGGTATCTTGGTGCCTAAAACTAAATTGTCTTCAGCTCTTCTTTGTAACTCCTACCGCCCGACTAGATTCTCATAATCTGATTTTCAGACACTTTGCACAATGCCTTTCATAATTTTTTTTTTTTTTAGAATCAAAGCTTGTCTCAATTGTCATGTTTTCCTATGTATGCTAAGCAAAAGTGACATCCAGCAGGGTTGATGTCTCTCTCTTTCCCCTTAAAATAGACGATTACTTATAATCAGATGAATTGACAGTAAAAACACTTTGCATTAAAGTATCTACTTTTCATGATGGGAGGCGGAGCATTGAGTAGCTTAGAAATTTGGAGCATATATATGAAGAGTTAAAATCTAACCTGGAAATCTGCAGCATTTGTGCTTTTATAAACCATTTGAGAAGGACATACTGACCAGGTGCCAGGCTAGCAGTGGGGTTTCCAGGCTTGACTGTTAGAAAGCCCCTGTGTGTTTCAGTTATGGAAAACAGAACATCTAAGAAAGTGCGACCAGGAGGGAAGAGTGATGAGTGTCCAGAGAGGCAGCCAAACAGCAGCCCAGAGCTGACATTTGAGGCAAAATTAGCACATATAGCTTCCTAGTATGTTTATCAGGAGTTGCTAGCCTAAACTCTTTTAGTTTCTTCCCACAAATGATTTCCACTATTAAAACACTTACATTAAATAACTTGGACACTACCTTGACAGCCTTACTCAGCTAACAGCAGTGTTTCCTAAGGAGTTCCTGAAGTGACATCACTCCCTGAATTTCAACCTGAACACAATGGTTTACAGGGAAAGTGGCAAAGAGTTTTCTGTGAAAGTCTGGAGGAGAAGGAGTTCTTTCTTTGAGACACAGTGGGTAACATCGTTGTTATGAACATGAAGTCTGAAAAATCCATATTCCCAAAGAAAGTCATTCAACAAAAAGATACTCTTTAGCGTGTAACTTGAGGTGGTGAGTCAAAATTAGGAATATTCAGATCACATTTTGTTTTTTTAATAGATTGATGTTCTCAAGTTTTTCTTCCAATAGCAAGAAGACATTGTGGAAAGAAACGGCAATGTATGTTTTAAGTACAATTCAGAAAATAAATAGGCAGAGAGAGAGAGACTCAGTGGCCACATAGCCCAGGATTTAGTACCCAAACGTTAGGGTCAGTGCTCCAGCTGCACCAGGAGCAAACTGTGTAATCTCGAGCAAATTAGTGCCTTCGTCTCTACAATAGAGATTATAATGGTCTTTTGTGGGTAAGCTTTTACGAGCATTATGTAAGATAAAGCATTTGACACTTTCGGTATTTTTCAAGGAAGGCAGGGGAAGCACAAATGAGTTGCAAAAGATTTAGTAAATCATGTGATTTGAGATACTTAAAAAATAATGGTAAAAGAGTTCTAATATAACATTTCAGTTATGACTTTTATTACAGTCTCTTCTAAATAAGCTCTTTGAATTCCTAAAAAAAGAAAAATGACCCAGTAGAGCATGTAGTTGCCTAGTCTGAAGAAAGTATTAACAAACAATTAAATGGACGCAAATCCATAGTCATGAAGAGGGAACATGGAAATGGGGATTTAAGATTATCCATTAATTCCTGACTTGGTGCCAGCCTGTTTTATTTCCCTATCCTCAGTTCCACCCAAATTACAGAAATGGACATTTGAGACCCAGAGGACTAGATTTATTTAGCATAACACAATGGTCAGGAAATTGCATTTTAGTGGACTCAGGAAAAATTTCCCAAATGGTGGGAACCAGTATTATTTCTTTAGTGCCGTTGTATATTTAAATCCTTGTTTTAAAAAAATATGAAAAAAAGGCATGGTAAAGTAATTTACATGATTCTTGCAGTTTAATTTCTGCTGAAGATCACTGGAAAAATTGAAAGTCTCCAAAACACCTTTCTTAGAGACTTAAAATTAGGTGTGTGTTAGTGATAAAAAAAAAAAAAATCTTTTTTACCCTGGATTGAAAGGATCAGATGAACATTTTGAACTTTGCCTTTAGGGGAAAAAGCTATAAACTGAGATACGCCTCCTTATTTCTTCGTTTTACTTAACCAATAATTGTTTCATAATGGAAATGGAAAAGTTATAATGCAGACCAAAATAAACAAAATGCTAGTTTTATAATATCCTGGATGTGTATCTGCAGCTTCTATTGAAAAAAAAACCAGAGAGAGAAAGAAAAAGTTATCTCACAAATTACCATGGCTCAGTGCCTAAAGGAAATTAATCTACTCTAAAGAAATATCCTGCTGTAGTCAAGTAAAAATGTAACAAAACTTGAAACATAATACCTATACCCAGGACCACATTTTCTTCCAAGTGTTGTTACTTACTGACCTTCTGTAGTATGCGTCATTCACTACCCAGGCATTGAAAAATGTGTGAAGAACTGAAGAAAAAGTTTATGGGCTGCTAATTTCTTATAGATGCTTTCATTTAGTAAACATAGAAATAAAGCTGTGATCATGCTTGAAGTACCTTTTTTTTCCTTACTCCCAAACTAGGAATCTTTTTTTTTTTTTTTTTTTTAAGATTTTATTTATTTATTTGACAGAGAGAGGGATTTTATTTATTTATTTCACAAGTAGGCAGAGAGGCAGGCAGAGAGAGAGGGGGAAGCCGGCTCCCTGCTGAGCAGAGAGCAGAATGCGGGGCTCGATTCCAGGACCCCTGAGATCATGACCTGAGCTGAAGGCAGAGGCTTTAACCCACTGAGCCATGCATTCCTCTCATATTTCAGTGTAAAGTGTTTCTCATCTATACTTTGCCTTTGCTAAATTTTAGTATAATTAATTTTAAGGATAGTGTCAATGATTTTGAAAGTTGTAGCTGGAGGCCACTTCTGTATTCATCAGATGGTCAGGTAGATCTTTTCTCTAAGTACCTGCTGTTTTACAGAAGACAACTAAATAGTCCTCATTTCAAGGACACAAAAGTAAAAATAAATACATAAATTTAGTTATAGTATGAGCACATTTCTTCTAATGTCATCATATGGACAGTAGAGGAATTGTTGTGTTTTCTTTAGGCTTTGGTTTTCCTAGTGGGCTGTGGTTTCATATTTCCCATATTAACATGTCTTTTTCAGTTTGACTATGAAGACTGAGGAATATTTTTGTCCCAGTCTAGTAGCAACGCATATAGGACAAATTCCAGGCTGATCATGGGTTTGTATATTCTAGCATGGCTAAATTCTGGTGAATGGCAAAAGACAATTTGGGAATATTTGCCAACATCTGTATACTGTCATACTAAATTTAGGATGACTTGATTTAACTAGCTATAGCTGATGCTTATCTGAGGCATAAGCATGTTCTTTGGCTATAAGATTTCATGTTCCAAACTCGTGGCAATGCTACCAGGACTATGTAACTGTAAATCAAAATTTTCCTTCTCCCATTTGTGATAGAATACCATAAGAGTTCTACCATAGAAGTAAAGAGCTTTTCATTTAGTTCTTAATCTATATCAAGGTTTAAAGACATCTGATTCAACAAAATAAGTATTATTTGGCAGTTAATAGTAAAACAGGGTAGAAAGGAGGACAAAAGTTAATATATCCTTTAGTGTTTCAATTTAACTTAAAAATTGTATGTAGACCTTCATTTTCTAATCCTCTCTTATAGGGAGTATTTGAGTGTGTTTGAGGGTAGTTTCCCAAATGACATACTGGACTTTCATTGTTATATTAACCTCATCAGAATGCTGTGAGTTCCAGTTTCACTTTTTTTAAATTCAAGTATATTTGATACACAGTATTAGGTTAGTTTCAAGTGCACAACGTGGTGATTCTACAGTTTCGTACATTACTCAGTGCCCACCAGGTTGAGTGTAGTTACCGTACAACATTATTACAATATAATTGACTATATTCCCTATGCTGTACTTTTCATCTCCTTGACTTATTTATCTATACCTCTTAATCCCCTTGAGCTATTTTGCCCATCCCCTGATGCAGTTCCCTTCTGGCAACCGCCAATTTGTTCTCTGTATTTAAGAGTCTTGTTTTTTGTCTGGTGGTTTTGTTTTTTTGATTCCACATAAAAGTGATATCATGTGGTATCTGTCGTTATCTGACTTATTTCAATCTTATTCTTTTTTAGAGTTGAGTGATATTCCATTGTGTATATATACCACTCTTCTCCATCCATTCCTCTGTTGATGAACACTTGGGTTGTTTCTATGTCTTGACTATTGTAAATAGTGCTGCAATAAGCATATATCTTTTTGAGTGAGTGTTTTTGTTTGTTGTCTTTGGGTAAATACCTGGTAATGGAATTACTGGATCACGTGATATTTCTATTATCAATATTGGAGAGATCTCCATAGTGTTTTCCACAGTGGATGTACCAATTTTCACTCCCACCAACAGTGCACAAGTGTTCCCTTTCTCCACATCCTTATACACTTGTTATTTCTTGTCTTTTTGATACTAGTCATTCTGACTGGTGTGAGGTGATTTCTCATTGTAATGTTGATTTACATTTCTCTGATGACTAGTAACACTGAGCACCTTTTTGTGCATCTGTTGGCCATCCATAGGTCCTCTTTCAAAAAATGTCTTTTCAGGACCTCTGACTACTTTTTAATCAGATTGTTGTTTGGTGTTAAGTTGTATAAGTTCTTTATATACTTTTGATATTAACCCATATTAAATATATCATTTGCAACTATCTTCTCCCATTCACTGATTTGCCATTTCTTTTGTTGATGGTTTCCTTTGCTTTTTATTTTGGCATAGTCCCAATAGTTTATTTTTGTTTTGGTTTCCCTTGTCTGAGGAGACATTTCCATAAATATGTTGCTAAGAGTAATGTCCAAGAAATCACTGCCTGTGTTTTTACGAATATTATGGTTTCAGGTCTCATATTTAGGTCTTTAATCCATTTTGACTTTATTTTCGTGTATGGTGTAAGAAAGTGGACTTGTTTCATTTTGCATGTAGCTATCCAATTTCCCAACGCTATTTATTGAAAAGACTTTTTCCCAGTATATTCTTGCTTCCTTTTTCATAAATTGACCAGATAGGTGTGGGTTTATTTCTGGGTTTTTATTATGTTCCACTGACCTATAAGTTTTTGTACTGGTATCATACTGTTGCGATTACTTTAGCTCTGTAGTATATCATAAAGTCTGGGGCAGTGATACCTCCAGCTCTTTTCTTCTTTCTCAAGACTGCTTTGGCCATTTGTAGTCTTACTAAGTGGTTGCATACTAATTTTAGGGATATTTGTTGAAGGTCTGTGAAAATGCTGTTGATATTTAGATAGAGATTGCCTTGAGTCTTTAGAATGCTTTGGGTAGTATGGACATTTTAATGATACTAATTCTTCCCAACCATGACCATGGTGTATCTTTCCATTAATTGGTGTCATCTTCAGTTTTTTGATGAGTGACAGAGTTTTCAGAATATAGGTCATTCACCTCCTTGGTTAAATTTATTCCTACATATTTTATTCTTTTCGGTATAATTGTATATGGGATTTTTTTCTGAATTTCTCTTTCTGCTACTTCATTGTTAGTGTATAGAAGTGAAACAGATTGCTGTCTATTAATTTGGTATCCTATAATTTTAATGAATTCATTTATCAATTCTAATAGTTTTTTGGTTTTTAAAACCTGAGGGTGTTCTGTGTATAGTATCATGTCATCTGAAAATAGTGGCAGTTTTCCTTCTTCCTTACTAATTTGGATGCCTTTTTTTTTCCCTTGTCTGGTAGCTGCAGCTAGGACTTCCAGTACTATGTTGAGTAAAACTGGTGAGAGTGAGGATCCTTACCTTGTTCTTAATCTTAGAGGAAGAGTTTCCAGTTTTTCACCATCGACTATGATAGTAGCTGTGGGTTTGTTTTATTTGTGTTCTTTATTATGCTGAGATTTGTCCCCTCTAAACCCACTTTCTTGAGAGTTTTCATTATGAATGGATGTTACATTTTGTCAAAAGCTTTTTTTACATCTGTTGAGATGATCATTTGGTTTTTATCCTTCTTTTGCTAATGTGATGTATCACAATGATTGATTTTCAAACATTGAACCATCCTCGCATCCCTGGAATAAATCCCACTTGATCATGGTAAATGATTTTTTTAATGTGTTGTTGAATTTGGTTTGCTCATTTTTTGTTGCGGAGTTTTGCATCTGTGTTCATCACAGATACTGTCCTGTGGTTCTCTTTGTAGTGTCTTTGTCTGACTGGTGTCAGGGTAATGCTGGCCTCATAGAATAATGAATTTGGAAGTTTTCCTTTCTCTTCAGTGTTTTTGAATAGTTTGAGGAAAATAGGTATTAACTCTTCTTATATATTGGTAGAATTCACCTGTGAAACCATCTGGTCCTGAACTTTGGTTTGTTGGGAGTTTTTTGATACTGATTCAATTTTATTACTAGTAGTCAGTCTGTACAAGTTTTCTATTTCTTCCTGTTTCAGTTTTGGAAGATTGTATGTTTCTAGGAATTTATCCATTTCTTCAGGGTTGTCCAATTTGTTGACATTTAATTTCTTAACTATATTACATAATTCATATACATAACATTCTCCTGTAATCCTTTGTTTTTCTGTGGTGTCAGTTGTTACTTGTCCTCCTTCATTTCTGATTTTATTTATTTGAGTCCTTGCTTTTATTTTTAGTAAGTGTTGCTGAAGGTTTATCAATTTTGTTTATACTTTGAAAGAACCAGCTCTTGGTTTCATTGATCTTTTCTATTTTTTTTAAGTCTCTATTCCATTTTTGCTTTAATCTTTATAACTCCTTCTTTCTACTAGCTTTGGGCTTTTTTCTTTTTCTAACCCTTTTAGGTTAGGTTAGGTTGTTTATTTGAGATTTTTCTGGTTTCTTGAAGTAGGTCTGTATTATTATATACTTCCCCCTTAGAACTGCTTTTGCTTTGTCCCAAAGATTTTGTGTTTTCATTTTTCCAGTTTCATTTTTTAAATTAAGGCTCACTCCTCAAGACACTTGTGAAGGTACTCTAAATGCAGAACCTTTCCAGATCAGGGGCTGACAAACTTATTCTCTGAAGAGCCAGATAATCCATATTTTCGGACATGGAAGTCACTCTGTTGCAAATAGCAGCTTAGCCACTATAGTGCAAAAACAGCCATAGATAATAAATACAGAAACAAATGAGTGTGGCCGTGTTCTACTGAAACTTTACCTACAAAGCAGGCAGTGGGTATAGTTTGCCAAGCCCTATTGTTCATTATCACTATTCTTGCCCCTATTTCAAATAGTCTCTCCCCTACTAACTTTGCAGCTACTTTCTTAGTGACTGGCTAGATGACAGATCATGGACAAACAAGTTTTATTTAAATAGTTATAATATATTAAAAAGTTTTAAGAAAAAACATAACTAGTGTGTCAAAACTGTGTGTTTATGGATGTTATTCCTGAAAATAGTATTGCTTAGAACAAAGTTAATATTAAATTTTTTATAAAGACTTTATCCTTTTAGAGTAGTGATAGGTTCATAACAAAATTGAGAGGAGGGTACAGAGATTTCCCATATACTCCCTGACTGAATACATGCATACCTTCTCCCTTTATCAACATCCCCCACCAGAATGGTACATTTGTTACAATTGATGAACATACATTTACACGCTGTTATTACTATAAGTCTATATATATATATATAAGTCTATAACTTATGTTAGGGCTCACTTCTAGTGTTGTATGTTGCTTGGGTTTTCACAAATGTATAATGACATGTTTACTTCATTATAGTGTCATACAGAGTATTTTTGCTAGTCTAAAAATCCCGTCATGTTAACTTTTTAAAATGAGTACATATATAGAAATGTATTAAGTAAAAAGTGATATAGGTAATTCAAGGATATAGCTATAGGTGTAGAAATGTGTCTCCTTAATGACTAGAGTCTGGGAAATGTCATTGTAAGATTTATTATTATTACCATCAGGGAGCTATTTGGCTTCAAAAATAAAGGTACTCCAGACAGAAACTCTGGGCTGCCATTGTGTTTGTCAGAGAATTCCAAAGGAAAATGAACAGCCCACAATGATCAAAATAAATATAGCTCTATTATCTTTCTTTGTAGGTCTCCCTTTTTTCAGTTAATACCTTCTCTTCTTCCTACCCTTCTTTATAGTACTGCTCTTTTTCTCATATTGTCTACTATCAGCTAGACTGCAGTTAGAAACCTGACAGTTCCTGAAATTAGAAGAAATAAAATTATCTGAATATCATTAACATCATTCCAGGTTGTTCTACTCTGATACGTCTACCTCTGTACTATGTGGGACAGGAATCAGTGTAGCCCTTTGAGAAAAGGGATATGCATGCTGTTGTGGTCAGTATCTTATTTTTAAAATATAATTTTTCAAAGAAATAAAAATATGGGCAAATTCTAAAATTACTGCTGTATGCTTGGCATAAGTAGGTTCTGTTTTAATATGAAGGCATATAAGAAAGCACTCTCAGTGATATTTGGAAAAAATATAAGAGGTTGCTTTCTTGTTCTGTTGGGTTATAAGCACAACAGATTTGAGGCCCTTTAAGATATTTTGTAATAGAAAACATTTGAAGTTTGCTAAAAAAATTTCATCCAATACTTTAATAAAACCATATTGTGAATATTTCGTTGTAGGCTTAAAAGATTAATTTAACTTAGCAAACTCATAGAATACAGCTATTCAAAATTAGATTATCATAATTTTTCCTCCCACATGGAATATTTTGCCTTAATTTACCATGAAAGAAAAAATATTTTTCATCATTAACTAATTAAAAAAACAGGAAGTATAGCATTCTGGCATTTAGTTGAAGTTTGATTTTACATTTTAAAATAATTTTCTGTATGTTTATTTTCTTTGTAGCTTCAAGATGGAGTATTTTTAGTCTTTATTCACAAAATATAATGTGTCTTAAATCCTTTTTTGTACTAGTATATATAATCTGTTTGTAGTGGCTAGTTGATTGACTATTAATATTTCTTCCTGGAGTCAAGAAAGTGTGTGGATCTCATGAATACAATGTATTCTAGACTCTTCTCTTTAAGAAGGTAATTAAAATTTCATTGTGTTGTTCTTTTAAGAATGTTCATATACTGGGGCACCTGGGTGGCTCAGTGGGTTAAAGCCTCTGCCTTCAGCTCAGGTCATGATCTCAGGGTCCTGGGATCGAGCCCCGCATCCGGCTCTCTGCTCAGCAGGGAGCCTGCTTCCCCCTCTCTCTCTGCCTGCCTCTCTGCCTACTTGTGATCTCCCTCTCTCTCTCTCTGTCAAATAAATAAATAAAATCTTTAAAAAAAAAAAAAAGAATGTTCATATACTACATGTAACTGCTGTCTTTATCATTGGCATAACTTGTGAGTGATAGGAGTGAGCTAAGAGAGAGGAGAAGGGGGAGAAGAGGAAGGAGATATTTTTCTGCCTTCAGTGACTCACCCCTCACCTCCAGGCTGTATAAAAAGAGAAGATCCTTAAAAAGGTTGAAGAGAACAGTAGTAAGGATCTTTTTTTGAAAAGTGTTGTCCATGAACTGGAGTTTTGGAGGAACAGATATCAGGGGAGTCTGACTCATCTCTGAAAAGTCTCAGTTCTGCACTTCCTAAGTTTGAAAGCCAAAGGATACATTTTCGCATCTGCCCTGCGAGGACCTCATAGAAAGGAAATGAGTTTTGTGGTCTTGGGATGGTGTCTGCCTACGCGGACTCCTATAGAGTGGTTGACCCTAGCGGGGATAGACTGCCAGAAATCTGGGGCTGATGGGAGAGTTGCAGGTGGTCAGAAAGAGGAGTGGTATCCCAGAATAGATGGCAAGAGGTGGGAGACCCTCAGCCCTGGGAGATTGCCCAAGATAGCAGTAAAATTCTTAGGCTTTGTCGGTGCCATGCCCAAAGGGCAGCGATGCTAGACTTCATTCAGAACAATATTTATTGAGTTCCTGACACACTTCTGTACTCTGAGAATAGAGTAGTGAACAGACAAACAAAAATCCTTTCTCTCGTGCAGGTTACTTTAGAAACAAGGGACAGACAATAGACAAGTAAAATCTACACTGTCAGTTGTGATAAAACCACCAGAAAAAGCAGGATGAGAGTCTATAAAAGGCTAATGGGGGTAGGAAGGAGGTGGAGGAACAAACTGTGGCCGTGGGCCATGTCAAGAATTCCTGACAGGAAGCAGCCAAGTCAGCAGCCTGAAACAGGGATCCCTCGGGTGCAGAGTAGACAGACAGAGGCCAGTGTGACTGGTGCAGGATAGCAAAGAGTAGACTAACTAGCTGAGCAGAGGAGTTACAGATTCTGACCTTCATTTTGAAGATTTGCTATGGCTTCTGGGTGGTAAAGAGATAATGGAACAAATGTGGAAGCTAGGAGACCAACCAGGAGGCGACTGCCATAGTTTGAATGAGATGTGGTGGTAGACAGGACCAATGGCTTACTAGTAAAAAGTGCTGAGAAGTGGTTGAATTCCAGGTGGATTTTGCAGGTTGAGCCAGCAGAATTTATTGACAGATGACTTGTGGAGTAAGAGAAGAAAAGAATCAAGTAATTCTGAGGGTTTTGGAACTGTAAGGATGAAGCTGCCGTTAAATGAGATGGAGTATGTTCTATGGGTAGAACATAGTTGGGGTGGGGGGAAGTTATCAGGACCTCTGCTTTAAAATAGTTAATTTGAGATACCTGCCAGACATTCTGGTAGACATTTGTAGTTAAATGTACCAGTCAGGTTCAGGGGCAAGGACAAGGCTGACATTATAAATTTGGGAGCCTTCAACTTACAGTTGATATTTAAAGGCATGGGAATACGTGAGAACATAAAGGGAGCATTTTGATGGAGAAGTCCAAAGGCTGAGTCCTCAGATACTTGAACATTTAGAGGCCAGGAGATGAGAAAGAACCACAGAGAAGACTGAGAAGGGAAAGTCTATTCGATCACACTTCCACCGAGTACAATCTTAGTTACAAGTAACTGCCCTCTCTCCTCCCCTCTGCAACCTTGAAAATACTCATTACTCATTAGGGAAGTAGGAGTTAGAAGAGAGAAGGCAAAAGACAACCACGTTCCCTCCATCACTGGAGTCTTGTAAACCTAGGACAGGCTGCAGCTGGGGAAGGTAAGAAGGTTCAGTTGCATAAGAGATTACAGCTGTGTGATCTTTGGATTTGAGCGGACATTCTGTTCATCCAAAAAGAATGAGAAAACCTGTAGGAACTTTTTGAGATTTCGTAGGGTCAAGAAAGAATGGGTAAAAAGAAACTGCAAAATGGCAGTGGGAGATAATAAAGTTGCTTTATGCTTGCACCTAGTGGTTTCAAATACTCATTGCTATATATTCTATCAGTTTACGTGAAACTGTTAAAAACATTTATAACTTATAGTTGACTTTTGCATAAATCATCAAACAGGTGCTCTGAGTAAGATGAGGAAAAGGGAATTGAAACATGAAGGTCTTTCACAGTCTTGGGGAAGGACCCCTGAGGTGTTCTGGTGTCTTTGAAAATTGCTCAGATAACTTCCTCTGAATAAGCAACAATTCTGTCCTGTACCATGAAGCAGTCATTTAAGTGTGTAATGTGAATGTGTCTGTGCTCCCTTAGCCCAGATACGGTGGGACCCCAGTGAGGTCAGGTCACAGTCTTGGTGAGCCTATCCAGTCAAACATTTTGAATTTGCTACTTCATGCAAGGAGTGTTAGTGGATGTCTGGTTAATTTTATGCAACTCCTCCACCCCATGAGCAGATCATAGCATGTTCTTTCCAGGCTGACTCACACATCCACACCTACATGCCCATTTTGTGCACATACACAAATACGTCTGTATAGTTCAGTGTGTTTGCAGTTACTTATTGAATGTAAACTGGATGTATATGGATATAACCTCCCAGTTGAATAAGGAAATCAACCAAATCCAGGAAAATATAACTGTACCAATTTGAAGATTAACTTTCTTCATAAGAATTGTACATAGTGTGTGTGTGTTAGTAATGTGCATACCACTTTTGTTGAGTACCACTTTTTTTTTGAGATTTTATTTATACTACTTTTTTTTGAGATTTATTTGAGAGAGAGAGCATGACAGGGGCGAGGGGTAGAGGGAAAGGGACAAGCTGACTCTCCACTGAGCAGGGAGCCTAATGCGGGTCTCAGTCCCAGGATCCCAAGATCATGACCTGAGCAGACAGAAGTCAGATGCTTAACTGACTGAGCCACCCAGGTGCCCTGGGTGTATTTCTTTTTATGGTAATGATGGGACTCAGGGCAAGCCACCCCCAAAAATTACCACTTTGGCATATTGGTTATTTTGAATTGAAATTACTTGAGAAACAGCAATGCGAGAGGGACACTCTGACCCTCTTTTATACCTTTGAAAGCAGGGAATAAATTTTCCTTCCAACCTGGAGGGTAGAAGGCATCCTTATCTCCAGACAGAAAATTCAGGGCCAAGAAGCTATATAAACAAACTTTGTTACATCTTCATTAATTTGCTACTCCAAGCCCCAGCCTCTTTGTCAAATCTTCACATAAAATGTTCCTTTGTTTAAAAGGTATAAAAAGCTGCCTGCTTTGATCAATTTTTTGAGTCTCATATTTCTATGGATTCCCTTACATAAGAAGTTAGTTTTTCTCCTATTAATCTCTCTTATGTTAATTATTAGTCCAGCCAAAGAACGTAGAAGGGAATAAGGGAAAAGTGTTTCTCCCCTGCAGTAATAAGTATGAAAAGTACAGAGATAAATGAGTATTTATATGATAATTCTGTTTTGAAATGTAGGACAGATTTCTTTTTTCTCTTAATGCCATTTATTCAGAAGATAGAAAATAAATGACTAGATGCATCATTAGAGTATAGATAAAAGATCAAGCCTTCTTAAATTAATGTTCTTACTGCATTAAGCCAAAATACCTTTTGAAATCCTGAGGGTTTTATGATTACATCTCAACATACTGATGCTTAACAAGAAAAAAATGGGAACAGAAAATATTAAATTCTTGCATTTTTGCCAAGTCCAAATGCTTATAGTAAATTTAACTTTGGAATTTCCTGACTTTTGTGTTGTTGAAATTGTAGGTTTTACCCAACATTAAAGGAGGCTTTCGTTTTACTTTCCCTATATTTAAAATGTTTAAGGTAATTGTGGAAGGCAAGAAGGATGGGAAGAAATAAAGCTTCTAGAGAACATAGTTTTAACAGCTCACTACTCAGTTGTTAAAAATGCTTTCCTCCAGAAACTCAGCATCCTCATTTTAAGTCTTCAGTATTTTAGAACTGGTAAACTATTTGGTCTTACTCATCTTAGGCTAGAAAAGGGTAAGGAAATGTTTCTCACCTGAGTACACTGAAAAAAGAGAGAGAGAAAGGACAGAAAAAGCCGCTGCTGGTTTAATACACTTCCCAAGAACTATCTGAGAATGCAGACCAAAAATTTAAGCTCATATTGTTTGACTATGTTGTCAGTAACTTTTACATCTTTTGAATAGAAATAGCTTTCCAACTGTTTTAATGTTAAAAAGCACTGTGATGGAACTGCCTCTTGCCGCTGTTACTTCATGCCTGAGTTACTCCAAATTAGTGTTTAGAAAGATGCAGTATTGATTTTAGGCCAAAAGGGAACCATTCATTACATGGCTGCAGACGTAGCCTTTAAAAAAAAAAAAAAAAAATGCCATTATTCTGCCTAAAAACAAAGAAACCTCCTAAGTGAAAAGTCCCTTTAGTGCCCATTAATGTTAACATACAGACTATTATAAATGTACTTCCTTAGATCAATAACAAGAAGAAAGGGGACAAGAAGGAATATATAATCGTACTACGGTAAACCTATGAGATAAAACGAAAATATTGACAATGCATGATAGACGGCATCTCTGTACATACATCTCTGATAGACAGTGGATCGTGGGGTTTTCCATCATCCTAAAAAAACAAACAAACAAACAAACAAAAAAGCCTTCCCCTTTCCATCTTTGTATTGAGCTCCTGCCTTCTCTTTTCCTTTTTCACATCAAACCTGTGAATTATCTACAGTTTTGCTCTACTTTCTGTATTCTGCCTTGTTCTAAAACCCTCTGTCATCCATTCAGTATCCTCTCTAGTCAAGTGAAACTAATTTCATCAAGATCACCATGTGGCTTTTCCTATTCCTTATCTTCCTGACATTCCTGCAGAAAAAAAATCATCTACGTGCAGTTGCACCCCTCCAAATGGAGTGCCTGTGTCTTCCTCCTCTTTTGCCTACCTTCGTGTGCCCCTGCCTAGTCAGTCTGTCCCCCACCCCAGTTACTTCAGCCTCAGCACGCACAGACCCATGCTGGGTCTGTAGCTCCCCACATGCACCCCACATGTGGGGATGTGTCTTACCAGCACTTTCCATATACCTCCTCACAATCCTCAATCTAGGGGGCACTCTTGATTCCTCCCTCTCCTGACATGACTTTTTAAAAAAGATTTTATTTATATATGTATGTATGTATGTACGAGAGAGCACACCCGAGTGAGGGAGGGACAGAGGGAGAGAATCTCAAACTGACTGCCTGTGGAGTACAGAGCCTGACACGGAGCTCAATCTCAAGACCCTGAGATCATGACCTGAGCTGAAACCAGGAGTTGGCCACTTTACTAGCTGAGCCACCCAGGTGCCACCCCTGACACAACTGTTTTACCACCAAGACATTTGGATGGATTGTGCTTCCTAAATATATTTTGAATTTATCCACTCTTCTGTGCCTTCATCCCAATCGTCTGTTTTACTGAGAGACGATTACTGAGCATTCTTTGGGATCTCCCTACCTCTTACTTGTCCACTGCGGTCCTTTCTCCACGTTGTGGGCACAGTGATCTTTCAAGAACATGTTTGGCCATGTCCCTCCTCTGTTTGAGTCCTCTGATATCTTTATAAAGTTCCTGCATGACCATCCTCTCCTTACCTCACTAGCTTCACTTCTACACACTCTGTGATTCAGGCCCATTAACATTCACTTAGTTCCTCAACTCATGCTCCCTCTTGCCTCGTCTTTGTGTGTACTCTCCCCTCTGCCTGGGAAACAGTATTCCATTTTCATCTTCATAGCTTGGTGTGGCCCTTTTTACCTGACATGTTTTAGTGTGACCGTGAATGTCCCGTGAAAGTCTTTCCTGACCCATTTCTCTTCTCTGTGTCCCTTTCACTCTGCACCGCTTATGGAGTATCATTCTGATCTCTTGGCCACCACCACCAGCTGGGGAAGGAGTCCAGCAAAAACCCCTGGTTTCAGCTCTACTCATTGCTTTGCAATTCTGTTTGTGGTCCAAGGAAACATTTATCTTGTGTTTTGGAACCAGCTGGGTCTTCTGTTTCCTCTTTTCATATGTCATGTCATGGCTATGTGCTTGTAGTAAGAGGGGAGTACCAGAGTGTCTTTTTTTTTTTTTTTTTAAAGATTTTATTCATTTATTTGATAGAGAGAGAAAGTACATGCAGGGGAAGTAGCAGAGGGAGGGGGAGAAACAGGCTCCCCACTGAGTGAGAACCAGACATGGGGCTCGATCCTAGGACCCTGGGATCATGACCTGAGCTGAAGACAGACGCTTAACTGACTGAGCCACTCAGGCACCCCAGAGAACACCTTGACTAGAAGTCACAATCTGCATGTTTAATAAGCTATCCAGGTGATTTTTTATGTGTGCACATTAGAGTTTTGTAACATCTCTGCTCTATTTTACCTAGAGGACTGAAGCTACTTGACATGAACTTATTCAACCTCAGAATCTCTTACTATATCCTCATTTTCCATTTTCCCTGCCTTTGATGAAGTGTCTTCACATCTTTCCAGAGCAATATGTTCCAGCTCTGTCCTTTATTCTGTTACCTTTCTAGACTCCTAACTCTTGCCATTAATTAGCTCAGTTTCTAGCTTGTATCTCTTTTTCCTGACTCACTCTCTTACTGTAATCAAGGCCATCCTAAACTACATTAACACAAAACCTCTTTCCTTTGTTTCTTTAGTCTCCTGTCAGTATTGTTTCTTTCTTTGCTGTAAAGTTTCCTAAAATCTTAGTCTATACCAGTGATCTCAACTTCTACTCCACCAATTATTTCTTACCCTTTTGTAAAATTCCCTTGGTTCTCATGAATTCCTTATAGCATTTACTATTTTTGGTTACCCTGTTTCTTCTTAAATATAATTCCATGAGGTCTTAGTTTCCTACTGCTGCTGTAACATATTATCAGAAGCTTAGTGACTTGAACCACAGATTTATTATTTTATATTTTTGGAAATCAGGAGTCCAGAATAGGTCTCACCAGCCTAAAATGAAGGTACGGGCAGGACTGCATATTCCTTCTGAAGTATCTAGGGGAGAATTCATTTTCTTTACATTTCCAGCTTCTAGAAACTTCCTTCATTCCTGGCTTGTAGCCCCCTTCCATCTTCAAAGATACCAATGCAGCATCTTCAAATCTCTCTTCAAACCTGACACTTTTGCCTCATCTTCTACTTACAAGGACTCTTTATCACATTGGACTAGATAATTCAGGATTCTCTCCCCATGTCAATTTGAGGGATTAGCAGTCTTGATTCCCTTTTGTCATATGAACTCACATAGTCACAGGTTCCCAGGCTTAGGACTCTGACATCATTGGTGAGCCATTATTTTGCCTGTCACATTTGCTTCTCTAAAATTTAAATCAGGAGCTCCTGGGTCGGTGCATTCAGTTGAGAGTCCCGACTGTTGGTTTCGGCTCAGGTCATGATCTCAGGGTCCCAAGATCAAGCCCCACATTGGTCAGTGCTCTCAGCATAGAGTCTGCTTGATGATTCTCTCCCTCTACCCCTCCCCCCATGCTTGCAAGTGCTCTCTTCTGTCTCTCAACTAAATAAGTAATACATCTTAAAAAATTAAATTGCTTTTTAAAATAAAATAAAATTTAAATCCCTTTTCAGTAATCCTGGTGACCTTTCTTTTCTTTTTTTATCTTTACTTGCTTCTCTTCTCTCAAATGAGTATATCGCCTTAGAAACTGTCATTAGCATCTTCTCTTACGTTCTCTTCTCTTTATATTTTGTTTTACTGATTTTATTCACATTAATCGTTTCAACTGTCTTTATCCATAGCTGCCGATCCCTTTATAAAGATCTTTCCTGGATTTTCAGCTATTTTCTAGGTACTGTTAGCTCAAAACATTAATGATGAAACCATCGACATTCTCACAAA
This sequence comes from Potos flavus, assembly GCA_028534135.1. Lineage (NCBI taxonomy): Eukaryota > Metazoa > Chordata > Mammalia > Carnivora > Procyonidae > Potos > Potos flavus. Next base: position 15,934,835 of record CM052895.1, on the reverse strand, counting down.
TATCTTTCCTTGATTTTACTAATTTTGCTAATATTAGTTCAGTAATGAAATCTTACCATCCCTTTCTCTTATTCTTGCATTTACTCTCAGGATGTTTCTTCCATTCAGTGTTTCCTTTCCTAATCCCCCCTCATTAACTGGAGCTTAGACTATGTTATTACCTCTATTCTTCCTGCCCTGTTCTTACCTTAGCGCTGTTCTTCTTCATCAATGTTTCAGGTACATTTACTAAAGGTAAAATTATTTTTATTACTTTTTTAATTTTAATTCCAATATTGTTAGCATACAGTATTATATTACCTTCAGGCATACAATATATGATTCAACAATTCTGTACATTGTTCAGTGCTCATCATGATAAATGTACTCTTTAATTCCCATCAAAAGTAAAATTCTTACTCTTTCCCTGCTTTGTGATTTAGGTGTTCCTCATTGCTACAAAATAAGGATAGATTCCTGAGAATGGCATTCTGATTTTCCAGTTACATCTTCTTTTACTCCCTTATAAATACCCTCAGCTCATGGGAAACTGTTCATTCCTCATCCATACCTTTTAAATGGTTACCTCTGTCTGAAAGAACTTCTGCCATCTTCTCTCTATACTGAAGTTCTGCCCCATGCTTTAGGGTTCTTTATTATTACTGTGTCCTCCAGGAGCTTTTCCTTGTTCTCATAATTGAATTGAGATAGTATATTGTTAGTCTCCTCTGGTGGGATCCATCATAGTGTGCCTTGTTTTACATTTACTTAATAGATTATACTACTGTACTAGATTATACTACTTTACTACTTAATAGATAATAAATTCATAGAGTGCCAGGCTCCTAGTATTTCTTATCCCTTTTCCCTACCCCCCATTCCATTTTCAGAAGCTCTAATCCAGGTGGGAACAACAGAGAGGACTGCTTTTTCTTCTACACCCAGCTTCCACTGGTAGGTGGGAGGTATACTTCAGGTTGTACCACTAGTGGTTATCCAAGGGCACCAACTCTACTTTGCTTAAAGAGCAGAGGTTCCATTCATGAAAGGGTATAATGAGAATACAGGAGCTGCCCTCTCCTTCCCCTAGTATCTGCTGGTAGAGCAGAGGCATCACTCCAGGTATAGTGAGTCCTTGCCTGAGTAGCCCTGCAGTGCCTGGAGAAAAGGCAGATCATGAGGACTAAGAGAACCTTAGCTCTGCCTGAAGGGACTACTTTATTTGGAACAGAGAATGGAGACCTCCATACATAAGGGCACTATCATACACAGTAGAAATTTTGGTGGGAGACAAGAGGAGGCTAGTAACCCAATGCTTCAAGCAAAACAGTAGCACAGCCAGAAATTTAATAGAGAGAATCAGGGAAGAAGAGCCCTCAGAGGATCCCAGTCAACTCTGAGGTTTGAGAACGCTGTGGTATGTACTAGGCTGCACCCTCTCAGGAGCAGAGTGTCAGACTTGAAAGCATTCCTCAGTCACCACACAGACCCATCAACACAGGGCAGAGGCCTCACTGACACAAAATGCTTCAACATAACCTCTGACTAAATACTGAATAATTTAAGCTCCTCTGACCGAGGAGTGACTCCTAGGGAGCCAGGCTTAAAAATCATAGCACAGATGTCCCTGCCCATGTGAAATTCCATGCATGCCCAAATCTCTACCCTTTCAAGTGAGATCAGAGAGGAGACTTCCAAACTACTGTTCCTTGACAGTACGTGGGTCAAAAAACCCCATACTCTGAACTGTGATAGCATCCTCTATGCCACATGTACATCCAGCAGTAAAGGGCCAACCTCTAACTGGATAAGAGGCCTTAAGTACCACAATCAGTACCTTGGCACAGTCTACAGAAGAAATACTTTGTTGGTTTTGTTTGTTTGTTTATATTATTAGCCACTGTATAGTACAGCATTAGTTTTTGGTGTTCAGTGATTCAGTAGTTAAGTATAACACCTAGTGCTCACCACAGCACGTCCCCTCCTTAATACCCATCACCCTTTTACCCCCTCCCCCCACCCCCTTCCTCTCTGAAACCCTCAGTTTGTTTCCCAGGGTCCATAGTCTCTCATGGTTCATCTCCCTGTCTCATTTCTCCCCCTTTGGATTTCCCTCCCTCCCCCTGTGGTCCTCATATGTTCCACATATGAATGGAACCATATGATAATTGTCTTTCTCTGCTTAACTTACTTCACTTAGCATAATCCCCTGCAGTTCCATCCATGTTGATGCAAATGGTGGGTATTCCTCCTTTCTGATGGCTAAATAATATTCCATTGTATATATGGACCACATCTTCTTTATCCATTCATCTGTCGAAGGGCATCTCAGCTCCTTCCACATGTTGGCTATTGTGGACATTGCTGCTATGAACATTGAAGGTGCATGTCCCCCTTCTTTTCACTAAATCTCAGAGTAGCTGTACTAGCTTGCATTCCCACCAACAGGGTAAGAGGGTTCCCTTTTCTCCACATCCTCACCAACATTTGTTGTTTCCTGTTTTGTTAATTTTTGCCATTCTAACTAGTGTAAGGTGGTATCTCATTGTGGTTTTGATTTGTATTTCCCTGATGGCTAGTGATGTTGAGCATTTTTTCATATGTCTGTTAGCCCTTTGTATGTCTTCTTTGGAGAAGTGTCCATTCATGTCTTCTGCCCGTTTTTTGATTGGGTTATTTGTTTTTTGAGTGTTGAGTTTGAGAAGTTCTTTGTAGATCTTGGATATCAGCCCTTTATCTGTAATGTCACTTGTAAATATCTTCTCCCATTCCATGGGCTGCCTTTAGAAGACATACTTTAAAATAAATAAATACAGATAGGTTGAAGATTAAAAGATGAAAACGAAACATTATGCAAAGCACAAACAGCTAGAATGGCTAAACTATTATCAGACAAAATAGATTTTAAATAAAAAACGTTACTGGTGGTAAAGAGGAACATTTCCTAGTGATAAAAGAATTAAGCCACCAGAGTTATAATGGTTATAAAAATATATATTCTCTGAGGACAGTATCACACTGATGCTGGGAATGCAAGGTGGTGGTTCAGCCTCTGAAAAATCAAATAATGTAATGCACCATCCAAATAATTGAATTAAAGATAAAAGCTATACAGTCATTTCAATAGATGCAAAAAGTGCATTAGAAAAATCTGACACCCTTTCATGATAAAAATGATCAACAAATTAGGAATAGAAAGAAACATCCTTAACTGATAATGGACATTTATGAAAAAATATAGTTAACGTATTTCCTGACAAAAGAATGAATGCGTCTCCTAACAGAGCAGTTAGATAAGAAAAGAAAATAGAGAGTATCCAGATTGGAAAAGAAGAGGTAACACTATCTATGTGCAGATGACATGCCTTCGGTGGAGAAGATGTCAACTGAAGTGAATAAGGTATCCAATGAAGTGGAGAAGGCGTCCTCCAAAAAACTATTAGATCCAACAGAGGAGTTCAGCCAGGTTGATATTATGCAATATCAATATATAAAAATCAGTTGCATTTCCATACCCTCACAGTGAACATTCTGAAAGTGAAACTAAGAAAAGGATTCCATTTATATAATAGTATCGAAAAGGACAAAGTGCTAGGAATACATTTAACAAAGGAAATGAAAGACTTTTACATTTAAAACTGCAAAACCTTTTTGAAAGACATTAAAGAAGTTCTAAATAAATGGGAAAACATCCCATGTTTATAGATTGGAATACTTAATATCGTTAAGATGATAGTATTTCCTAAATTGATCTGTAGATGCAACACAATCCCTGTTGCATTGCTGATTTGGGTTTTTTGGTTTGGTTTCTTTTGCAGAATTTGGCAGTCTGTTCATATGCAAATTATGTATCAGATATAGGGCATATATAAAGAACTCTTTAAACTCAATTATTAATAGGCAGATAACTCAACTAAAAGCTGGACAAAGCAGTTAAATAGATATTTCCTCAAAAAAGAAATGTAAAAAGCCAACAAGTACATGAAAATGTGCTGAACATCTTTAGTCATTAGGGAAATGAAAGCCAGAACTACAGTGTGATACCAATTTACATTATTAAAAATAAAAGATCATAATGAATCTTGGCAAGGATGTGGAGAAACTGGAACCTTCATACATTGCTAGTGGGAACTTAAAATCCTACAGGTGCTTTGGAAGACAATTCGGCAGTTCCTCAATATATTAAACATAGAGTTACCTTATGACTGAGCAATTTCCCTTCTAGGTGTATACCCAAGTGAGATGAAAATATATGTTCACATAAAACTAGTACCCAAATGTTCATAGAAGCTTTATCCATAATAGCCAAAAAAAATGGAAACTCAAATATCCATTAACTGATGAATGAATAGATAAAATGTGATATATCCATACACTGGAATATTATTCAACAATTAGAAGGAATGAACTACTGGTATATGCTACAACATTGATAAACCTTGAAAACATTATACTAAGTGAAAGAAGCCAGTCCTGAACCAGCATATGTTTTATGATTCCATTTATATGAGATGTCCAGAACAGGCAAACCTATAAAGACAGATTAGTTAGTATTAGTTGTAGATCTTTTAGTTATATGTAGGTTAGTTACTCCCTAGAGCTTAAAGAGAGGTAGGGAGAGTGACTACTGATGGGATGGAAATACTTTTGAGGGGATTAAACTATTCTAAAATTAAGTTGTAGCAATGGTTGCACAGCCCTGTGAATATACTAAAAACCATTGAATTTTGCCCTGTAGGTGAATGTACTACTATATAATATTATATTTCAGTAAAACTGCTTGTGAATATATGCTGGAATTCTGAGTACAGTTGATACACACTATTCAAAATCTGAAAGGGGGAAAGCAAATGTTACTTTTCCATTATAGCTTATTTTACCATTTCTGTAATGCCTGTTGTCCTTATAAAAGCTTGAAATAGGTAGTAGCAGTTTATTCTGTTTAAAATTTAGTCATAAATTTAAATAGCATATTAATTAATAGAAGTTCAAGGTAAAATGGAAATATGTGTTTTCCTATACCAAAAAAATTATACAGAACAGACCACATACATACAGATCTTTGACACTGAGGGAAAGAAAATATGAAGACTTTTTTAAAAGCAGAATTTCTTGTTTAATTTGTTCTAAGTTCTCTGTAACGTAATTGTTACATGCACTGCTTTATAGTATGACGTCCATATTGGAATTGACAGAATCTCTAGGGCCATGTTCTTAGAATTCAGTGATACCCGAGATCACACTTAGCACTACTTACCAAATTATTCATTATATTCTGCTTAGAGTAAGATTTACAGTAAATGTTGTAAATGTTGGTTGACAAATATGAGTTCTGTGGTTTGGCAGTCAAATCTGTCAGATGGTTTCGCTTAGATCTAATTTTCCTAAAGGGAAAAAGAAAAAAAAAAAAAAAAAAAACCTGTGCTCAACTTCAGATTACTGAGCACTTTCCAGCCCTTCTCTTTCTTTACTCTTCCATGACACATTCAACAACCCTCTTCTTTTGACAGTATGCATGCTGGCCTTCATTCATCATGCTCTTCCTCATCTCTCCCTAATTTTTCCTTCCCAGTCTGCTCTAATGGCTTTTCTTCCTTTGACTTTCTCTTAGAATGTGGTGATTCTCAGAATTTCCCTCCTTAAATGCAACTCTCTTCATTTACACATCTCCTTTGCACATCTTATTTATTGCTACAGCTTCAAACACAACCCGCTGAGTTGGTGATAAATCACAAATGTACATCTTTACCCCTTAGGTCTTTATCGAAGTTTCAAATTTGTAGCTACGCAGGTGGGATTGCTGCCCGTTTCTCTCAAAAATCTGAAGTTCAGAAAGTCCAAAACCCAGCTTGACCTTAAAATGTGTTCTCTCCATGTCCCATTCTCTGTTAATAGAACTACCATTATTTCCCTTGTTAATCAAGCTAGGAGTCTAATTTATCCCCTAGCAAAGTCTTGTTGAATTCTCCTTCCTCATATCTCATGAAAATGTGTTCGCTTTCTCATCATAAAGCCTATTCCATGCTCTCATCATTAATCATGAGCTCAGTCATTATCTGTCCACATAACACACAAGAATTGTCTTTCTAAAATACTGATTTGCTTATGAATGCTCTTGTTTAATTTAAACTCCTTCATAGACACCATAAATCACCTCAGAATAAAAGCCAAAGTCCTTGGGAGCACTCTCCAGGATTCAACCTATGGCTGACTAGCTAGCTAAGCTCATCTTTTGTCAGCTTCCTACCCATTCTGGTACACTTTCCATGCTTCAGCTGTGCTCTCTTTTCAGATGTACTTATCCATGCTGCTTTTTGCTTTAGTTTTTGTTGTTCTTTATTAGTCTAAAGCTGACTGCATTCCATTTGCCACAGTAATTGGTTCAGTATTCCAGGCCTTTACCAAGCAGCATATTCTCCTGGCTGGAGGAATATAACTTAGAACATCGGGGCAACAGAGAAGGTTTTCTGGGTGCTTTTGGGGAAAAGTTTCCTCCCTCCTAAGAAAGAGTCACAGGAAGAGACGCCCTGCCTTCCACTAGATGTCTCAGGGTCAAAAGTCAAGCCTAGAAAACTGCTACAGCCATTTTGCTCCTGTCAGGGAAGACAGCCTAAGGATGAAATCAAAGCAGAGTGCATAGTTGAGCAAATCTCAGAGAAACTGACCAAGAGACATTGATTTAAACCAACCCTGATGTCCATGCCATATGGACTTCAGATATGCAAGGTATTAATTTTTTGGTTTATGTCCCTTTAGACCAATTTTTCTGGTATTTGCAGACCAAAGCCACCAAACTGATAAATAAGGTTTTAAAGATTTTCATTTTTATTTGAGACAGAAAGAGAGAACACACACATTTGGGTGGGGGAAGGGACAAAGGGGGAAGAGAACCTCAAGCAGACTCCACGCCGAGCATAGAACACAATTCCGGACTCAATTTCATGACCCTGAGGTCATGATCTATGCCAAAACCAAGAGTCCAATGCTTAAGGACTGAGCCACATGGGAGCCCTCCCTTCCCCCGATAAATAAACTTTTTTTAAATTAATATATAATGTATTATTTGCTTCAGGGGTACAGGTATGTGACTCATTGGTCTTAGACAATTCACAGTGCTCACCATAGCACTTACCCTCCCCAATTTCCATAACCCAGCCACCCTATCCCTCCCACCCCCCAGCAACCCTCAGTTTGTTTCCTGAGATTAAGAGTCCCTTATGGTTTGTCTCCCTCCCCGATTGCATCTTGTTTCGTTTTTCCCCCCCTTTACCCCACGACCCCCTGCCCTGCCTCTCAAATTCCTCTTATCAGAGAGATCATATGATAATTGTCTTTCTCTGATCCGATAAATAAACTTAAAAAAAAAAAAGTTCAAGGGAAGGTTGTTGGAGGCACAGTAGATATGCTGAGGATGAATGAAACCAACTCCTTTTATTAAGACTTTACCTTTTTCAGTGAATAGACTTACCACCCTTAGACACACTTCTGTGTATTTTACCAAGCAAGTGTGCTCTTTATATTTGCAAAGATACTCTCAAATGTGATTCTGACATATGATCTTGAAGAACTAATATTATAAAAGAGCTGAAGTCACATATCCTTCTTACCATAAGTATTAATGCTAGATTTAAATTGATGGATAAATATTGGGCATGACTTCATTGAAATGCAGGGTGTTTTGATCGGTTAAAAAAAGAAGAAAAGCAGTGACTTTTTTAAATTTAGGTAGGAATCTACCGAAAAATGAAATATATTCCTATTGTCCATATAGGATTCCTAAATACTTTAGTAGGAGCCTTTTTCATATAATTATTGGAAGCTAACCTGAGGTTCCTAGTTAATTCTAAGAATTGTGAAACATGGAGTTTTTGTGCACTAAGATATTTAACACAAAAACCACAAGTTTAATATCACTCCATATGTTCTTCTCTATTGCAGATTTTTCTTTTCCTGAAAAAAGAAAAATGTCAAACATCTTTCAGTTTTCCACTCTTCATTGTCAGGGGTGGTATTTGGAAGTAGAGCACAAAGACGTTCTTTATTATGAAAGGAAATGCTTGGAAATAAGAGTTAATGCTTAAATGAAGGATGTAAGATTTCTAATTTTTAAGAATTTAGATCAATCCTGGGTTCCATAAGTGCCTGGACTGTTGGTATTACCCTAGAGGATCAGAAGGGCTGTCTCACCTCTGCACTGCTTGCTGCCCTGCGTGGTGGTCTCTTCTATTGTCTTCCTTATCCTCAAGTGACTGATTCAGTGTGTTAGGTGACTAAAGCATAGCCCTTCTAGTTTCCTTTCTGTCCTGAATCCACGTTCCATTTTATTAAGATGCACCACTGTAAGATAGCAACACAAAATGCAGTAGGTCCTAATTTTGCACACATGGTTTCATTTTGTTGAATTAAATCTGATGGTAAGTGCACCACATTATGTACTTGCTTCTCATGTAGTCAATTCATGTTAGAATTCTGATCTCTCTTAGGGAATTGGTCAATTTTGATTTGTACCTCTGTGCCTTCAGTGGCTAAGTGCTAAGCCTCAAATGAAGATATTATTTCAGGGAATGTCTGAATCTGGTAACTTTTTTATATGAGAACATTCCAAGAAGACATACAGGCTTATAGTTACTTCATGACACAGCTTGTAGGCAAGAGTAACTTGTCAGAATAAATGGGGGGAAAAATGATTAGATCAATGGAGGAATTCAAGAAAGGCGTTGCCAACTGTTTTAAATTGTGTGGTTTAAAATTTCTTTCCTTACATTTATAAGAATATGATTTTTCCTGGTTTTTTTTGATACATTAAAAAATAAATATGCAACTAAAAAAAACTCAAAAGAAACTAAAAGCTCAGGTTTGCTTTCCCGTAATCATTATGTTTATGACTTTTAAATCCTTCTCTGTATCCAGTGGTCTTTGCTAGCTCTGTGCCTTAAAGAAGATGGCCAACTCCTAGGCATCCGTGGCTGGATTTCCCTCACAATTGCTCATTTCCTCTTAAATGTATTAGCATTTAGGTCCCGGTGTACTTAATTGTAGTTTTGTTTGACTTTCCACCTCTCTCTGCTTACTGTAGTAGAAGAAAAATACATTAATGCTTATATAAATGGCCCAGCTTTCTGCTTTCACTAAAGGTTAAAAGAAAGCAGACCTTTCATGAACGTGCAAGGGAATAGACTAGTCCAGGCATGGAGTAAGCTGAGCAGGTAAGTGCAAGGAGTACAATAGGAAAACTGGACACCTCCCAAAGCCTCCCAAGTTTGCCCTCTGCCATGTTTCTGTATTATTTTAGATTTAAAGTTATTTCCCAGAATGTCAAATATACCCATATTCAAATATAAGTACAAAAACATGTCCTGAAGCCAAATAGAAAAAAAAAAAAAAACTACTTGGTTCAAATAATTAGCATGAAAATCAGCTATAAATTTTTAAGTGTATTCTATTATTCCACATTTTAAAATGTAATCCCTATATGTGTTTTTTAAAGGCTGTAGTAGGATAATTCCCTAATTGATATAGAATAGAAACTAAAACATTGACATCTTATTTTCAATTTAAATTGCATTTGTGGGGGGAGAAAAGGATATAGAGTTTTGCTTTAGTTGGCATTGTGTTATTGCCATGGGAGTTTACTTTCATCTCAGTTCCCATAGATATGTGTGAGAAATTCCTCAGGGTCGGAAACAAGAGTATATTCAGGGTTATATGATCTGACCTAATCAACCATGAGCGCTCTGATACTCTTTAAAAAAATCCCTTGTACAAGCTGTTTAATGGAGGCCTTTCTCAGTCATCTTCTCCTCCTTCCCTTAATTAGACATCGATGAGTGCAGCATCATTCCTGGGATATGTGAGACTGGCGAGTGTTCCAACACCCTGGGAAGCTATTTTTGCGTTTGTCCACGTGGCTACGTCACCTCAACAGATGGCTCTCGGTGCATCGGTAAGCCTTGGATTTTTGAAGGCACAGCACAGTGCTTCTTTATAATAACAGAATAGCCCAAACATGTATGAAGATGTCAACAATTATAAAACCATTGGGAAAATGGCTGAAAACATTGTTTAAAATAAATGGCACCCCTATAGAGGGCTTGATAGACCAGGTGCTCTTTGCAAAGACTTCAGTTTCAGAAGCCATCTGGGTTTGTTTTATGTTGTCAACGTCATTTTGGAAATGAAGGAAGATTTCCTCAAGACATTGCTCTTGCCCAGTGCTAGAGACACAAAGGCAGGAGAAAGATATTTTTTAAAATCCGCCTTGGGAGACAGAATGTAGTAATTAAAGCTTCTTCCGTTGCTATGAATCATGACTGTAGTCAGGGTCTTATTTACTTAGAGCTTGTTTATTCTAGTGAAAAGAGTGATTACAAAAAAGAAATTGACACCTTTAATTTGTGTTTTAAATATATTCAAAGTAAAGCCAAATAAGTATGTTTTCCTTTGTTTGGAAAGATGAAACAGTATTTCTCAGTCATGGTCTGTGTCATCTGTTATTGACCAAAGCTTAAACTTAGGGCCACCGTGCAACAGTGAATATGAGAGAAGTAGATTCTGCCTTCAGAATCTGTATTATCACTGTAAATACTAGTAGAAGAATAACAATGGCTGTAATAGCAAAAAACAGAGGGAGTGGTAGTATAAATAATAATTACAATTTATGAAACACATGCCATGTGTAAAGCACTGCACATCTGTATTACCTCAGTATCTCAGAACTGTGGGGCCTTGGGCAAGTTCTGACTTGTCCACTGACCCCTCTGTTCCTCAGTTTCTTCTAGTAAGTGTGCAATAAAACATTCTTGGTTATGATTAAGAGGAGAAGGAGGATGTGCCTGCCCTAGACCTATATATTATGTAATCCTTATAATAGCTCTGTGTGATAGGTGTAATTATTCAGATTTGCAGACCAAGAAATCTGAGGTTCAGAGAGGTTAGCTAAGTGACTTAGCTCCAGCAGATGGAGCCGGTGTTCTAATGCAAATCTCTGGGACTCCTGCCCCTGTGTTACGCTGACACTACACTGCCTCCTTAGCTATTTCAAGCAGGTGAAGACCCTGTGTCTAGATATCGAGGTCTCTAGTGTGAGTGGTTTCTCCAGTACTGTGCTGACAATCTGCTTGGAGAGGTAGGATGTCTACGTCTGGCCTCCCTCTCCCATCTTAGAGTAATGAGATTTGAATGATAGTTATTTCTTCTTTATGAATGCATCAAAGTTCATAACTTACATTAGGTCAAACATTTTATGTGGACAATTAAGTCTAGAAATGGAGAAAATTAACTGGTTTTAGGGTCAGTGTGCCCGTTGACTCACTATATGTAAGTCTAATTCATTTAATTTAATTTTGAAGTCAGAGGTCTTTGAGAGTTGAAAACTAGTCAGACTACCTCCACTTAGCTTGATTTTCTAAAACTATGTAGGAGGATAATCTGTGTATACACACATACACATACTTACAGCTTGAAATAAGCATGGATTCAACTCTGTGGGAGGAATACCAATTTGGGAGTCACCATTGAACATCATTGGCTCATGCCATAGACCCTAGTTTCAGAAAACTTATGTTCTAGGATATGGCTAGAATAAAAAGGAAGGCTGGAGAAGTAAGTGAGGTTATTATTGTGAAGTTCTGGACATCCACATCAGTTATATATATTTTATTTGGTAGGTGGAGTAATCAAAGGCCTTTGAGAATGGATTAGAATGGAGGTAGTAAGGGCTGAGAAGAGAAGCAAACTAGTTAGAAGAATTTGACACAAATGTTAATTTCTTGTATCATATTTCCAAATTAATTTTTTATTTGATTTTTTACATTTCTAAATATTTAGTCAAACAAAATTTGTGTTCACTTTTTTGCATTGGAAAGGAGGCATATTATTCATTATATTCAGATACTCAAGATCAAAATTCACAGTGATTCGTGGAGGTTGTTTTTCTTCACTGTCAGATATTTGGTTTACCATGAAATTATGATAAATTCTCTTTATCTCTTGCCTGCCTCTATGAAGTTCTGAGTCTTTACCTGGACATTCAAAGCCCTTTAGAACCGGGTACCAGCCTGTATTCAAGACTCACTGCTGGGGCGCCTGGATGACTCAGTCAGTTAAGCATCTGACTCTTGATTTCAGCTCAGGTCATGATCTCAGGGTCCTGGGATGGAGCCCTGCATCAGGCTCTGTGCTCTTCATGGAGTCTGCTCGACAGTCTCTCTCTTTCTCTCTCCTTCTGCACCCCTCCCCTGCTCATGCTCTCTGTCCTTCTGTAAAATAACTACATAAAATATTAAAAAAAAAAAAAAAAAGACTCATTGCTAACGACTTGCTGCTGCACGCTCCCATTCCTTTCACTGTTCTGCGTGACCACACTGCCATGCCCTGGCCCACAGTATCCGCTCTTCTGAAGCATCTTGATTTCCCCTTTCTGTGATAATAAAACCTGACTCATCCTCTAAGTCCCCAGTTAGATATCATATTTTCTTCTTGGGCAAAATTAATCAGCCTGCCCCATAATATTTTCATTTCCTTCATTTCTGGTTTAGCACGTTGCACAAATACTTGTGCTTTATTTGTTGGCCAGACCATAAGTTCTATTGGTCCTGCCTTATGCTGCTCCCTCGGAGCCTTACACGGTGCCTTGCACAGAAGTTGGGGCTCAGTAAATCTTTTAGAAATGAATAGACACACCATCAGAGGGAAGAAGGAGATGATGTTGAACGTGAGAATTTCGTGTTGGTTAATAACCCCTTTGCATCATTTGGCATCCTCCTGGATGTGATGTGGTGGACGTGATATGCCCCCAAGATAAGAGCCCACTTGAGCTCCAGAGAGCTGAGGCACAGCGAGTCCTATTCTGAGCATGAGGCCCCGCTCATTCCAGGGTCAACATCCTGACCCAGGAACAAAGATCCCCTAAGGAGGGAAGAGTGGCTCTCCAAAATTATAAAACCATTGTTAAAATTAAGTAAGCAGCTTAAAACTTTTTTGAATAACTGTGTTACATTTGGAATAAGTGTGTGTTTTCCATAGATGAGAAAAAACAAATCTAACATTTTAATGTGTAAGAGATCTTTGATTTTGATTTTTTAAAATTTGAGGCTCTCTTTTCTTATACTGAATTTGTATATGATTAAATTATGTATGTTATGGATACTGTTCTTTATTTTGTAACCACATATATACGAACAATAATGAGTTGGGTGGACTCAAAACTTTTTCTTGAGTATGAAACTGCACGTTATCTGCAGCTCTCTTCCGAGAGTGACATATGCCGAATGCCACCCCAATTTCTTATTCTAGTTAACAAAAATATCCTAAGTCTATACCACGTTATAAAGCATCAGTAAACTGCCTTAGTTCTTTTGTGTGTAGGAAAACAGTTTCATATGGCAGAAGAATTCAGCTGGGCATTTTAATTTCAAACTAGGATCGTTTTCCCATTTTACTTAATACTAAACTTACTTTAAACTTTACTTAATACTAAATACTCATACTAAATATAAAAGTCAAATGCCAAGGTAATTTTATCTAGTATGTTTTATCAAGATTTTTTTAAATACCCAGGACAGAGCTTTCTTTTCAACATAGAGTACTAACATATGTCAGTTCTACAAAGAGTATAAACATGCCTAATAATCTTTTTCTTAGAAGCATTTTTAATAGTACAATTTAATGACCCCGATGTCATTTTGGAATACTCTGGCATTAATACCTAACTTCCACATTGTAATGTAGGCAGAGAGAGTGACTAGCAGACAGCAATGAGTAATTAATGAACTGATAAGAGCAGTGAGCAACTTCTGTATGCAAGATGATATGCCTGCTGTCGTGAACACGGAGCCAGCAGGAACCCCAAGCAGAGAGATTTGGAAGTACCAGTCCGCAGCAAAGCGAACGAAGTTCTGGAAATGAGAGTAAGCATGTAGAGATGTTATGGCCACAAAATCCGAGAACATTTTCTTGAGCCTTACAAAAGTTTCAGTGCACAATATTGTCTTGGAATATTCTTAAGAAAACAAAACCTGAAAACAAAAATGTGGAAAAAAAATAATAAAAAAATGTTTAAGGCCATGCGTGATTAACTGCTAAATCATTTTGTAGGTGGTGGATTCTATAAGTCAAAAATTCTTGAGGAAGTGGGTATGGGTGTAGACTTTGGCACACAGGTAAGAACTGCATAAAGGGAACAGGGCTGTGCCGAGTAAGAAGAAAGGTGTGAGCAAGACTGCAGGCACAGAAAGTGTCTGAGGGGCTCCGGAGAGAGTGTGAAGAGTTTACCTGTGAAAGAGAGCTGAGGGAGGAAAGACTTAGAGAAAAAAAATAAGAAAGATGGTTGAGATTAAGATTTGGTTGCTAAGATTCTTAACTTCTGTGCTGAAGAGTTTCAGATTGATCCTGAGGGCAGTGAGAGCCTATCAAGATGTTTGAGCAGGACATAGACCAGAGACGAAAATCAAGGGGGGAAAAAACTTTTTAAAAGAAATGAGGAAGGTCTTCATGCAATGATTTAGAGTGATGACCAGTATTTGCTGTTGTTGTGCAGCTCTGTATGTGGCCATGGGTGTTGATCGCGTGAGCACGTGCGTATTTGCAACAGAACACTTGAGGGATAACCCAAAACGCCTAAAAAGATTTAACTAAAGGGAGAAGGGGAGACAGGGATGCAGCAGTACACCGAGTAGTGTTTCACTTTTAACTTCAGAATCACATACAAGTCAACTGGTGGAACAGAGATAACTAGTTTTAATTAAGAAGGAAGGTCCTAGAAAGAAAAGGTTAGATAGTAAGGAAGAAACAAATCACTATTCTAAAGGAAGCAATAAACCTAGGAGCCACAGTACTTCTGTTTCTTTCATTGTTGCTAGTTCTAGTTATGTAATGGAATTTAATTCCATTAAAAAAAAAACTAGATTACAAAATCTAGTTGTGTAATGGAAACATGAAAGCCTACATGGAAGTATTTGAGAAATCGCAAGAATCTGCAGAATTAATCAAGGGGAGACCAGGTTGGCTCCAGACCATTGAAGAGGCAGGTGCAGTCCTCCAGGATCAGGGGATGAAGCCTGAGACAATGGCTACTATTCACCCAACACCTAGGATCACTAGTGTTCTAACCTGAGCTAACCTTATTGGTGTTTTCTGGCTGAATCCTTCATTTTTAATGAGCAAAACTCCTTCAGCAAGAGATCTATTTATTTCGAGGTACAATCCCCAGCTTTTACAAGATTTTCATTACATCGTCTAATTAACCATTAGTTCTCAAATCAAGCTTAGAGTAAATGTCAGGCCATGAAAACAGTCTGATAAGAGTACCATTATTTTGCTTCAAGATAGATTTATATTTTAATCAGAGAAGATGAACTGCTTCCTCTTCCACAGTGTGGCTTTAAATGAGACTTCATGTAAACCTTGTTCAGAAATGTAGTGAGGGTGATAGATTGTTAGAAAAATAGACTTGTTTTCATAACTTCTGGCATATCAGTCCTACAGTTAAACATACACCAAGCATCCGAAGGATTTGTCCTTGTTGTATCATAAATATACCTCATCTGCCTTTGCCCCTAATAATTCCCGATTTCAGGGGATATTGTGCCTAGACAGTTCTTACTGTTTTGGGTACCCCTTTTTTACGTCTCTTTTTTATTCCAGATATTCTTCCGTGTGACACGTTTTCAACACAGTTCTTTCTAAGGACGGTGCAATTTCTGATATACAAAAGAAAGAGCGCCTATTTTGCATTGAAATGTATTTTTGGGGAGACCTTAACTATGATGCATCAAATTGATCTGTAGCTTATCCTAGTATGTTTTTGACACACAGGATTGGAAGTAGATTGCCTGCCTCCCTAATGTTATTAGAAGAAACTAATTGTAGAATTGATGAAAAAAGTTACGATTTGTTTTCTAATCCACTCTTTCTGCCCTTCCACCCTATCACAAATGACATGGTTTCCTCCAATACATGTCTTAGGACTGATCAGAGATTTCCAGACGTATAGAATGGTGGTTATTTATATTTATTGAATTTGAAGACCCCTCTTTGACATAAAAAGACGCTTTTTAGAACCACACTAAATGATAATTCAGTATCTTTAAGAAATGGCATGATGGAAAGCCAGCTGGGTATGTAGTAATACATTTAAATGAATTTGTATTTTATCAGTCACAGTGCAGTCTCTATATATGGGAATCACAGTAGTGGCTTCATATGATGAGGCATTTATACTTGTATTGCAGTGTTCACTGTAAATACAGATTTGCGGACCTCTCACATTATCATTGCAGATTCCTGTAGTCTAGGACTGGTAGAGTCCTCCTGGATTCCTGATGAGCCCTTACTCATTTTTATACATATTACCTTATTTACGCCAATACCGTATTTGACCCGTGAGTTGTTTAGAATGTATGGGGTTTCCCTGATTTGCACATTTTCCATGTGGGCTTGAAAAAGATGTGTTTTCTCCAATTGTTGACTAGATATATCCATTTGATCAAACTTGTTACCTGTGCTGTTCACATTTTTTCTTTATTTACTGAAGTTTGTCTACCATATCTGTCAACTACTGAAAGAGTTGTGTGAATATTCCACTGCGATAGTAGAATTCTCAGTTTCTCTCCGTGGCTCTCCAAGTTTTTGTTTCTGTATTTTGATGTTATGTTACAAAGTGATAAATATCTAAAGTATTATATTTTCCTGGTGAATTGAGCCATTTTTCAATATGTATTGACTCTCTAACATTTTTTACTTTTCTTGGTCTATTTCTAAATATTTTCTTTTTGTCTTTTTTATCTCATTGTGCTTCACATTTTATGAGTGGGCGTTGGAGGCTTGAATATATGCCTGCTGTGTATTTTTTCCTCTCAATTCTTCTCCTTACTTAGATTGTAAGTGTATCTCCTCTAAACAACCTAAATCTATTTTTTTTTTATTTTTCAGTCTGAAAATCTTCGTCTTTTAAATTGAGATTTAAATCCATTTGTATTTATTATAGTAACCAATGTGTTTGCATTTCGATTACCTTCTTTGTGCTTATTTTTTTTGTTACTTTTTTCCTCTTTCTTGCTCTTTTTTATTTATTGATTTTTCCTTCCTTCCCCCCACTCCATTTTTTTAACTTTATTGTTTAGAAATTATATACTTCTGTGGATTTAGTGTTCATCCTAGTATTTTAAGATGCATGTGTAGCTTAAAGTCTAAAATTAATCTTTATTTTACCCATATCTAAATAATAAAGGAATATTAGAATGGTCACACTTTGATCTCCCCCTCCTATCTTTTAAAAATTCTACCCAATTGCCATTCTGTATTTGCAACAAATTTATCATTATTATTACTGTGTAATATTTTAGTGCTTGTTTGTATTTGCCTATATATCTATTTTTCCTCATTATTCCTTCATGTATTTCAAACCTTCTATTTGGAATAATCTTCCTTTTGCCTGAAGAACCTTTTCTAGGGGGCATCTGGGTGGCTCAGTTAGGCATCCACTCTTGATCTCAGCTCAGGTCTTGATCTCAGGGTCATGAGTTCAAGCTCTGTGTTGGGCTCTGTGCCCAGCGTGGAAGCCATTTAAAAAAAAAAAAAAAAAACCTTTTCTAAAATTCCCTTCAGCAAGAATCTTTTGGTAGAAAAAATTGTTTCTTTTTTTGTGCGTGTTCCTAAAAATCACCTTAATTTTCCCTTTGGAAAGCTGGTTTCTTGGGATACAGGGTGACAGCGATTTTATCATAGTGTATAGGAGATACAATATTCCAATGTATTTTAGCACCCATTAGTGCTATTAAGAAGCCAGTGATTGGTTTAAATATTCCTTAGCAGGTAATTTGTCTTTCTAGCCATTTTTAACTTCCTCACTTTTTCTTTATTGGTCTGCAGTTTCACAGTGATGGGGCGAGCTGTGGATTTCTTTTTATTTTTCCCACTTTAGATTTATTGGACTCCCTAGATCTGAGATTGTCTTGCAGCATTGTTAGAAAGTTCTAAGCTAGTATCTGTTGAATATTGCCTCTACCCCAGTCTGCTTATTACTTCTTTCTAGTACTCAGATGCATGTTACCTTCTCATGCTCACCTCCATATTTCTTAACCTTCTTTTAAAAAATATTTTCCATCTCTCATCTCTCTGAACTACACTGAAGATAAATTATTCATATATATCTTGGAGATCACTAATTCTCTTTTCCTTTATGTGCAGTATACCGTATGATATGTCCACTAAACATTTTATATCATTTGTGATAGTTTTCATTTATAGAAGTTTTACTGAATTTTTTTAAGCCCTTCTTTCATGGTTTATGGACTCTTTTTACCTGTTCACGTTTTTAGATTTTCATTGTCTTAAGCATATTAAATATAATTTAGTTATAAATAATATTAAATGAATTGTCATTACAAATAATTACGAATTGTCAGAATCAGTCTGACCATTCTGTATCTGATATCTGATGTTTATTCAGCCGCTTTCGTTAATGGAGCCTTGTTTCTTTATGTGTTATTTATAGACTCATTTATTTAGCTATTTGTTTTCTTGTTAGCTGCTCCTATGGCTTGGGACTTGTCTGTGGGAATTCTTTGAGACCTGCATAATATTAAGTCCTCATTTGTCCTGGTTTGGGTTTTGCTAGTTGCTTGGTATCCAGTATCCATACCTGAGGACCCCGATGTAGTCTAGTCTTCCTTTGAAGTTTTTCAGACCACAAACCTACTCTGAATTGAGACATCAAAGCCGTCTCTTTGAGGAAGAGCTTGTGGTTAGAGATTCTTGGAAGAGATGTTTTTTTAACCTCCCCTCAGTCCTGAAGTGGCGGCAGGCAGGTCTCTTAGCTGCCCATCTGTACATTATAGTCTTGTACTAAGGATGTGATTCTTTGGAGCCCCTGGTCTATGAGGGAGTTTCCTATGAAGTTTTGTCCTGGAAGGGGGAATATGGGGTTTATCTTTTATGCTCTGGACCCTATAGAACCATCAGGACTGAAATTCGAAGTCTTTAGAGCTTTGCAGAAGCTCTAAAGCTGAACCTGTATACTTAACCTCTTAAGATTCCTGTTTTCATTTCATTGGGAGACTCTGTTTTTCCTGTTCTTTCATGCCAGCCAGCTGATGTATTTTTTTAAATATTTTTTCATATTTTATGCAGGGTGTTTCTATTGGGAGGGACATTCACGATAGCTAACCCACCATTCTGTTGGAAACAGAACAAATACCGTTTTATTTAATTCTGCCACTAACCCTGTTCCGTGAGGAAGAAAAGTTAAGTATACTTGTAAAATCAAATGGTAAGATTTTGATGGAAGACCTAAATCTGATTCAAGACTGTGGTTTTGTTCTTCTGTTCTTTCGTTTTCTGACTTTTGTCTTATTTTTTCTCAGACTTTGTGGTACAACCTCCTCCTTGGAGATGACTTTAAGAGAGAATACATTCAGCTTACTTTGTAGTAACTGAATGTGTTTTGTAACCACGATTATTAAGAGCTTAGGACTTTCTTATCTAGATTTACATCCTATTCTTGAGGAATGTAGCAGCTGAGTAAATCTAGGAATATGATACTCAGGGTTCCTGGAATAAATATTCCAGAAATTATTTTCCTCCATCATTTTTGGGCGCAGAAACCTACCTGTGAACTTATTCCCAGTGACAGTCTGTTCAAGCCCAGCTTGTGAAGTTTAGGAAATGTCTGCGGTGTTTTCAAGTATGCACGTATGCTTCAAATTTAGTACTTGGCTTTTGGGCATATTAAGTTTCTTTTGGGAAGTGAAAGGAGGTGTTCTGATTCTTACAGGGAGTACCTTAAAGCCAATTCACTTGTTGAACAATCGCTTGGAAGCAACCTGAAGTATGCTACAGACCATTTGAGAAAATAATACGTTTATTTTAAACTCTGTATCTAGTATAAAAAATTAGGCTTTACCTATTAATCATATTTTTTTGTAATTAAAAGCTTCATCTGCATTATTGATACACAGCTCCTCATTTTTGTGGTACTTATTTCTTCTTGCAGTCATAGACAAAACTTCTTTGAAGCTTCTTGATGAAAGTTGAATAATACATAATGACCTAGACCCATAACTTTTTTTCATTGCTTACAATAAAGGCAATTTCAGTTGAAGCCCACAGGGCTTATAGCTGATACTAATATTTTATCCCTATGCAGCTTTGCATTTTACATTCTTTCAATGATGTCTTTCAGCCTTTATCTTCCATTTTGATCCGTTCTCTACCCTGCTGGCAGAATGATGTTTATTAGAGTCCTATTTGATCATGTGAACTGCTCTACATCCAACACTGCAAGATAACGCACAATCTCTTCACCGTAGCATCCTGCCAGGCCCCACGGTTCCAGCATGGTCCTCACCTGACTTAACCTTGTCATCACCATTTGACATAAATCTGTTGCCCCTACTTCTTGAAATGTCTTAGCAGCCTCGCAGCTTACAACTGCAGGTATACACAGGTCGTCTGCAGATATATGCCTTCAACCTGACCATTCCTCTGGGTTCCAGGCTCCTATATTCAACATCCCAAATGTAACACAGTTTAAAGAGAAGCCTTGTACTAAGTCCCTTAATCCTGCTTTTCTCCTTGTCTTCCCATCCCAGCTGTCTAAGTCAAAGACTTAGGAAATTCCCAAAACTCTCTTTCTGTCCTACCCCACTCCTTGGGCTGTACCTTCAAAATATGTCTGCCATCTGACCACTCTCTTCATTGCCACTGATGCCACCCTCATCCAAGCCCACCATCATCCCTCACCGATTACTTTCACTGGTATTCTTGCGCTCATTACTGTTAGCAGCCTAAGAGAGCTTCTTAAAAATGTAGACCATTCCCTTTCCTCGAACTGAAGGCATCCAATGACTCTTACAGCACTCCACATGAAATCCAGAAGTCCTTCTCTCATGATCTGCAGGGCTGTACATGATCTTGTCCTTGCTAACTCTCTGAGCTCAGAGACTTCCACTATCCCTTTCATGTTCCCTTCTCTGGCTACATCCTGTTCTTCTTCTTTGAACTTCTCTTCCCTGAGATGACTGAGTGGCTCATGTTCTCACATTATGCACATCTCTGCTCAGATGCTCCTATCTCAGAGGAGCTGTTTGTGATCACCCTTTCCAGAATAGCAACTGTATCAGTCAGGTATTGCTTTGTAACAAACAGTCCTCAACTCCCAGTGGCAAATAATACTATGCATCTGCAGGTCAACTGGGGACTGGATAATCTAGGCTGGGATTGGGTTCTTGCTTTCCTTCAGGCTCTGAATCTGTCTGGGCTTGGGTTCTTAGTGTAATGGGAGCATATACCTGCTTCACATCTTTCATTCCTATGTCCCTGGAATATGCCATGAAATAGGTGCTCAGCGAATGTTTGCTCACTAAATAAGTAAAGAAATGAACAAATATCATAGAGACTAAGATAATAAATAGATATATTAGAGGTAAGTAGAATAATTCTCCTTACTCAGCCTCTTCTGATACGTCAAATAATTGACATAAGAACCTGAAATAATGCTGTCATGCCTTCTCTTTTATTTCCACATGTTCAGATCAGAGAACAGGCACATGTTTCTCGGGCCTGGTGAATGGTCGCTGTGCGCAAGAGCTTCCGGGCAGAATGACGAAAATGCAGTGCTGCTGTGAGCCCGGCCGCTGCTGGGGCATCGGAACTATCCCTGAGGCCTGTCCCGTCAGAGGCTCTGGTGAGCAGCCGACTGCTAGTCTCCTAGGCACAGGCAGGAAAATCGGGAACAGTGGTGTACTTTGTTCTTCTCCTTGAAGTCAAGTCATATGTGTATTCCTAGCACTGTCTTCAACATGACTACCATATTTTTGTGAGGGATTGGGTGGCATTATTTACTTGGGATCAGTTTTGACTTTATACACTTTATTAATATCAGAAAAATTCCCAAAAACTGATTATGACTTGTCTTTCTGCAAGTATTTTTCAAAATTATTTTGAACATCGGTATTTCAATTCAGTTTTAAAATCTCCTGATCTTTCATTTCAGAGCTTTGAGTATGCTTGAATAACTTCATTTATATTTTATTTCAGGAGTTCCCCTATTTTCTAGTATCCCAATTCTTGAAGATATTTCCTCTTTTCTAGTGACCTGAAGGTTAAGAATAAAAGGGTAGGAGGATACCTCTCATTCGCTTTGCTGTATTAACTAACCATGTAACTGAGGCTGTCTCAGGAAGTTACTTTAGGATGAATGACAAGTAGCTCCTCTTATTAATGTGATAGGAATGATAAAGTAGGATTAATGTTTATCAATTACATAAAGTCACATCAATGTATTTTATTATATTGTCTTTATGTTAAATTACAGTATTCTGAAAATAACTAAACTTTCTGAACTACACTTATGAAGATATGTGTCTGTGTGTACTGTTATGGAGAAAAAGATTAAGGGCCATTCTTTCAAAATCTAAGCTATGAAACATCAAAATTGAGTAACAAAGCTTAAAAAATAGCTCTATTAATGCATAGTATATGATTTTGGAAACTCATGGTTTCACAAATAATCTATAATAGTAATATTAATACTGAAACAGTTGTTTGAGTTAAATAATTTTCATTTCTATCGACCCTAGTTTCCTAATTCTGAGAACAGATGAAGAGCTAAGTAGATTGTTGTAGTCTTGCTTCTTTTCTCTCAGCTTTGATACTTGGACAAATAAGGTGCAATTTGAAAAGTTAACTAAACACTGTCTTCTGTTAAAACCCACATATATAAAAAATATTCTGAAGCCATACTGATTCCTTAAAGCAAAGAAAGGAGATGTGAAAGGGAAAAATGTGTAGGTACACTATTGATGAAGTTTCAAGTAAAACCAGATCTACAGAAAGACTTACAGAAAGCTTTCATTTTCATCTGCTTAAGTAAATTTCTTGCATTCATAGTTGTATCTGGAATTTTATGAGTTGCACTTGGGGACATAAAATCAAACTGCACATATAGACAATTCTTTGGTTATGGAACTCAGTTAAAACATGGCAAATAGGTTTTCATTTTTTTTTTTCTGAAACATCTATACTTTTCCCTGTTAACTCCTAGCATTGAAAACGTGGATCAAGATACAATATCCTACTTATTCAAATCAAATAATGTAGATAAGCTAAAATGTTCTTACCGTGTAAAGATTGCTCTTATCATGCAGAAGGACATCCATCTGTGTTTAACTGACCTTTCTTTTCTTCTAGAGGAATATCGTAGACTTTGCATGGACGGACTTCCAATAGGAGGGATTCCAGGGAATGCTGGTTCCAGACCTGGAGGCACTGGGGGGAATGGCTTTGCCCCGAGTGGCAATGGCTATGGCCCAGGAGGGACAGGCTTCATCCCCATCCCTGGAGGCAACGGCTTTTCTCCTGGAGTTGGGGGAGCTGGTGTAGGGGCCGGGGGACAGGGGCCCATCATCACTGGACTAAGTGAGTGTTCACTTTTTGTGTAGACTCTTTATTTTTCTGCCTTAAATGATTTTATAATACCTAGCATTTTTTTCAAAAGGTGTGTGTGTGTTGTGTGTGTGTGTAAAAACCGCTTTCAGGGTCTAAAATACAAGGTAGTAGTAAAAAGTGCCTGGGAAAATATTATTATTTTGTTCCATAAACTTTCTAAATTGGAGAAAAGAAGAGTGACCCGGGTTCTCTTTGAAAATAAAGATGACAGCATGGTCATACTCCCGTCCAGATGACGCCATTAAAGAGCATGTTTTTGGTTCCAGTGTATTTCATTTGGCCGTTTGCAGCTGCCCTGTTCATACATCCCTTGAATTATTTTCCAGAACCATTTCTCAACTGAGATAAACTGAATAAATCTTGCTCTGTGCCTATCCAAATATTTTAATGAAATATCTTTCTTTCCCTCACCCTTTTTTGTTGAATAAGTTGGGCTTCAGGCCAGAACTGGCACTGGTGTACTTGACATTTAAGTTCATTCTTTTTATAAGAGTTGCTCTTGCTAATAATATTTAATGATGTCCTGCAGTGTTATGTTTATTCTTTTTGGCAGATGGCCTAATTACTATATCTGAATATTCAGCACAGTTAGAAAAAAAAAAGAAATGGAAAGCATTCAAATGTACAGTAGAACATTCCTGAAATTTTGGAAAGACATCATTATGGGCAAAGTTTCCAGATGTATCACTTAATGAATGCGAGTTACAACCATGTGTCTCAGAAATATTTTTTAGATCCTCAACATTCAAGTTTTAATAAAATAGAGAATAATGTGAGCCTTTAATATGTACACTTAATGAATGGACTCTTAAATACTCTTTAAAAAAATCAATTTCAATAAAAGTACTACACCTTGTAACGCTGAAATACCCCTTGTGCTTTGATTTTTCTGTAGCTATTCTGAACCAGACGATAGATATCTGTAAGCACCACGCTAATCTCTGTTTAAATGGGCGTTGCATACCTACTGTATCTAGCTACCGATGTGAATGCAACATGGGATATAAGCAGGATTCAAACGGGGATTGCATAGGTGAGCTCATGATTCTTTAATCCTTCTTTGTTTTTCATAGTTTTTAGACTATAGCAGCAGATTGGACTATACATCGTTAAAAAAAAAAAAAAAAAAGTCTTCTGAAGCAAAGCTAATTTCCAAGCTGTCTCTTCTGTGCATGGGCTTCCCTATTCCCCTTTAACCTACTACTGAGATAGTCCCCTTCAAGAATCCCCCACTGTTTCCCATCCTATATATTGTGATTTCTGTGCCTGCCTCTCTCTTGCTTGCTTTCTTAGCTGAGCAGCCCTGGATATATGGTGCTGTCGTCTAGAGGAAGGTGGAGATTGGGAGGAGATGCGAGAGCAGCCACTTTTGGACATGTTGAGTGTTAGGTATCTAGCACATCGAGTTATCAAGGTCTAAGGCTAAGAGGAGTGTTCAGAGCTAGAGTTATAGATCGAGGCATCAGGGACATATAGGTGGCTGTTAGAACCATGAGGGTGACTATTGTCACTCATGCTGAACCACAGCAAGAGTGGAAAGATAACAGTAGAATGTTGGCTGGAACCCTATGCCACAGCAACATCGTACCCTAAAGAAAACTCACTAATAGTGTTGGTGAGACAGCAAAATAATCCAGAAAGTATTATATCCCTGAAGCTATGCAAGGATACGCTTTGAAGAGAAAAGCGGCAAGTGTGAAATGTGGCAGAAAACTCAAATATAATGAGGGTCAAAATATCTATTGGATTTTATAATGAAGAGTGTTTTGATGATCTCTTGAGAGTAGTTTTAGTTTAGGAGTAGCTTTAGCGAATGAGTGTATATATGCTTCATAATTAGCATAACCCTAAATACTTAATTTGGGTTCATGTCTTCTCTTATATAGATGACAGACCAGGAACAGAGAGTATCATAATTTTACCAGTGTAAACTGAAAAGTTTTAAGTGCACTATGATTTTGAAGGAAAATGTCAGCTAAATATGATGTTTTGGAAAAACCAATAATTATAAACTGTATACAGTTGAGAATGATTAAGTAAGGCTTAACTTGGGATCCTTATGTGCAGTTACACAGGTTTTGCACTGCACAACTATAGAAGGACCATTCACGTAATCTATATGAATGTCACACCTTGGGGTTACGTAGGGTATAACCATATGCAGCAGCCCTGGCTTAGCTGATACTGTTGGATGCTTGTTTAAGTGATACACCAGGTGGTATTTTAGGGAACACCATGAAATATGGGTATATTTATTATTAACTCAATATATTTATAATTTTATAATAAGTAATTATATTTATTGTTATGAATTGACTTTCCTACTAGAAAACATGATTTAAAGTATACAATATATAAAATATCTTCTCTTGTAGATACGTAAAAAATTACAGGGTATCAAACTGAAATTTGATTGACTTTCTTTATATTGTTTTTAACATTTGTCATTCATGTGTTACTGCATGATTCACTAACCAACATATAAAATCAGGCCAAAAGTTTAATCTTTCCTGCAAATGACCACCTTTTATTTCATATTAGCTCCCAGGTGCATTTTATTCTCCCTAGTAAAACGTCGGTACTCTGAGGGATTTTGTGAATTGATGGTATAAAAATGAACTGTCTTTAAGGATCAAAAGTTTTTTCTGTAGTCATGCTTCCGGTCAGCCTCCTAAACCAGGGTCCCTTTAGCGAATCAAGTCCTGCAGAAAGTGATTTCAGTAACTATTTTCTCGATTCTCCCAAGGGTGACACAAAGGTAATGTTAACTCCAAATGCAAAGGAAGTGAGCTAATCACATACAGGGAATGTCCTAAGGTAATAATAGGGCCTTACCTTCCTGAGACCCAGGTGAGAAGAGCTGCTACAACCGTTTTCATAAACTCTGTCTAATGTAGCATGGGGATTGCATGTCTGTACAGTTAATGTGTTAATATATCTCAAGCTTAGGTATTTAACCCAAACATTATTATAAACAGTTCCATTCCAGATTGATCTCATCCCCCTATCCTGCAAAGTTAAAACCCAGGCAAGGTTGTCTTTCTAACCGTTGTACTTGATAGAGACAAAGATTAGTATTGGAGCATACTTTCAGAACTTAGGTTTTTAATATATTTTTTTAAGATTTATTTATTTGTTTGGGAGGGGAGGCGAGGAGAAAGAGAGCAAGCAGAGGGGAGAGACAGAAGGAGAGGGAGAGAGAGTCTCAAGCAGTTTCTGAGCTAAGCCCGGAGCCCAACATGGGGCTCACTCCCATGACCCCAAAATCATGACCTGACCTAAACCAAGAGTGAGGCTCTTAATCGACTGAGCCACTCAGGCACCAAGTTTTTAATAGTTTTAATTCAGTACTCTTTGATCAGGTTGAGTTTGACTTCATAAGTAATAAGTTGGGATATCAGGAAAAGTTAAGAGGATTTAAGTTAACTAGCATTTTAAATTATAGGAGCATGAGATAAGAGTGACAACTTATGGCACTATATTTTGAGAAATAACACAAAGCCATTGCTGTTTGGGAACTTAGGTTAGGTACTAATGAAGTGTCATAACATGAAAGATAATAACTCTATTAAAGGATCACACACAAGGAAAATAAAATCTTGTCCATTTTGCTATTATAAGAAGTACTCTTGAGACCTGAAAACAGTTTTATTTACTCACCACCTTTTTCTCTCCTTTCCCTGAGAGTTCTACTCTAAAATGTATTTCTGGAACTCTTTTTATATCTGTATAAGACAAACTGCTGTTAGCAATAGGTTTTAACTCAATGCAAATAATTATATTTTGGAATAGTAAGAAATTATTCCTGTTTCTGTTGGGCCACAGGAAATCTTAGCGTCCTTACCAATTAAGTGTTTGCTAAATTAGAATATAAAATATTTTCCAAGTATTTTATAAAAATACTATTATTCTTTATTATTACTTCTATTATTAGTAGTATTTTGTAAGAATACTGTTCTAACCCCAGTAGTATCTGAGAATGTAACCATTTTAATAATCAGCCTCTTTCCCAATTATTTCCTTTATTTTAGGAGTTTAAAAATCCTGTGAATTTTGCTTAAAAATACTCAGTCCCCAATGAAAACATAGGAAGAAACCAAAGCACAGACTGTAATGTTTAAGTATTCCTTTTCCTCTACACGAAGGGAAACAAAGGTGATCAGTTGGAAGTAATAGGCTTTGACACCTCAGAATCAAGAGCCATGAAATGTACATTTCTGAACATGGTGGTGGTCATTTGTGATTAGTCTACAACTTAACATCTTACAGTAATCCCCCGAAACAAATGGGATTTGAAAGTCATGGATTTTAAACTAATAGTTTTTTAGTGAATGTTTTCACTTCTAAAGAAATAAGTAAGTGAACTACTGTATCTTTCTGTGTACTGATCCTTTGGTATGATCTCTAAGGGGCTAAGGAAATCAAAATTCATTATGGCCGTAATGGCAAAATAATCGGCAGAGCTGTCCTGGCACCGAGGGGTCTCGGGAACAGGTTCTCAAAGAAGGAAAAGGCCCTGAAAACTGGCTTGGCTTCCTGGAAAGTTTACCTCAGGAGACGGGTTGGATGCATGGTGTCATGTTCTTCACTAGAATTGAGCTTTACAATGAAGCTTCTGAAAATGTGCATCTACAACACATTTTTTAATTGTTGCATTTCAATATTACGTACACCGAAGAATTAAAGCTATCTTCACCACTGCAAATTCAAGGTTATAATTCCTATTGGAAAGTCCACTAAGTATATTTTATCTGCCTGCTAACTCTCTAAACTGTCTTTTCTCATTTTGCTTCATTCCTTTGGCTCAGTAGAATTGATGTTATCAACCAAAAGTTTAAATGTAAGTGAAACTTAATGGGCTGAAGGTGCCCTTCGATGAATTGAAAAAGCGTTTAATCCTGTTATTCTCTGTTGTTTTGATTTAATTTGCTGAGATTTTTTTTGTTCCCCTCCTTTACCAGAGAGGGCTTAATTGCATTTAGTCTGAGTGTTTATATAAATGAGGTTGGTGAGTTTGATAGATTACAGTTCCTTTTTTAAGAACATCTGTGAAAGGAGTAATCTGTTTATTAAAATGGTAAACCTGTGAATTCATTTGATTGTTGTGTTCTCCAATTTAGCTGAAATTGTATATGTTAATAGCTTCTACATGTATATGAAAGGGCAAGTCATTATGCCCTCACCAGCCAGTGAGGTTTTTAATTTACTAGCATTCAAAATTATATTTAGTGGGCATTGCTGAGAGAAGATGAATTTAACTTTTTCTGACTCTGGCACATGTAATTTGTCTGGGCTGTGAGCAGTCCAAACTCTTCCGTCTGCCATTTGGTCTTGCAGTCCCTGATTTCTGCGATGGTTTTGCATTTAATCAAGCCTTAGGATTAAGCCTTTGCATCAAGCCTTTGCATTTAATCTGCGATGGGTTTGCATTTAATCAAGCTTTACTTGAATGAAAAACAGTAATGTTTCTCACATTTGGGATCAGAGCTAGTATTTGCATTGAACTTGGTTTATGCAAAAAAATTCCTGTGTGCATTTTAAGGTCCTAAAGAAACCTGAGGCTGCTGAAGGTAATAGACATTGTTTTAATTAATTTCCATTTTCTGTCTCAGCCTGTGTTAATTCAAACAGCCAAGCCTCAGTGCATAGTTACATATCTAATTGAGGACAACACATAATAACAAAGAAATTTCACAGTCTGTTTCTTTAAAATCATGAAATTTACAGCATGAATCTATAAATATCTGTCTTCAAACATCTTTGATTGGAT
Organism: Potos flavus; assembly: GCA_028534135.1. Taxonomy (NCBI): domain Eukaryota; kingdom Metazoa; phylum Chordata; class Mammalia; order Carnivora; family Procyonidae; genus Potos; species Potos flavus. The sequence goes on along the minus strand of CM052895.1, from coordinate 15,905,641 downwards.
TTTCAATACTGTACAAGGCTTTGAAGAGGCTATTTAACATGCTCAGATAACTACAGATAAGTATTAGAGCCTTTTAGAACTCATGGCTAGATCTTTCCAGAGTCGGCTTAAAAAAAAAAAAAAAAAAAAAAATGGGGGGAAGTTTTTCAGACCTTTTAATCATTGTGCATTTCTCAAATTGAAAAATCATTATTTCTCGATTAAAGCAAATTCCCTTGTACTTTCCAAGAGGCGATATTTTTGTAAATCTCTAGACTGGCCTCTGTATTTGAAGAAAAGAATTTTCATTCATTTATAAATACTCTGCTCTTTAGGCTATTACCACTGACTGGCCTTCTCTCAAATTTGGGAGGCCTAAATGTACTTTAAACAAACATTTCTAGGAATGAAGTGAAGTCTGTAATGGTTTCTTTTGCTGCTCACAGATGTTGACGAATGCACGTCAAATCCCTGCACTAATGGAGATTGTGTTAACACACCTGGATCCTATTATTGTAAATGTCATGCTGGATTCCAGAGGACTCCTACTAAGCAAGCATGCATTGGTAAGGCAGTTTGCGTTCACATATGAAAATGTTCCATGAAATATAGTGACCCAGGCTGTTGAGATTAAAAGTAAATTTATTAAAATAAGACATGGAATGAAGTGCTGTTGCATTACTACAGATTTATTTTATACTCCTCTCAGACGTGTTTCCTTTATGTGTAAACACTATTTGCGTGTATATCCCTGGCAACGTAATATCTGGCTTTGCAGAAAATTCAGTTTATCTTCCTTCCCTAGATCACAGCTTCCTTTCTCCAAGTAACATCAGAGTTAGCCTTCCTGCTATCTGATTAACGGAGCTTAAGATTTATAGTCATTTTCAACTACTGTTTTCTTTGAACCTCACACATACCCCAACACCAAGTCAGGCCTCGTCTTGATTCACAGTTTTGTTGCTGCACTCCCCACCACCGTCCTCCCAACTCTCTCTCAATGCTGATTCATAACAGAATTCTTTCTGCAGATGACTCTGCTTGTCTTCTTTTTCATTTCCTATTCATCCATGGGTCGTTACTTGGCTAAGCTCACCGCACAGTCTTCATCACAGTGCTCTTAACCCGGGTGGTTTGAAGTTACTATATTCTTCTTACTCAGGAGCTTGCCCTGACTTTGGACGTCTTTGACCATTGTGTCCAAAATAGCTGCACCGGTCATTCCCCTGCACTGCCCACCTCTCCTGGCTTCTCATCACATCCCAACCCAATTTCCTCTTTCTTTCCTTCTTCAGCTTCTCTAAGTAAGGAAGGTTGGCTAAAGAAGCAACATGATCTGAGTTATTACATGTAAAAATATAAACTGGATATTGAAAATCACATTTATCATCTTATTGTTTTTACCCATGGTTATTGTAAAAGAATAACATTTGGCCATCCTTCATTGTCCCAGATATTGATGAGTGCATCCAGAATGGGGTTCTTTGTAAAAACGGTCGGTGCGTGAACACAGATGGAAGTTTCCAGTGCATTTGCAACGCCGGCTTTGAATTAACTACAGATGGAAAAAACTGTGTTGGTATGGAAATTGCCTGCTCCCTTGCAAAAGATTTTTAAAGGATATACATTTTTATTTAGAACCATATATGCTATTTCCTTGAACGCTTGCACAACACATGTGAGAATTCTTCAGATGACTTAGGTAAAATATAAATGCATTTAACATGAGACCATTAGAGTCAAAGGATAAATTGTTTGGAAGTGGTATAACAGTGAATAATTTGTTACTTCTGGAAATTTTCTGTGTGGTATATGTTTAATTCTAAGTAGCAGTTTTTCTTTGGGTAATTATTAGCACCTACAGGATTTTACATTTTGCCATTACAACACCAACAATTAGCTCCAGTCTGGGGGACTATAAAAATGTCTGGCATATGTGATAATCAAATCTCTGAATCTGAGGTCCTGGTAATGAATGTCTGGTACCAGTGGATACCAGTACCCCACAGAAATACTCTAGTCACACAGCAACACACGGTATTTCAGCTACTAAACCAGGCCCAGATCATTTCACTCACAGTGACGTTTATCACTGCTCTGTTCTCCCTTATGGAAGAAACTCCCCCCACCCCCTGAAATCATATAAACATTTTTGCTAATCAAAGTAAAGCACATCTCATGTGGTTTTAATAACAACCAAGCACAACATTTACTTAATTATTTTCCTTTATATTCCTTACGCCAAAGGCCCTTCACGTTCTCCACCCTATTTGCTCTCATTTGGTTGGCATTTGTATTAGGAAAAAAAAAAATCAATGAGCACATGGCTCACTTATGTAGTGGAATATGATTGGTGGTTATTTGTGGAAGGAGAGGGAAGCAGTTCCCACAAGGCCAGTGATATAAGTCGTTCTGCTCTCCTTCTGCAGATCATGATGAATGTACGACTACCAACATGTGTTTGAATGGGATGTGCATTAATGAAGATGGTAGCTTCAAGTGCATCTGCAAACCAGGATTTGTCTTGGCTCCAAATGGGCGTTACTGTACTGGTATGTATGGCTTTGAGATAGGAAAGTAACCATGATTGAAACCATCTTTTTTATTTGAATGAATCATGCAAGAATTACTTCAGTTTCTTCATGTGGGTTTCATATTATTCACATCTCTTGCTAATTCAGTAAGGCAGGTGTCTAAAGCTTCCCAGAAAAACACACATTGTGGTCTAGGGAATAGTAATATCTTTACAAAAATAATAATGGTGTAGGAACAATTAAGGGAATGACAGATTGGTTCTAGCAAGTCTGGAAGGGACAATGTAGAAATAATTTCTCTGTACCCCTTGCCTAAATAAAAAAGAGGAGAAAAAAATCTTGAAAGGTTTTCATTTTTTGTGCTCTGAGAGCTAGATTTTCCACTATCATTCATAACTTGTTTTGTATTACATACTTTCCATAAACTAATCTACAGATCATGACTATCATTATCTAAAAATCTTACATTGTGACTTAGCGAAGAAGTATTTTGAGTGTTCCTATCAATTTTGTTAATAAAGCCATTTTGAAGGCTAAGCTCTAGCAGTAACTTTAGTAAGCAAAAGAAGTGCCTCAATATCCAGTCTATACTCACAATTTTAATTTAGTAAGTTGGAACAAATTTTGCAGTTTTTTTCATTTTTCTCCTTTTATATGAAATCAATTATTTGAATCCTTTCTACCTTCCATTGCACAAACTTACCTGAATAACATTAGTACTAATAACCAGTTCCTGTAATTTCAACAAAATTCCAGGGAGAGTTGTGAAAGAAAGATCAAGACTGATCTTGTATTTCTGAATAAAAAATAGTTTCTTGACTATTCAAAAAGGGGGAGTGCGGTATTTAATAGAAATGTTGTAGCTCTGCTATTTTAACTCATGACTGAGATGTCATCTCAAGGTTAGCTGACTTGGATTTAACACAGGATTCGAGTTCAGTATTATGTTCCAGGGTGTAACGTTACATTACAGCATGTAACTTTATTTTATCATTTCCTAAGAAACTTACATACACATATAAATATGACCTCAGTAGTTTCTGCTATCTTGAAATTTTTTATTTACTTCCTTACTACTGATACTATAATCTGAAAATCTTAAAATGTTCATGATTTGGTGGCCCTGTGTTTTGAAGCTTGTTTCATCTTTCAGGGAAGCTATTCATTGTTGGGTTATATTTGATAAACTCGAGCAGATTGAAAAGTAGGAGAGATGCCCCATGGGGCACCTGGGTGGCTCAGTCGGTTGAGCATCCGACTCTTGATTTCAGCTCAGGTCACAATCTCAGAGTCATAGGATTGAGCCCCACATCAGGCCCCACGCTCAGCAGGGAGTCTGCTTAAGATTCTCTCTCCCTCTCCCTCTGCCCCGCTCCCCTCCAGCCCTATGCTCACTCTCTCTCTAAAAAAAATGAGTAAATCTTTTCAAAAAAGAGAGATGACCCCATATTTTGTTATTATGAATTGATCAACTTAATATTAAAACAGCATCTCTCTTTAGTTTGAATTTTACATGTATGTAAATAAAAGGTAATTACAAACATTTAGCTTGGTTTTAAGAATATATATGTTTCATTTAATTAACTTGAATTAAATATCATTTAATATTAAACAGAATTGGGAGATAAATATTGAAAAATGAGTATGTGAGGCAATTTTTTCCCCTAATGGGTAAGGTGAGGCAACTCTCAGTCAGTCTTTCTGAAAATGTGTTTGAAAGAGTTGCTGTTAAGGCACCTGGGTGGCTCACTTGGTTAAGTGTCTACCTTTGGCTCAGGTCATGATCCCAGAGTCCTGGGATTTAGCCCCGTGTCAGGCTCCCTGCTTGGTGGGACATCTGCTTCTCCCTCTCCCTTTGCTCTGCTTGTGCTTTCTCTCGCTGTCCTTCTTGCTCAAATAAATAAATAAAATCTTAAAAAAGAAGAGTTGCATTTAGATTTAAGATTTGTTATCACATCTATGTGTCCTTCCACAAATTATAAAATGGAAAACAAAAGGTTGACAGTCTAGAGTGGTGAGAACAGGTAAACTCTGTAATAAGGTTAAATTTACCCAGTAATGGCCTGGGTTGTGCTTCCCTCTGGACAGATGTTGATGAATGCCAGACCCCAGGAATCTGCATGAATGGACACTGCATCAACAACGAAGGGTCCTTCCGCTGTGACTGTCCCCCAGGCCTGGCTGTGGGTGTGGACGGACGCGTGTGTGTTGGTAAGTGAACCATTCTGTAATGGCCCCAGTGTCCTAATGATCTTTGAAAAACAAAGATATATCCGTACGGTGGAGAATTATTCAGCCATGAAAGGGAAGGAAGTATTAATAAATGCGCAAGTATGAATGAGCCTTGGAAACATGCTGAGTGAAAGGAGCCGCTCACAAAAACCCAGATAGTGTATGTTTCCATTCATGTGAAATGTCCGAAGCAGACAGATCTGTAGAGACAAAGCAGCTTAGTGTTGGTTAGAGCATAGAAGGTAGGAGTGCCGGATAAGGGCGTAGTCGTTAAAGGCATTTTTGAGGTGGTGAAATGTCCTAGAATCAGTTATAGTGATGATTATACGTATCTTTGAATATATTAAAGAAAATATATTAAAAGAAACATACACACACACACACAAAAACCTATTGAGTTATATTCTTTAATTGGGTGAATTCTTAGGTATGTGAATTAAAAAAAAATGTGATTCAAAAAAAATGTACAGGGAGCCCACCAAGCTCCTGGCAGAAAGTTCTGATGAGATGCAAGTCAAAAATGCTGGAGAAGAAGAAAATCATCCTTAAATCAGGATACTTGACAGTGTTAGCCGACTGAGTCTCTAAGTACGATGGATTTAGATTTTGTAATTTGTAACAAATAAGATATGAAATGGGGAGTATGGTTATATTTAAATAAACCCTGTTTTTACTCAAACACAGTTTAAAATGTAAATAACTTCTACTGAAGAACCTGGACTTCCGTCAAAAGGTAGAAATGTTTTCATAAAGATTTTTCTCATTGCTGTGCAGCAAACTATAGAAACAAGGGAAAAGTATGAGAGAGAATATATATTTTATTCTAAACCATTCCAAATTGCTTTGCTATTTTTAAAAAGTTAACTTTTGCCAAATGGGTTTGATGCAAATCAGGGTTAGCCGACATGAGCTTTAAAGAAGCAGGCAGATCAAAAATGTCATTGACGTTTCAGAACCCAGCCATATGTCCTAATGATAACAGCAGAATGATTTACTTATAAAAATACACTTATCGCAGTTTTCTCTCCAGAGGGCGTTCATAAGACCCCCAGGATGCCTTAGCCATTATGCACCCTTTATTTCTCAGGTGACTCAGTAAAAGGCAGACATACTCATTGGTTTAAGAGTATAGGTGAGAGAAATGAAATTCTTTGAGACACAGGTGATAATACTTTACTCTTCCCTATGGGAATCAAAAAATTTGGATCTCAAAGGAGGTGGGGGAGGGGAGAAGCAACAGCAGATGGAAATAATCTGTCCACTTAAGTTCATCCACTGTCTCCAATCTAGGATTTATTTCAGCTTACAAGATTGTCAGCACTTCGTTCAGGGATATCTTAAATACAGCAGCCAGAAGAATGTAGCTCCTTCCTGCTTAACAGAGCTGAAGTATTTTCACTTGCTGCAATATACTTACTTGGCCCTTGCCTTTACCTAAATGATTCTTTTGAAATCTATGATGAGTACAAAACCAGTTTTGGAGGAAGAAATTATTTTTCCTTTAAGCAACCAGTGTATGAGTAGTGATGAGGAATATAGTGTTTCAAGTACAAATCTTCATTCTCTCACCCACATACAGAAAAGGTATGAGACATTGTTAGAAAGCCTCCAGGTTTTCACAATTGTGGTCAATTAAACTTTTTAAAATAAAAATACCATTTGTTCTGTGTCTGATTATATATATTGCTATTCCCATACCATGCTAGATGTTTTTTCTTCATCTCTTCTGCCAAAGTGATGCTTTTGAGAGGCACTGATTGTTGAAGTTAGAAATGGATCACAACCATGTATTATTATTAGAGATAGCGCTCCAATTTTTGATTTCCCTTTTGTGTATTTGTTTTTGTTTCCTTAGACACTGAGATATGGGTTTTTATTTTCAGAAAAATAAACTTATTACTGTAACTAGTATGTTGTAGAAGCATGACTCATAGGCAGAGTATAAACAAAAGGCAACTATGTGTTTTTACTCCTGTCCTTTTAAAATGTATCTTTAAATTTGTTCAGTAGAAGCCATTTACCCAATAAGCAAGGAAGAAAATTCAGGAAACCTTGTAACTTTACTTTTCTTAAATTTATGTAACAACTTACTGTAAGGAAAACTATCTAAATTTAGAGACTAGAATACCCGATTCCATATAATAATATTCTGAACCTGACTTGAAGTTACAACTTCTCTCACAAGCTCAGACGTCCTTGAGTAGGATGTTTCCTGATGCCACAAGGATCAAAGAGCAAGAGGAGGTGAGAAGGCAAACAGACACACTGGTGACCATCCTAGGATGACTTCAAGGATTTGGGGCTTCCCCAAAGTTTAAAATACCCCTTCCTTTCGTGGTTCCTCCAGAACCATTCAGCTGCCCTTCCTGACATGCAGACACTGCCTTCTTCTCCTGGGGGCCCTCCTCACCCATTCTGGTCTTTAGTAGTCCAGATAGGCCTGCCTAATGCTATCCCATCACCCCTCCACGCCATTGTTTTAGGACCCTCTCTCTTTGTGTGGCCCACATCTAATCCAAAAGACACACCATCCTTTGCCCTGTTAACCTTACGAATAGAGGTGGATGTCACCTGCCCCGCCAGCAGGAATAGCAGCCACTCACTTTTGCCTATAGGTGTCCCAGGCAGAGCTGCTGGACACACAAAGCTCATAAACTGCTCCCTGTGAAGCTCTTCTCTTTGGATGAGTGATGAGGATAGAAGCACCCAAACTCATAATCCAGCTAGTGCCAAAAAGTTCCTGCTCAAAAAATCCTCTCTTAATTGGGAGGGTTTTCAAGACCTGGAAAGTCATTTCCATATCCGCTTCCTTCAGGATGTAGTCTCAAAATTTACCTTATTATTTGATATTTAGCGCCTTGGGATTTCAGCTCAAGTTTCCTTTTTAACATCCTCTTACGTTAGCTGAGGAGTATTTTGACATCTTTATCAACACTGTTTGACATTTCTGTTAGCTAAAAGGTTAATTTTCTTTGTCCTGATTGCGCTCTTTACTAGCTCTGTGGCCTTAAGCAAGATACCTCTGTACCTCCTTGCCTCATTAGTTTTTTGACAATTAAATAAGTTAATATTAGACTTACTTGTATAAAGCTTTGAATGGTGACTGGCATTTAACGCATGCCCAATAAGTTAGCTCTTACAGTTATTACTGTTTTATTAAATTAGAATAGTGGCATCATATCTAGGGCATAGTCTTAGAGTTGCTACTTTAAGCAATAAAGAAAAGTTGACACTGAAGAAAGAATAAAATGAAATTAACATTTTGCCTCCATACATACTTTACCAGTGGTGTGTAGAATCTGAGAAAATCCTTTAAAAAATTCTATTTTTTAAATAAGAGTGATGGAGGAATTTGATAACATGAAAAACATAACAGCTCAGCAGCATTTCAGACCAGGCCCCCACCATAACATTTATGTGACGGAGCTTTCAGTGCCTCCTACCCTATTCACCCATGAGCAGTTGGTTTTAGTTATAATGAACTAGGGTTCTAGTCTGGTACCTTTTAACGGGAAAAGGTTGACTATCCTCATTAAAAATAGAAGAGAGAAATAAGGTAGTACCATGTTTTTTGAGTATTTCCTGTATGTCTTACACACTGTGCTTAGTGCTTAACAACTCTCATTTATTATGTAAACTCTATCCTTATTTAATGGATGAGGCAAGTGTTAAATATTTTAAGTCAGGTCCATTCCACAGGGACCAGAACCCAGGACAATTCATGTCCCCAATACCTACACATATGTTACGTTACTTTGTTTTTCTGGTGTTGGGTATTCTAAACAATTTAGATAATCTGTAACCCAGAGCAATATATAATTTGTTTCTCTCCTCCAGTGAGTACCATCGGCTTTTTATTGATTTGCTTCTAAAAACCATGTGAGGATTATCTTCTCAACATGTACATAAAAAAAATTCGAGCATTCTGTGATGCCTTCTGAGATAATAGATGTTATCCAAAGAACTCACAAAAATCATATTGTAAATCAAACTGTGTTCTGTTTGTGCATATTTGTCTTTGAGTCAAGTCCTACTCTTCTCCGTAACTCGGAGCTGACTTTGCTAAACTCTGTCTCCGCAGAAGCAGAAGGGGACAACGTGTCCTCTCTGTAGGGTTCTCGTGGTAAATCTCATGTCCTCTTCCATGTGAGCGTTCACACATCTCATCGTCTAGTGCAGCTATAAATCTCACTGTTTTAATGACAAACATCACCAGATCATAAGAAAGCAGTAGGTGACACAGTGGGTTACTCTGTGTAATAAGTAGATAAAATTATTTCCAACAGATTGTGAATAACTATGTCAGTGTAGTGCTTAAAAGCTGTGCTGCTTCTCTGGCCTCTCTGGTGATCTGCGTTTTTTATAGTTCACCATTTACTGTCTCATAAAGTTGTAGCATATTTTATGAGAATTCAGAGCTAGAGCCTAAGCAGAATATGCTTCTTAGGGACGTAGCGTGACACAGCAGGAAGAGGAAGAGCTTTGGGAGTCCCACAGCTTGAGTATGAACTCCAGCTTGGGCACTGGGTAGTCTAGGACTTGGAGCTACTTAAAGAATCCCTCTGAACCTTGCCTTCCCCATCAACAAAATGCGGATAACGATCACCATCCTACGCAGCTGTTGATGAGAATGTTCAACAGGATGTCTGTAAAGCAACTAACACAAGACCGAGGACACATAGCAGCGGCTATTACTTTTATAACTGGGTTTTTGAGAGTCTGAGATTAAAACATGGTTCACGGTAGTCAACTGGGGGTTGACAATAAAGGCCTTCTAACTCAGAAAGTTGAAGTAAGAAATCTCATGACCAAGCAGTGTCCTCTCAAGGTCGTTTACTTCATTGCACTTCATTGTTCCTGAGAACTTCTAAAATAGAAATAAAATGTGTCACTTTGAGTATCGGGGAGCCAGTGATTAGAGCTCAAATTGATGTTTATAACGGTGGCGATATACCTGCTTCTGTAAAAGGCCTGGGGGTAAGTGTGATAATGAATGCTTGTGTAGTGCTTAAAACTTTGTGGAGAAAAAGGAAAAAAAAAAAGAATTGTCAACAACACACATTTGTTGATTTCTAAGCACTGTTATATGCTAAAGATACAAAGAAGAAGAGTGTCAGGAGCCCACTAGCAACTTCCCATCTAGTAGTCACTTAGGTTAAAAGAAGCCCTCAGTTTTGAAATCTCTTTATCTCTAGAAGCATCTCAAATCACTGTTCTTCTCCCTCCTTTTAGATACTCACATGCGCAGTACGTGCTACGGTGGAATCAAGAAGGGAGTGTGTGTCCGTCCTTTCCCGGGCGCGGTGACCAAGTCCGAATGCTGCTGTGCCAATCCCGACTACGGTTTTGGAGAGCCCTGCCAGCCCTGCCCTGCTAAAAATTCAGGTAGCCCCATTTGCCAGTTTCACATCTGGTAAAGAATCTGGAAAGGTAACATTAGATATTTGGCCAAAGAGTACATCAGCTCTGTTTTCTGTTGAAGAATTCCAAATCTGTGTTGGTATTTGAGGCATATGATGAGGTTTGGCCTGTAATTACCTATGATCTCTGGGCAGAGTACACACAGGAAAAAGAAGAAAGTATTTGCTGACCTAATTAGGATTGTTACAACAGATTCCTTACGTGGATACCTTAGCCTCACTGTTTTCGAACTTTTTTATCATTGGGAAGATGATTGCATAAAATCCAATTGTTACTTTCAAGGTTACAATAAATTCACAACAGCCTGATTTTATTTATTTTTCATCTTGTCAAAGCACAGTCTAAGGCTGCAGCCTGTTAGTAGTTTCAGCAAGTAATAAACATTTTTACTAATTTATTCACAAATACAGGCATATTGCATGGTCTAATTATTTGACTGTTCTGACTCTTGGTTATTCATATTTTTACAAATCTCTACTGAATTTGCATAAGTACAGCAAGGATTCAAAAATAAACACAATCTCTTTTTTTCTTTAAAATGGGGAATAGTTGAGAGCATATACAGGCAAACATATAAACTACATGTTAGTCGCTCAAGAGGGACAGAAACAGAGAACTGGAGAGCACAGAGGAAGGAGCAGTAAGTGGTCTGGGAAAGCTGGGAGGGACTTCACGGCGCTGGGAGTGGGGGTGGGCGGCTGCTCAGTTTGGTCTTGAAAAAAGGAGTAAGAACATTCCAGGTAGAGGGTGGAAGAAATGCATTCTAGCAAAGGGAAATGGCTTGTAATTCTGTTGAAAATCCTAAATGGATTGTTCAAATCTTAGCAAAGCATCAGGGTTCTTCTGGAAGGAACTGAGCATGACTTTTTTTTAAAAGAGAAGAGTTCATTTAGGAAATCTTGCCCTAAAAATATTGAAGTCAATTATGCATATTACCAAAGACGTACAAAGACTAGATAAAAAGATGAGTGAACTAATAAAACCTGGAATCTAGAAACAGATATGACTTTAAATGGGAATGTTGGGTACAATAAAGATGCCATTTAGGTCAGTGAGGAAAGGTTGAAATAAGTAACAAATATTGTTGATAAATATTAGAAAAAATACGAAGTTAGCTCCCTGCTCTAGACCTTACAAAATAATCCTCTTGTAGATAGAATATATTTACTTTTTTGTTATTTTGTAATAATAAAGGACTTTCAGAGCAGAAACCAAACACTAAAATACACATGTAAATTGGAAAAACGTGTTCCTTAATTTATAAGGAATTTGCATTAATCTGTAAGGAAAGTTGAAATCATCTATAGAAAAAAGTGCAGTGCATACAAACAAGATTTCGCAAAGTACAAATGCAAATGGTAGAGAACCACATGAGAGAATGTGCTCAACTTAAAATTAAGACATCATTTTTGTTTATTAGATTGCTTTTGCCCATATGGGTACTCTCTCATACTGCTGATAGAAGGCTAATCTGGGACATGTAGGAAGAAGAAAACTAGCAGAAGCCTTAAAAAGAGGCATAAATTCTGAGCAGTTTTACTTCTAAGAGATTAACTTAGTGATAAATTTAAATTTCATATTATTTTTATAATTGTTATAAAAGTTGGATAAACCTGATTTCATCATTAAGAGATTGCTTGAATAAATGTGGCATATCCACATAACTGAGAAAAATATTTAATAGTCTATATTTAAATGGGATATTAACATGAAATGTATATGACACAGTACGGAGGATCCAGGCCTGTTCCCCGCTTAACTCTCTCTGATCTGGAGCAAATCACTTCCATCTCTGTCCCAACTTTTTCAGGTGTCACAGAGGGGAACTAATGGTATCTAGTTTGTGAATATTACTCAGCTATGAAAAAATGAGATCTTGCCAATTGCAACAGCTAGGATGGACCTAAACGGTATGATCCTAAGTGAAATAAATCAAAGACAAATAGTGTATCAGTTTATTTATATGTGAAAGCTAAAAAATAAAACAAACAGATGTCTAAGCAGACCCATAAGTACAGCGAACAAACTAATGGTTGTGAGGGGCTGAAAGCGTAGGCCAAATGGATGAGGGAGAATGGGAGGTACAGGCTTCTAGTTATGGAATCAGTAAGTCACAGGGATGAAGGCACAGCATAGAGAATACAGTCAGTGCTATTGTAACTGTGTGTGGTGAGGAATGGTTGCTACACTTGTGGTGAGCACAACAGAACGTATCAAATTGTCCAGTCACAATGCTGTACACCGAAAACTAATGTAACATTGTGTATCACCTACACTTTAATAAAAAATATATCCAGCTTATAATATTGGGAGGATTAAATAAATTATTAGATGTAAAATGCTAGAATGACACCAGACACCTGGTAAATGCTATTATACTAAGTATTGTCTATTATAATTTTGTTATTGAGACAAAAAAAATTAAAAAATATTCTCTACAATATAATTTGGATTTTTTTTAAAGTTTCCATATGTAGAAAATATCTGTAACCTTTATCAAGATATTAACTATATTCAGAGTGATAATCACTAGTGTTTTTATTTTTTTATGGTCGTGATTTTGGAATTGTTACAATAATTATGTGCTGGAAAGTAGTAATTATTTTTTCATTTTAAAAATTTTCGCCAGTAATATTTCTTCAGTGGAGTGAGGTAAGTGATTCATGTATGAAAAGGTAGAGTTTGGAGTTTTTAATTAAGTGGGTTTTTTTGTTTCGTTTTGTTTTGTCTTCTAGCTGAATTCCATGGTCTTTGTAGTAGTGGAGTAGGGATCACTGTGGACGGAAGAGGTAACTCTATTCAATTCTCACTTTTACAGTAATTGTGTAATGAATATGAATTTATTTAATATTTTAAAAATATATCAGCATAAAATAATAAGATAAATTATCTCTTAGAAAGTGGTTATAAGCTAGGTTTATTAAGTAGTATATAGATGCACATTTTTCGTAATAGATAAATATTTACCTGTTAAATATATATTGTTGAAAGGTCCCTAACAAGCTACACCCATAATTTTGTGGGTACTGTTGCTTAAAAAGAGACTGAAATTGGTACTTACATTTTAAAAAAGGAGTCATTGTAAAGAAAAATATTAAATAATGGTGCTGACATGATTAAATAAAATCTTTAAGAGATACTTGATATGGATTGTTTGGGATTTACCACCCTAAAAATAAGATGTTAAGATTATGTTTAAAACTACTGAGATATTTCTACATTTAAGGAAGTAAAATTCACTGACATTTTCTTATGTTAATAAAACTTAGTAATGTGATTCACAAAATTCAACCATAAAAATTGAATATTAAATATGTGTTTTAACTTTAAAGGTCTTTTACTGTATGTAAAAGTTTACCGTATGTTGACTATAAGTTCTATACTACATGTATAGTATATACATATAGTTCCTTTTGTGTTTTTTTAACTATAGGGTACTGTTAGTCTTCACTTTACATATATTTTCTTCTCTTTTCATGTTTGAGATTTTAGATACATTATAGATGAGTTGACAGCAATATTGCATCTTTGTGATGAACATTAAAAACCAGAATAAATAAACTGTTACGAGGATATTTCTCCCAAAAATGAAAAAGCTGACATTTCTAGAGTATTTAAAGGTCTCCCAAATTCTAGAGAACAGTTGTTAGGATTAAAATTTGAGTATGGTGACCAAAATTTGGTTTTGTGACTATATTTCATCCCCTCTCGATATCACCCGAACAGAGCCACCCCCTTGTTGAAACTACTAGGTTGCTCATACAAGCACATCATTCCGCAAGTCTTACTGCCCCTGGCTGACAGAGTAGTCCGGTTCTTGGCTTATTGCCAAACATTGTGTTCTCAAGCACCCACGTTTGAACTGTCCTCTCCATTAATTTCAACTTATCAACAATGAGAAACGTTTATTAAGTATCATATTACTTAGTTGACTGTAAAAAATGATAATAAAATAGAAATATTCTATGCCTTTGGGGACCATAAAATTATATAGGGCACCCTGGTAAATGTTTGTCTTTTAATTGGATGGTTATAATACCTATCCAGTTAAGTTTTCCTTTGGATTTTGAGCCAACAGCCTATAAATTTCTTTATTAATTTTATCATAAATACAGGCACATTACGTGGGTTAGTCCTTTGAATTTCTGCCAGTTCCCTCCATTTTTCTTTTACCTTACCAAGAATTGTCCTGTATCCCTCAATTTTATTCTCTTATTCCTTATTTTCATTTCCTTTCCGTTTCTGAAAGACAGGCAGATTGTGGGTTTGCAGAGGTAAACACTTCATATGTTGAATGGTCTTTATTGGACCTGCATATATCAACAAACAATAAAATATCTGTGAGCATTAAACTTTCAACATTTAATGCAGATATCAATGAATGTGCTTTGGATCCTGATATATGTGCCAATGGAATTTGTGAAAATTTACGTGGTAGTTACCGTTGTAATTGCAACAGTGGCTATGAACCAGATGTCTCTGGAAGAAACTGTATTGGTAAGTTGCTATATTTATAAAAGAGTCTTGTGTATAGTTTAATTTCATGGATTATAAGAGAAATTAAAATACAAATAAGTGAATAAAACTACAGATCTTACAGTTTCTCTTGTTTCTTTCTTAGTACCAAGAGATAAAAATACTGGAATCCACCCAATTCTGTTACATAGTAACAAAGGTTCTAGTGGCATAACTTAAATCATTCTTAAATCATTCTTTTGATTTAAGTTATGTTCTAGTGGCATAACTTAAATCATTCTTTTCCCAAATGAATGGATGCGTACCCAATTATTAGCCTGTTGTATTTCTACATATATCTTAATCCTGAATTTTTCACGAAGAAACGGAGTTCAGAGTTAACAGGGCAGTATGGGTAATAATAAGTTAAGAAAATAAAGTATTACAGGTTGAGAAAAGTTTGACTTACAAGGAAACAACTAGTTGCTACAACTTATCCAAACATAATTGCTGAGATTGGGGGTTTTTTTTGTAATTTATAAGAGAATGTTTGTAAAAACTCAAGTACATAGTTCACGTATTCAAGAATTTGTGAAGAATTTAGACTTTCTCATAAAGCACCTGAGTCCACTTCATAAAATGAATGTTTTTAATCCATCATATGTAATAATTGTTACATCTGACCATTGACGACTCTTACATCCAAGTATTGATGATTATAATTAGAAAGAAACACGTTTTTCTGTACTTGTGGTACTGGCTTTAGTTATTGAGTATATTCATGCGATCTTGAGTTGAAGACATATATACAGATAGATGGATAAAGCTGTATTAAATGTGTACTTATAATAGATTTTGATATAGGGAAAGATTATTGAAATTCATAAAAATATGTAAAGCAGCTAGCTTATACACTTACCAGAGGCAAAGTTGCTTCCAGCATAATTCCCTAGTTCAGTTGAGCACACCGGCACCCTAGTGAAAACAGGGAGATTCAGTGAACATTTATAAACTGGACACGGTTCATGGTGCTCCTTCACTTTTTAAAGTAGGTATATGCATAGTTTTGATAAGACTTAAAACTACATTTTAAAATAAAAATGAAGCCAAATTTCAGTTTTAATTTGCTAGGGTTGCCGTAACAACGTACCAAAATTTGAGTTACTTAAAGCAACAGAAATGTCTTGCCTCACAGTTGTAAAGCCAGAAGTCTAAAATCAAGGTGTCCCAAGGGCTGTGCTCTGATGGCTCTGGGGGAGGATCCCTCCTTCCCTCGTCCAGCCTCTGGTATTTGCTTGCAATCCTAATATTCTTTGGCTTGTAGATGCATCACTGTGGTCACATGTCCATCTTTTCCCTGTGTATTTTTACATCATCTTCCTGCCATGTCTCACATCATTTCCCCTTTTTTATGGACAGCAGTCATATGGGATTATGGCTTACCCTAATGATCTCATTTTAACTTAATTACTTCTAAAACATTCGTATTTCCAAATAAGGTCACATATGACTTCAACGTAACTTTTTTTGAGGGACACATTTTAACCCATAGCATGTGGGTTATTTACTAGTGGGTAAATATTTTGTGATAGATACACTTAATGCAACAGATAGTCATGGGGAAGTTTACAGTAATGTTTAAAATATGTTAGTTTTTAAAAATCAAGATTTTAATTTGAGCAAAAACATAACATCCAAAGGAAAAAAATAATATTTATCAGAGCTGATGGAATCATACCAAATATTCTTCTAATCTTTGTTTTCCAAATTCTCACAACATATATTGTATGTATTGTTTGGTGTAAGGAACAATTATTATTTGCAAGGCTGAAAGTTGAAGGAATTTTTCTCTCTGAACTGCATTTTTTCTTTATGTTATTAACTACATTTGCAAAAATGAGTGTGGATAAGAAGGTAAAAATCAGTGTGAGCTTCTTAAACCTAAGCCGTAGATGATATTCTCTAGGCTGTTCTAGACCGCTAAAGAAGTATACAATATAGATTATTAATTTCCCATTAAAAATGACTTTGTTCTGAAGTAAAAACACAATGGATAAAGAGTAGTAAACACCTTTTGTTTAACTGCCATTTAATGTTTTTTATTACAATTTTAATCAGAAAAAAGTTTTTAAAAATCATGTTATTTTTAATACATATAAATAAATATGTGGGCAAGTGAGTTTAGTTTTTTGATATATTTCATCAGTGCTTTAAAATATATAATGTGTGTGTGTGTGTGTGTGTGTGTGTGTGTGTGTGTGTGTGTTTTCATTCCAGGGACTTCAAAACATTTTCACAGTAGCTACCAGTATAGGAATGTTCCATACAAGTCAAACCAAATATATTTTGCTTAAGATCAAGGAATGTGCTTTGGGCACAAAAAGACTAAGAGTGGTGGGGGGATGGGTGAGATAGACAAAGTGGATTAAGAAGTGCCAGCTTCCAGTTATAAAATAAGTCATGGGGATGCAAAGTATAGCATAGGGAATATAGTCAATATTGTAAGAATTTTGTATGGCTAGGAACTGATGGTTTCTATACTTACCACGGTGAGCATTGCTTATTGTATATAAATATTGAATCACTATGTTATAGACCTGAAACTTATATAATATTGTATATCAACTATACTGGGACTAAAAGTATACTAATTTTCTAAAAGGAGAGATGAAATCAAGGAGGGGATGAGCGAAAAAACAAAAATAAAACCTCATTGGTCACTGGGCTGTTCATTTCACCATACGTATCTCCTGTTTTCCAATGGTTGCTTTCAGACATTGATGAGTGCTTGGTCAACAGACTGCTCTGTGACAATGGCCTGTGCAGAAACACGCCTGGGAGTTACAGCTGCACGTGCCCGCCCGGGTACGTGTTCAGAACTGAGACAGAGACATGTGAAGGTAAGAGCCACTTTCCTCACCTTAGATGTAAGTAGTAAGTACCTAGATAGGCACAGATGTTCCTCAAGTACGTGGATGAAACAAGATAGAAAACAGAGTGTTGTCTGAATATTCTTTGAATGTAATCATGTCTTTCAGCTCATCTGCCAGTTTTAGAAATAGCATGTACTGGGGCACCTAGCCGGCTCGGTAGGTAGAGCATGTGACTCTTGATCTTGGGGTCATGAGTTTGAGCCCCACATTGTGTGTAGAGATTACTTAAATAAATAAATCACTCTTTAAAAAAAAGAAAGAAGGAAGGAAGGAAATAGCATGTACCTAATCCAGTTTACAAATCTATCACTTTTGTTCCATTCAGATAAAATCTCAACAAACACTTTGAAGTTTGCAGGGGGGGAAAAGTGAAAAGAGCTAGTGCGTTTTACTCGCTGAAATTGTCAGATTTTTGTTTGTTTCCTTTTCCCTTTTGAAAAATTACTGTGACACATTCACACTGGCCTTGAGGACCCTGAATCATAATGGCAAGTTCAGCCATGAGGCATTTTATTTATGACATGATTGATATGCCTTAGAGATTGGCCCAGAAAATATTTGGAGCTTGAGTAGAAATGGGCACCTTACATAAATTTATAGTCTAAGAAAGTTGTCCTTTCTATTTGATGATTCAAAAGTTATCATTTGGGTTTCTAGATAATAAATCACTGTTTAAAAACTTCCTCATTTCCTTCTAACTACATTTCTGTACAGGGGACATATGTGAGTGACTTCTATGACAAAAGGCCTCATTTCTGCTGAGGTATCACCTAAGCAAGCAGCGTACATTCAGTTATGTTTTTGTTCCTTGATAAAAGTACTGTGTATCTCAGAATAATGTTGTATGACTACTGGTCATTGTTCTTTTTAAGTCTCACTGTGTGGGCCTGTAGAAGTGTCTGATGACATTCTCGAATCCAGAAACTGCTGCCAAAGTCACTTAAAAAAAAAAAAAAAAAGTGCATCTTTAGTTATTTTGAACAGACCTTTCCTTATCTGTTAAAGTATTTATTTCTTAGTGACTTCATAGCCAAGAAACCGACAATAGTAATATGATGCAAAAAAATGTTAACATTCTCTGTCTTATTGTTTCATTTCAAAGCATTCTTGTGAACAGAAACAAGTTAGGACTTGAACAACATGCCAGAACCCAAATGACTCAGCCAAAGTCAATGAAATGCAATTATAAAGTGCAATTCTAAGTTTGGGTTGAATTGGAGGGGCCATTGAAAACCAGTAATTAGGGGCGCCTGGGTGGCTCAGTGGGTTAAGCCCCTGCCTTCAGCTCAGGTCATGATCTCAGGGTCCTGGGATCGAGCCCCGCATTGGGCTCTCTGCTCAGCAGGGAGCCTGCTTCCTCCTCTCTCTCTTCCTGCCTCTCTGCCTACGTGTGATCTCTCTCTGTCAAATAAATAAATAAAATCTTTAAAAAAAAAAAAGAAAGAAAGAAAACCAGTAATTAGCCTGGAAAAAAGAAAAAAATAAATAAGAAAAGAGAACCTTGGTATAAAATGCACTTTCTCTAAACTTAGTCCTGATAACTGTCCTTTTGGAGGAGCTCCTCCAAGAAGAGCACTCACTTTAATCCCAGTTGAAGTACTTGAGGATTCATCTTCTCCATAGTTGAGCAGTTTTTTTCAAAACTCAGGAGTTTTGAAGATCTTTCTGTCAGACAGAAAAGCTGTCTTTTCAAAGTAGCTCAGAGTTTGTCAGTATGCTCACCTAGGTTTCCTAGCACCCATTCCCACCCCCCTCTGACACCTGTCATCCTTCAGAATTGCTCTGAGAAACTTTGTACTTTGTAAAAAAATATGCAACCATATCTCCTCCACACATTTTTTTGGAGGATGGGAGAAGGGATTTCAAGGGTTGTATTTTTTTTTCTTTATTCCCATCTCTGCGCTTCCTTCCCACTGTCCTTCATCAGTTTTTACTTATTGTGTTTTTGAGGATAAGCTTCTGTTAAATGTCAAGAAGCACTAAAAGCAAGAGCACCTTAGGACACCTTCTTGGTTTAACTGGGAAGCTGATGAACTCGTTTCCCTGTCCAGTCACAATACCCTTTGGTGCTATTGTGAGAGAAGCACATGATGCGCAAAACTAAACTGTCTTTGAATCGGTTTGGTCCAATTTCTGTTTGTATACTGAATTTGTCAGTGATATTATAGCATATTCCCACCATTTTAACAGGTAAAATGGGGTCAAAGGGTACGAAGGGCCCAAATACCAAAACATAAATCAAAGGCAGGGACTCTCCTGCGTATAGGAACAGTTGAAGAGTAGGAGCTAATGATGTTTAATAATATTACGTTGGATGATTACATACACATGAGGGACGTTAATACCAAATCAGATAACAGCACTGGTTAGAATGAGTGCCCTTTATTAAAAGAGGATAATTGTTCCTGATAAATCTAAGCCTTTTCTTTAATAAGAAATATATATCTCATTCCTCAGAGGGAAGTTCATGTCATGTAAATAGAAGAGAAATGACAGAGAACTATTCTGGCTGTAGCCTTATGACATCGGTGGAAATAAAAATGATTTACTGTGAGAAACCTAACCAAATAACTTATTTCTCACTTTCTTCCCACTGCTCAGTCATTTGCATTTTATTAAGTGGCTTAAAAAAAAAAAAAAAAAAAAGCCTTGAAGGCCACCAATCTCTTTTTCCCTTGGGTCTTCTTATTTCCACCATTGCATGCACACAGTAAGTGTGTCTGCCCAAAGCACTTCTCTTTTTTCTGTTCTTTCTAAACTAATTTCCAAAGACGAGGCAGGGAAGTATTAGCAGATTCACTCGAGACTCGAGCTTTCTCTGTATATATTTACTGTAGTCACTAATTTTGCTTGTCATTCATGTTTTCAACAGGCTGTTTTAAATATATAATAAATAGCAGTGATAACAAAGACCCTCTGATATTTCAGACTGAAGTTACAAAAAATTTATTTTGCTTTTTTCTGAGCTCTGTGAGTCTGTGAAAGTTAACATTTTTACAGCAAGCACTGTGGTTTAGATTGTGTTTCCAGTGACATAACTAGTTAAATGTAAACCAGATGTGCTTTGAAGTTTATTTCCAGGAATGTACAGTGAACTGTTTCAATTCCTGGTTCCATGACATTTGTAACATAAAAACATTGTATTTAAAGAAAAATTAAACACTTGTTATTTGTAGCTGTCATTGCATGTGTTTATAGTTTTGGAGTTCATAACTGCTTAATTTAGAATAGGAATTTGGAAATATATGATACATTTTGCTTTTTGGGGAGCGTCTTACAAATAAAATTAATGGGGGAATTATATATAGTTTGTCCTCAGATTAGGTATCTCCTCCTTGGTTTTTTCTTGTTGTTGTTTTGGAGGGGGGGATTGTGGTTGGTTTTCTTTTTTGTTTTTGTTTTTTTGGTTTTTTGTTTTGTTTTGTTTTGTTTTTTGCAATCTGAGTCCCTTTTTACATTGTGTTTACTAAAAGAGTTTCAGTACTCAGGAATAGGTGTTTTCTTTACAAATCTATGCTGTATTTATAAAACCTACTCTTGTATTTTTCCGTTAAGAGGGTTTCTTGGTGCAAACAACCTGAAGAAAAAAAGATGAATTCATATTTCCTCAATTTCTGCTTCAAGAATTAAATTAGTACCTGTGTGCTTCTTTAGTAATTTTGAGGTAGCGAAGTCCATACCCGTTTTCCACATTGATTTTTAAATTTGCATTTCACGCCCACAGACTTGAAAATCAGTAGTAGGCCTGCCTTTTCAAGACCAGTTTGGTTTATATTTGACTTGAGATGTTCAGGTGTAAGCATTGTAACATTTTAGTAATTTTCATGTTTTCCTCAATGTCCTATTTGATAATTCAAAGAAGTGTCTAGAAAAAAGTGCTGTGGTGAACTCAGAAACCTTGTGTTCAACAGCAACAAAAAATGTCTTGAGGTATGCGGACCTCATAGTTAACCAAGTACAAAAAGAAATCTTTGAATCCCTACTTTAAATTGAGCGGTTGAATTTATAGAGAGAGTCAGTTTTGGATATTGTTTCTATTACTTGGACTGAAGCCTGTATTTATTTTTAATTAACTCCTGTTAAACTAATTCTGTTGGCTTGAGATTTGCTTTAGTTAGCTCTTGAGAACATGGGCGTGCTGTTTACTTCTGACCCTCAATAGCAATTGTTTAGATTATGTGGTCTAATTTGATTAAGGACTCAAAGCAGATTAATGATAGGAAAGGTCTGTTTTAAGCAATTGAAAGTGATTTCTTTTTTTATTTTACCAAAATCAGTTGTGCTTTAACAGTCTTTCCACACCATGTGTCTAAATGTGAACAGGCTGAAGAGAGAGGCAGGTAGAGGGGCCTGGAAGAGAATGCTGTCTTCAGTATTAAAGCTTCATCCTGATTTTCTGACTTGCACCCAGGAGTTTAGAGTAAAAGCCAGCATTGTGATACACTGTCTCTAATACAGGCTTTTTATTTCTTGTGAAACCTCCCAGAGCCACAGATGACAGAAACAGTCAACCTTTGTTTGTGTACAGCATATTGTACCCGGGAATATGTATGTTGCTTTCCATGTATTCAGATTTCAGATTTCCCACAGGGCGATTATATCTTATTGTGGGGGAAATCAATCCAATTTACCTAAAGTTGTAGTGAAATAGTGACGAGTAACACACTAACCCCTTTGCAATATTGGGCTGATTCCTATAGTCCTCCTGAGTCCCTAGCCATGTCTGTGTGTATCCACACTGTGAAATTCATGTCTCCATTCCCCATTCACTTTA
This sequence comes from Potos flavus, assembly GCA_028534135.1. NCBI lineage: Eukaryota > Metazoa > Chordata > Mammalia > Carnivora > Procyonidae > Potos > Potos flavus. The sequence goes on along the minus strand of CM052895.1, from coordinate 15,883,313 downwards.
TGCCTCATAGATCCATATTAAAATTGCAAGAGCCAAGTTTACCAGACATTCTGGCATAGCATGGCTTGTTGGAATAATATTTTCCAGAAACACATGGCGGTTCTAACAGAATCTTTTCCTTCTGGATTGTAGATATAAACGAATGTGAAAGCAACCCATGTGTCAATGGGGCCTGCAGGAACAACCTTGGATCTTTCAATTGTGAATGTTCTCCTGGCAGCAAACTCAGCTCAACAGGATTGATCTGTATTGGTAAGATTCATGCACACGGTGCTGGAGTTTCAGTTTCACTGCCAACCTAAGCGCAGACCGCAGGCCTCACTGTGGATGCAAACAGAACACGATCACAGGAAGCTAGTAATTGGGAATTGCATTAGTTGTTTGCTCTCATTATTGAGATCGGAGTAAAACATGATAGCATAAACGGGCGGGCGGGCTCTTGAATGCCCTTAGCTTCTAAGAAGCATTCCTTTCATATGAGTAGATCTATTATGCTGTAAATTATGAGCATTTGCATACCACACACATACTTCCTTTCCCTACCCTGAGAATGCCTTAGGTACCATACATTCAGACCCCGGCTGCAGACTTTTTATAACCAGCTTCAAAACAAAAATGTGGAGTTGGGACTACTTAACAGGACAAGAATTTGAAGATTTTAAACTTTAAACAGATAGAAGGAATTTATTATTTTTTCATTTCACCCATCAATCATAAATGTATAGGCCCCACAGGAAGGAAGGAAGAAAGAAAAGAGAACTGTTTTCTTGCTTTCAGAAATCTCTCAGGAGAAAGATTCCACAGCTTCCAAAACTGACATCTTTTTATATGTCTGAAAACATTTAAGGTCGGGTTGTGATAATGATGGTAGGGCGTGTCTAAGATGGTCTGATCTCTTATTGTAAGAAGCAATTCAGCACAGGGGCGCCTGGGTGGCTCAGTGGGTTAAAGCCTCTGCCTTCCGCTCAGGTCATGATCTCAGGGTCCTGGGATCGAGCCCCGCATCAGGCTCTCTGTTCAGCAGGGAGCCTACTTCCCCCCCTCTCTCTGCCTGCTTCTCTGCCAACTTGTGATCTCTCCCTGTCAAATAAATAAATAAAATATTTTTAAAAAAAAATTTTTTTTTAATTTAAAAAAAAGGCAATTCGGCACAGGCAGGGGGAAGAACTGGACCAGTGTCCATGGCTCCATTGGCCAGGCGCAGGACAGTTCATACGATTAGCTGGTATCCACCTTTAAAATAAACTCAATCTGTATTTCCAGATAGGAAGGTATTTTAGTTCTACACAGTGCCAGATCGATTGGCAGTTTTGCTTTTTATCCAGCCAATATGAATTTTCAGTTTCATGTTTGCCAGACATTAGTATTTTCAGTATAATGTCTGATGCTAACAGAGTTTAGTTGGATGGTAGAGGACCTGTTTGTTACACAAAGGGAAAGGACCAGGTACAAACTTATCAATGAAAACCTGCCCTTTGAACATGCCAGTTCCTCATCTCTCAGTGAAGTGCAGCTGGTGAAATTTGAGCCTTGCTCAGCTCTCCATATTAGGAAATAGACTGCCATCTGCCTAGGGCATTACATCTTTTCTTACAGAATTCCACTGGGGGAAGGGCAGAAGTTGGATCACGTGGGGCAGAAATATTTTTGCTAGGCCACAATTGCCAACTGAGATACAGTCATTTTATTGTTCAAAGGAAATGAACTCAGCATTAATTAATGTCAGTTAATTGTCAATTAACGTTAACAAATTAATGTCTCAGAAAATTAAACCTATATGCCACTTGGGCATCAAAGGTATCTTCGTTTTTGCTTCATCCTAAAAACTTCTATTATTTTGGCCTTTTACCTTGCATTTATTAGTGAAAAAAGAACAAAGACCTTTTACTCCCGAGTCATTATGTTGGGCAACTAAACACCACTGTATTTTTCACAGTAGTGTATTATGAGTTTTTATTGCTTGTGATCAAATTTGAATATCCCAGCCTAGAGCTGCTTAGAAAGAAATTTACTTAACATTTTAAAATTTTAGACATCATTTAATGTCTTTTTCATTGAAAACCGAATTCTAGCTTTTAAAAAGGAAGTAGATCGTAAAATATACACAGAGAAAACTACATTTTTTAATAGGACTGACGGTGGCTCTAATCGGTGATCAGCCTGCACACTGCTCTTTCCTAGGAAGCACGTGTCTATATTAAGAGCTGAAAAAGATTCCCCAATGTGATTACTAATGTAAAATTAAGTTAGAGCATATAGGAACTAGATGGACACTTACAATGTTTAGAGATTTAGAATATATTGTGCAAATTCCTTAAATATAAATTAATCTTAAACTGTTCTGTAAATTGCTCGAAGAGACTATTGTATTCTGGTTGAAAATTATTAAATATAATCGAACAGTACATTTGATTAATCTTTTCTACATGACATGGCTCAACATCCGATGGCTCCCTGTAATCCAGACTGGTTTCCCTCATCTTTGGCTTTGGTCTGCATGCTATCCTCAGATTCCATGGACATGACAAGGACAGTAGCCTCCATGGTGTGAATGCAGTGGTCCTTCCTTCTTTCTTATCTTCACTGTTAGCAAGTGCTCTTCACTCACCGCTTCTCAAGTTTTCCATTTCTGGTCTTCTCTTCTCCTTTCACTTTTCTGGCCCCTTTTTCTCCATTTCCTTTGTTACATTTTCCATATCCTCCTGCCCTCTAGCTTGAAGTGTCTCCCTGGTCAGCCCCTTGAACCTCTTGGCTTCTCTATCTACAGTAACACTTAGATGGCCTTTACATTGACCTTCAAATGTATCTGTCATTCCTCAACCTCCCCACTGATTCCAGACTTGGATTTCCAACTCTTTGCACATTGCCTCCATTTCGATGTCCAATGGATATTTCAAATTTAGCATGGCCAAAACACAATTGCTATCTTTTGGCTTGAACCTGTGTCTCCCAGAATCATTTCTGTCTTGGCAAATGGAAATTCCATTTTTCTAATCAGCAGCCCTAAAATCCTTGGAGTCATCTTTGATGCCTTTCTTTCAAACATCACATTGAATCCATCAGCATTTCCTGTTAATTATATTTGACATTTATACGTATTCCAGTCTCTTCTCCCCACCACTACCCCCCAGTCGGAGCCCCCAATATTTCTCTTCTTGATTTTTACTGTAGCATCTGTCTTATCTTTGTTTTCTCGATATTTACCACCCTGCAGTCTTCACTCAGAGGTCACATTGTAAGTGAGGACTTCTCCGACTTCCCTAGATAACAGAACAACCTTTCTCCAATGTACATCCTCAAGACTGCTTATCCTGCTTTATTTTTTTTTCAGAGTTCTTAAGCAGCCCCTGACCACACAGCTATATAACTATATCTGGTGTGTATGTGTGTCTGTACACATACAGAAAAACAACCAGACACTAGACTAGCTGGGTGACCTTGGGTAAACTAGTGACCTCTGTGGGCCTCCTTTTTCTCATCTGCAAATTACCCATACCTTAAAGGCTGTTTTAACAAGTAAGTAAATGAACACGTGAAAAGCCAATAAAAAGCCTGTAATTTGAGACCTGATAAAAATGGTCTGATGAGAAAGTCTTTTTCATTTGCACCCTGTTTTCACCCAAACTGAATCTCAAAGCAGAAAAAAGCCAAGTGAGTGTCCAGCTCTATTCCACGGCTTTGCCCCGTCCTTTTTTGTATCCAGTCAGGGATGCATTTGTTTTGTTCTGACCTCTGTCCCTGAGGCCTCAAGCTGCAGAGCACTTCCTCCTACCTGCTTGTGTCCAGTAGGGAATCAGAAACCACAGCGTCTTCCTTCCCAGAGCTGGCAATTTCACCGTAATTCTCTTTCTCTGTTTCCCACCATGCTTTGTTTTTACTGTTGAATTTGGCAGTGAAACTTTACCCATATTATTAAATGGATTTTAAGGTAAATGCTATAGGAATATACTTTCTCTGTATTGTTCTCCAAGGCTGTGAGCCACAATATGCTGCTAAGTTGTTGCCAAACTCTTGTTCAGACCACCCGCATAGCACTCACCTGAGGAGTTGGTCGAGTGCAGGCTCCCGGGCTGCACACCTGCACACTTATGAACCCACATTTTATAAGAACCTTGGCATTGTTGTGCACCCCGACCTGGGAGCCACAGTACTGCAAGGAGAACTTCGGGTATGATTTCTTTTACCTGACTTGTCCTGGCCCTGTCCACTGGGACTGTATTCCTCATGACCATTCCGAAGTCCACCACGCAAGAGTCACAGAAGGGGGAGCTTCACTTACGTGTGATGTGGACACAGCTAAAATGTAAGAGCAGTGAGCCCTAGGTGGTTGGATACACATCCTTTTTACATTTTATATTATCTTTCCTATTTCTTCACATAGTTTACCATAAGCACGTATTCCTTTTTGAACTAGAGACAAAGTTACACATACACTGTGTAAAGACAAACACCTGAAAAAATCTGTCACTCACTAGCCCTGGTGTGTCTTAGTGGTGGCTTTATAGGCGATGTTTCTGTTCTTCATCTTGTCGATTTTTTGGTAAATTTTTCATCAAATAATTATCTTCAGTTAGAGAAATACCGGTTTCTCTGTAGTAGGACATAAATTACGTGCGGTATGTTTGGGGGGGGGGGTTTACAAGAAAAGGAAATGATTTAAGGAATTTTATTTGGTAAAATCTTAAGTATCAATGCATTTATCATAAAAGATCAATCTTATTGGCGTTTTTCACACAAGTCATGATCTTGTCATGGTAATGCACTGAGGTTGTGAATACCAGCCTAAAATCTTGGACAACAGTGCCACTCATAGAGTATCCGTAGATGTAATTGTATTAGTTGTCATAGCCTGTGAGATGTGTATGGTATAATTATTTGATTTACATGTATGTAATATACTATATTTAAAATTCATGTACACGTAAATATGCTCAAAGAGTATACATTAAAACATTTTTTAAATGCTTTTGTTAAATACTGTAAGAATTGCCTTTGTTGTGTACGAGTGAATTATATTATCTTCAGAGATGAGAGCTCCCCATCCCTTCCTGTTCCTTCTCAGACAGCCTGAAAGGGACATGTTGGCTCAACATCCAGGACAACCGCTGTGAGGTGAACATTAATGGAGCCACTCTGAAGTCGGAATGCTGTGCCACGCTCGGAGCTGCCTGGGGAAGCCCCTGCGAACGGTGTGAACTAGGTAGGGGCCTGCCCCAGAGCTCCTTCCAGACTTCTCACCGGAAAACTTATCCTTCAGCTAGGCGGGCACCTGTTCCCCTATGTATTTCCATAGTGAGGAAGACCATACAATCGTTACCCTCCCTAGAATATCTTCTCTGGTGAAATCTCTTCATCTGTTGAAATATATATTTGGATTATCCTTTTTCTGTAAGCAGGCCTTTTAAACATTTTAGCCAAGAAAGGGAATTTCTGGAATTTAGCTGCTAGGTGATTGTCAGTATCCTCCAGCGTCCTTGTTAGCAAATGTCCAAATAGAACGTGACGTCTCTTTCCTTTAAACCTTTTTTACTTGCTTATAATTCAGCAGACAACGTGAAAGCAAAAATAAATTTTAAGAAAACTATGAGAATCTCCATAAAGATCAACCCTGACCGGAGTTAGCACAGTGTGTCATGTGCCATCCTGAATTGAATGGAGGGCACCTGGAGTCCTTGGCCTCTAAGACACCAGTTTGTGGTTTCTATTCAGTTCAACTTAGAATCCACTATACTTTTTCTTGAACTTAAAACTGTTATATTTTCTCTTACAATGAAGTAAAAATCTGTCTCTTGTTCTCACAGATACAGCTTGCCCAAGAGGGTTTGCCAGGATTAAAGGTGTTTCTTGTGAAGGTGAGTGTATACTTGGATGATACTGTAAGTCTTCAGAGCAGTAGGTAAAATGCACATTCACTTTGGAGATATTTATCGTTTTTAAAGCCTTACATTGCAGTAAAAATACTCAAAGGAATCAACAAATGCTTTAAAATAAATACTCTCAGAAAGCAGCTTAGAGTTCCCCATTTCTTCTTTTTTATGCTGTTGGATAATTTTTCATGGGGACATCATTAGGCATAACGGCACAAAACAGCTGGGAAAGGAGCGTGTCTGGGCAGTTTTATGATCGGGCATGGCCGTGGTAATTTTCACAGCTGGTACCTAGGAAACCCGGTGTTTGTGTTGTGGAATATTTCTGTTCAACTCAAGTAATAATCCACATTGTATTACAGATTGAATACGCTATATGGGAAGGCTACACCTGCTTTTTCTATTTCTAACATCTTTATCCCTCTGCTTGCTTTATTTCCCTGCAGACGTTGATGAGTGTGAGGTATTTCCTGGAGTTTGTCCAAATGGACGCTGTGTCAATAGCAAAGGATCTTTTCATTGTGAGTGCCCTGAAGGCCTTACGTTGGATGGAACTGGCCGTGTGTGTTTGGGTAAGATTCGTGTCTTTATGTATTTTATGCATGAAACCAGGGATGGATTTTTCTTATTTCTTGGGCATTGACCACTTCAAAATCATTGGGTCGATAGCTGGAAAACTGGCTTTAAATGAAATATTTGGTGGGGGCATCACTAGAGGATATTTTTTAAAGTGAATGTCTTTAAGTGACATGGATTCTTATAATACAGAAAGTTGGTACTGCTCAAAAACTATCTCAAAAGTTAGTTTCTTTAATTAGATATTTTAGGCAGTTTCAGTCTTTGACACTGGTCAGTGGAATAAGAGAACTATGTATATTTTGAACATAAAAGAAAAATTGGAGACGAGTGTTTGGAGTCAACATTTATCAGTTCATTACAGCTGCAGTCCTAGATAAGACAGTGGGGAAGGTCATAGGCAAGGTTTTGTTGTTTCTCTTTCAAAATATTGCTTCATCCTAGTCGTTCTTTACCACCTTAGAGTTTTCTTAATGCTTTATTTTGTAAAGATCTAAAATGAAGAAGTTCTTTCAACATCATTAATATAGAAATGCCTACTTGAGAGGTGCCTGGCTGTCTCAACTCTTGGAGCATGTGACTTGATCTCAAGGTCATAAGTTCGAGCCCCATGTTGGGTGTAGAGATTACTTCAAATAAATACATAAAAATAAAAGGAGAAATGCCTAGTTGACTTTATCATTATCAGGCTCATGCTTAACTGAATATGAGTTTCATGATTGAAAAAGAAACTTTTCTTAATTCTATATTGTATCTAAATAATGTTTTATTTATTTAAGGGATTTTTTTTTCCAATATGCTCTGGAACAGTAAGTTTTAGTTTGTGAAATAACTTTATATAGGTTTGTATTTGAAATTTAAGCTTGTAGACAAAATAATAGTAATGACGGTGTTATATTCAAAGATCTTTAAGGTATTTAATGTATTGGTGATTTTATTTTATTTTTTAAAAAATCTTTTACTCCTTTATTAGAGCGAGCATGAGCGAGGGGAGGGGCAGAGGGAGAGGGAGAAACAGGCTTCCGGGTGAGCAGGGAGCCCAGAGTGGGGCTCCATCCCAGAACCCTGGGATCACAATCTGAGCCGAAGGCAGACACTTAACTGAGCCACCCATGCGCCCCACATGTATCGATGATTTTTAAAATTAATAGTACAAAATATTTGCAACACCATCCAGAGTCATTATGATTAACATGAATTTCATTTTAAGCTAATTTTTAATAGTTTATTTAAATTAGGATACGAAGTATGGCTATGAAGTCATGTAGAATTGGTTAGCAATTATAATATCTGGGAGATGGGCATTAAGGAGGGCACGTGATGTGATGAACACTGGGTGTTATACCCAACTAATGAATCACTGAACCCTACATCAAAAACTAATGATGTACTATATGTTGGCTAATTGAATTTAAGTAAAAAAAAAAAAACACACACAAGAAAAAAAAAAAGAAATTATAATATCCAAAGTCCAATAATAAAGAAAAATTCTTTTCAGATTTTTACTGTTAAATTATCTAAAAAGGTTAGAAAAAAGTAAAGTATCTTTTGAAGATGCCAAATAATATCGTCAGTATGGTCCAATGACTAATAATATCAAATTGCCTTTAGTAGTAAAAGGATATTATATGTGAAGATATATCAGTGATTATAAATTATTACTCAACAAAATAAATTCCAAAAAATATCACTCAAAATCACACCTTTTATAATGTTCTAAAAGGATGTGTTGGAGTCCTCACCCAGGTACTTTGGTTAAATGTTTTTGTCACTACTCGACTTATGGTACAAAAATGAACTGTGGCTGGGGATGTAAGGAAGTTTCAAACAGAGACTGACATTTGAACATGTAAAATATCCTGAGAAGAGAAGTAGAGATAAACTGCTCTGATAGAAACTGATCTAGATCAGGGGTCCAAAGTCAAATACTTTCAGGAGCCAGGCAGGTAATATAAATAAGGGCAGTGGTAATAAGGTGTAGTGAGGATGGCAGCAAACTCTAGAGCACACGAACTATCCAGAGGTTTCCAAATACATATTTTAATTTCTGCCCATCAGTAAAAACATTCCCAGGCCATACGTGGCCAGTGTGCAGTGTTTTGATTCCCGAGGCAAATATTAACACGGATCTGTGTAGCAAAGACACAGGATTACTCTGCCACGCTCTCCTAACTCTTTATATATTAAGTTCAAATGCTTTTGGGGGTGTTTTGTTTTGTTTTGTTTTTAGCTAATCTCACTTCTTGAGCAAATTCCATCAGTGACCTCAGAAATAGTTTGACTTAGTCCATAGTTCTCAGGGTACCTAAATGAAACTTGTATCTCTTGTTAAGATCCTTACTTCCCAAAAAAAAAAAAAAAAAAAAAAAAGATTCTTACTTCCCGGCGACAGAGTTGGATGGGGTTGGCTGTGACTAGGAAGGGGTGCTGGGTGCCTTGAGGTCACGAGGCTCCCGGGATTGATTACTGCTGTCCCTCACACTGGTAGAGAGCATGACTGCATAACTTTGGGGCTGGTGTTGGTGCAGATACATACGCAGAATCACCTACTGTGGATACCTGTATTCAATTTACCAAATCAGAATGAAGATGATTTCTTTCTTTAAAAATAGGACTTTTTAATTACCATCCTTGGAAATGGACATGACCGTAAGCTAAAGGAGGTTGCTCAAGTTGATGCTACCTTTGTTTGAGCCCTTGAAAGAATCATTATCTATAGTAACACATTTATTTTTTACATTTATATTTCCATTAGGGATGTCTTACTCTGGTTTAGGAAAAGATGTAATGTCTTGAAAGGCTTTCATCAAATAAAACATATTATCTGATTAAAGAAAACCTTTTTTTCCTCATTATCCATATAGCCAAGTGTTCGACTGAAGTTGGACTAACAGCTGTGCTAACAGATAAATGTGTTATTTACAGATCATGTTAATTTATCCTATCTTGTGACTCTTGTTGGTCTTCTAAGATCCTGGTATGTTTCAAGATTGAAGGTAAAATGTGATATTTAAGCAAATAATTTGGCCCCTGACTTGGGCAAATTTACATAATGCAGGACAAAAACCATGATGCCAAAGGAAAATTTGACAGAAAAAAAAAATAATAATAACTTTAAATGCAGAAACATTTTTTTTTTCTTTGTAAAGCTGTTTTAGTAGTTGTCCGAAGTTGGCAGATAGATTCACAGTTGGTCATTTACTGCTTCTGACTGGGACAGGACAGAACTGGTCACAAGCCACTTTAAACAATTCAGTGAACAAGAAGAATCTGTCACTAAAATAATCTTATTCTTTCTGAAGTGAACAAAAAGGGATCATGGATGATAATATGAAGGAGTCTGGTCACAAGTGAACCTTTCCTTCCTGAAGGCGTCTTGTGAGAATAAATACTGAGGAACCCACCTTTGCTCTCTTTAAGTGACTGTCATATGGAGTCCATTCCAGGAGGTCACCTGGAATCTCACCCATTATCATATCTCCCGAGCTCGGCATCATGCCTGGTGCCGAGCAGAAACTCAGTTTATGAATGGTCAGTGAATGTGACACCTTCATCTCAAACCATGTTTTCACTTGCCGTGTAGACATCCGTATGGAGCAGTGTTACTTGAAGTGGGATGAAGATGAATGTGTCCATCCTGTTCCTGGAAAGTTTCGCATGGATGCCTGCTGCTGTGCGGTTGGGGCAGCTTGGGGCACGGAGTGTGAGGAATGTCCCAAACCTGGCACCAAGGAGTATGAGACCCTGTGCCCACGGGGACCAGGCTTCGCTAACAGAGGGGACGTTCTTACCGGGCGGCCATTTTACAAAGGTAACTCTCAGGGTCGCGTCGACCTCTCTGCCCCAAAGCTCACCTGTCACTTTCTCTCAGATTTGGTTTTGCTTTACGCATGTAATTTGCCACTTTATTTTCTTTGTTAAACGTGATTTGTGACCAGCCTTAGGGCCCAGGAATATAAATCACCTATATAGGATGGTACTGAAGTAAAGATGTAAAACACGCCACTAATCTCACTTTCCCTACATCCTACCACACCGTACCTCTGCTTTCCTGAGCGCAGCCTGACCAGATGCAGCCCGGATGTAGCGAGAAGCTCCCTATCTCCCCAACCCTTACCAAATGAATGGTCAGAAAGAAAGAGTTCTGAACCCTTCGCTAAAAAATGCAGAATCTTTTTCACGTGTCGAACTTTCTCTGTGGCACCTAGGTGATCACTGGCAGTGTTGAGGGCCCTGTTTGGACTTGGGAACATTATTTTCCATCATGATAGGTTTTCAGCTTTCGCCAAGGAACCCACGCGTTTAGATCAACTAGCTCTCTGTTCCTGCTCTGTTCTGCTTTTAGATATCAATGAATGCAAAGCTTTTCCTGGGATGTGCACTTACGGCAAGTGTAGAAATACAATCGGCAGCTTCAAGTGCCGTTGCAACAGCGGCTTTGCTCTGGACACGGAGGAAAGAAACTGCACAGGTGAGACTGCTCTTTGGCTGGATTTGGCCAACCCTGGCTCTCTTCCTTTGCTCTGTTGGAAAGTACTGCCTTTGAAAAAGCCCGGGTTTGGCTTTTTGGGTTTATTT
>CM052895.1:15792106-15871792 GCA_028534135.1 Potos flavus | reverse complement strand
AAAAAATTAAGTACATCATGTTTTCTCAATTATATTTTATAGACATGACTTCTCCTTTAAAAAATCTCAGTTACAAGCATGGGATGTTTCTCAGAAAATCTTGTTTTTGATAATATAAATGCTGCCGTTGAAGATTCTTATTTTCCGTAGTATGTAAAGAGCAAAAAACACATCATTTTTCTTTATTGTTACTTTGAGAAGTAAATGAGTATTGTCTCCATATCTGAACATGACAGAAGAACATCCCCCGGAGTGTGTTGCACGGCCCCACCATATATGTACGGGGTCTAGCCCGAAGCTGGGGGGCCGTGTCTGCCCCTGAGGCTGGCTGGCTGTGCTGGTCAGCAGCCTCCTCTGCCCGGGGGCGGTGGCGGCCCCAGCGGACTCCCATCGCGCTGGACGCAGGCTGTGGAGACAGTCACCGCGCTCTCACTTCGTGCACAGGACTTCATCCCATGTGCCCACTGCTTCCTCACCCACCACCTGCCCCGTCCTGCTCACGCCACAGTTGCTCTGTTCATCCCTCTGTTACCACTTCTAAGCCACAAAGAGAAATCCACAATTCCAGAATTCTTAAAGGCCAGCGCACCGCCTGCCCGTTGGCTGTGACAGTTTTGGCAGTTGGGGAAAGGAATGTGCCCAAGGCCCTGTCGCCTGGAGCTTATCTCGGGTGCACAGAGCTTCCTACTGCTCCCTGCTGACCTCGCCGGCACCTCCCGTGGGCTGCACCTTCCCCGGGGAGGCCGCACTGCCTCACTGCTCTTCAATACCTGCTCCGCTCATGCTATTTTTTTTTTTTTCTTTTCAACCCTGTGAATTAGACATTGATGAGTGCAGGATTTCTCCCGATCTCTGTGGAAGTGGCATTTGTGTCAACACACCAGGCAGCTTTGAGTGTGAGTGCTTCGAAGGCTACGAAAGTGGGTTCATGATGATGAAGAACTGCATGGGTAAGTGTGCTTCAGCTCTTCCTGCCCAGTCTCCAAACCAGAGAGCTTGACCTTGGCTTGTCTCCGAGCTGTTAGCCGCATGCTTGGCGAGGCGCCGTGGTGAGCGAGGGAATGGATGTCAGTGTCAGACAGGAAATCTGCTCCTAGAAAGCTGTTGGGGAGCCCCAGCCTGTTGGTGCCTTAGTGGCAGTGAGACACCGAGACTGGGTTCTGTTTGTTCATAGAATCTAAAATCAACACAGACTAACTATCCACAAGGGATTTACTTAACATGCATGACCTTGTGTGGTGACCCCAAATTTATATTCAGCCATGCAAATCCCATGTTATTTCTTTATTTGTGTGTTATTACAAACTCTTGGTACTGCCTACCTTTTGGTCCATATTTAGTGACTTCCAGGACTCACCACAGGGGACATAAAAGGTGATCAGTCTATGTGGTAATGGATAGCAATGTCTGATGTCTGGAATTAATGGTAATGTGAAGCAAATACTGTTTATTTTTCTCTCTTGTGAGTCTGCTTGTTTCATACAAGTCAATTCCCTGGAAACTCACTGTCTTTAAGAAAAAAACTTACCGTTTATTTACTGTTGGTTGAAAAAGTGAGGAGAACATTATCCCATCTCCTCTGAAACTTGTCTCTTACATTCGAGTCCCACTTAACCTCACATCATAATTTTTCCCCCATGCTATATACGTGAATATTTTTCCCACAGAGTTCTTTAATGGATCTCACGTTTTTACCTTTCAGACATTGACGAATGTGAACGTAACCCTCTCCTTTGTAGGGGTGGCACCTGTGTGAACACTGAAGGCAGCTTTCAGTGTGACTGTCCGTTGGGACATGAGCTGTCACCGTCACGTGAGGACTGTGTGGGTGAGTTTGCTCCTCCGCACATAAACCCACCCAGCTCACCTGGTGAAGATCATAGAGATCAGTGGTCACTTTTAACAAACTTGTTGTTTTTGGCACGTGCAGTCTAGCTGGTTAAAAGTTGGAAATTCAGAACCCCTTTATTTATACTCGGGCTGTGTCCTTAGAGAATGCCTCAGTGACCCACTCAAAGGAGCCGGCATTGTCCTGGTTACCCACTGTTTGATAGCAAGCACACCTGTGGTGGGCCCTGTGGCAGGCCATGTAGTTCCCTCCTCCACAGAGAATGGAATGGGAAAGCTGCTGTTGGAAGGGCTGCTCCCTGATGGCTCACCTGTGCGTTCACCTGTGCGGCTACCTGCCATTCCTTCAGGAGAGTCTGTTCCACAACCCTGTGTCTGTCATCACGGGGTCTGTTCCTGTGTGTGTGAACACGTGAGCTCCCTCCTCACCGTCCAGTCACAGAAAGATCCTGGTCTCTTCGCTGGCAGAGTTGAGGGGCGGGAGTGGCAGGGGTGATGTGGGAACACCACCTGGTCCTGCTGGTCTGGGAGCATTCCATCCTACTGCTTTTCATATGTATACGGAGGCCTCTGGGACTACTGGGCTCTAGTATATTGGTTTTAAAACCTTGATGTAGCCAGGAAACATTTTCTTCACAGAAAATCTTTCTTGCAAGTGTCAGCAAATAAAACGGTTTAAAACAGGGCAGATGGCACACTGCCATTTCAAAACAGAATTTGAGAACACCTTTCCACTAGACATGTATTTATTTATAAACCCTATTTATATTGTTCTGCTAATATATTAGGTGAATCTTAAATCATACATGAAACAGACATTTTTAAAAGGTAAATTGAAAAAGTTTTAAAGATTTTCTTAAAGATTTTCTTAAAGATTTTATTTATTTGAGAAAGAGAGGGCCAGAGAGAGAGCATGAGCAGCGGGGAGGGGCAAAGGCAGAAGCAGACTCTCCACAAAACAGGGAGCCCGATGTGGGGCTGGATCCCTGGACCCTGGGATCGTAACCTGAGCTGAAGGCAGACACTTAACGACTTAGCCACCCAGGTGCCCCTAAATATTTTTATTTCATTTTAATGGTGGTACTAAAACTTTTTCATAGAGATGATTACAGAATATTTGTTCATCTTGGTGATGCAGTGAATCAGAGATTTGTTTCTAACTTGAGTTTATTTTCTTAGTTTTCATGGATCCTATAGCTGAAAAAAAGTACCCCTTACAGGTATATTATATAAGATGCATATTTTTGCACATTTAATGAAATATGCATTTAACGATCATAGATATAAATCTACATGTCACATAGTTTTGTTGGTAATTTTGAGACTTTGGGATGAAGGTCTTATTTTACCTGATTCTATTGTAATTGTTTTTACCTTACGTTGTGTCTCATAAGTAGCTTGTATGCTACTGTTTTCTAGCTGTTCTCTTATAATTGCATTAATAGCGCTACTTGATTCCACAGACCTTTGCAGAAGTTTTTTATAAGGCACCTGCCTGTCTTATAAGGGTTAGTTGATTTTAGGTGTTGTAAATCCACTTATCGAGGCACACTAAACACCGTAAGATGGAAACACACAAATAGTGCAGGCCCTGGTATCAGGCTCTGTGACTTGGGGAACCAGCCATCTTCCCTCAGGATCCTCCACGTTATGCAGGCAACTCTTGACCATCTAATAAAGACCAGGTGAGCCCGCCAGTGCAAATTCGTATATTAAATATTAGTAAGTTTTATGTCTGGCATGTGCTCCATGTACATGGTCTCACGTTCATGACCCACATGTGGCTACTTAAATTTAATTAAAATTTGGTAACATTAAAAATGTAATTCCTGGGGCGCCTGGCTGATGGAGTTGGTAGACCATTTGACTCTTGATTTCAGGGTTGTGAGTTTGAGCCCCATGTAGGGCAAAGAGATGACTTAAAAAAATTAAATTTTAAAAATGTTTTTAAATTTTGATTCCTTCACTATTTGGTTCATGCTTCACATGCTCGGTAGCAGCTGTGTATTGGATAGCAGAGAAACGGAACAGTCCTATCAGTGTACAAACTTCTCCTGGACGGTACCGTCTTAGGTAGAAATACAGATTGCGGTATTTTCTTTGAACATCCCAGGAGATTATCTTCCTTCCCCGTGAAGTATGCAAGCCACTACGGGGACCAGCAGTCGCGTGCAACATTTCTTGGTGCTTTAGGTGATGTGGTTACTGCCAAGACATTAACGCTGTGTATCTTTTTACAGATATAAATGAATGCTCCCTGAGTGACAATCTCTGTAGAAATGGAAAATGTGTGAACATGATTGGAACCTATCAGTGCTCCTGTAATCCCGGGTACCAGGCCACGCCAGACCGGCAGGGCTGCACAGGTGAGCGTCCACCAGACGGGTCTGCAACTTGCATTTCTCACACGAGTCTAGGACAGCTCCTGGCACTGCACTTACTGTAACGAAGCCGATGGAAGTCCTATGTCTGAAACACGAATCTCACAATGGGGCAGAGCTGTAGGATGCCATCGTTCTGTGGTTTTGCAGAAGAGTCTCTGGTTTTATCATGGAAAACACCCTAAACTCTGTAACTACTGCATATTTCTGAGTTCTGTAATCTTAGGCTCTTGGGGTTACATGTCTGATAGAATGCTATCTGAAAGGGAGTAGAAAGAGCTAAGAAGGATCAATGGTATAAAGATAAACCAGCGCATTAGTGGGGAGAGAAATCCAAAGCCATTTTAAGCATTATCTGTTTAAACAGAAAAAAATCTCCCTTTTTTTTTTCTTTCTTATTTTTGAAGGAAGTAGGCCTGACAAGTAACGGGTCGCCATGTTGTTTTCACAGATATCGACGAGTGCATGATCATGAATGGAGGCTGCGACACGCGGTGCACAAACTCAGAAGGCAGCTATGAGTGCAGCTGCAGCGAGGGCTATGCCCTGATGCCCGACGGGAGGTCATGCGCGGGTACGGAACAGATGGGGGGCAGACCGCGTACAGCTCACAGCCGGTACCTCACAGAGCTCGCTCCAGATATCTGGAGTGGGCCTGGATGGGAAACACAGTATTTGAGCTTACTCAAAGCCACTCTTGTTCTTATTTAATGCTGGTTTTCTGTCATCAGATATTGACGAATGTGAAAATAATCCAGACATCTGTGATGGTGGCCAGTGTACCAACATTCCTGGGGAATACCGCTGTCTGTGTTACGACGGCTTCATGGCTTCAATGGACATGAAAACGTGCATTGGTGGGTACCATAAAGACGGGATAAATGTTACGCATACGTCTGCGCACACACAAGCGCACATACATTTAAACATGAGAGGAAGAGGCTTTTTCAGTTACTTTAAAAATTCAAGCGGCTGTATTACAGGATGGGAAAGCTGAAACGGAAGAATTATTTGAACATAATTCTAGAAAACAATACTATGTCTTGCAAATAGATTATGTTTTAACTTTTATCTGTGTATTTCAACGTTAGGCTCTTCAGTTTAAAAGAGAGCTTTCGCATTCCTAAGGATGTACAAGTATTAACCAAACTATTGAAAATATTACTTTTCTAGATGTGAATGAGTGTGACTTAAATTCAAACATCTGCATGTTTGGGGAATGTGAGAACACCAAGGGATCCTTCATCTGCCACTGTCAGCTGGGTTATTCCGTGAAGAAGGGGACCACAGGATGCACAGGTAAGTCCCACACTGGGACCCTCTGTGCTCTGGCTTCTCCTCTTTCAGAGGCCAGCCTTCAACATCACGGGGTCCTTTGCATCTGTGAGACTGTGACCTGTACCTGGTGGTGACCGTGTGACGAACACTTGCCCCAGGGCACGTGTGCGGGGTTGGTCCCCTCTCTGGTGGCACAGTGTGTCAGCCGCACCGCCACAGAGCTGGCTGCTGTCTGCCCACAGAGTGGGGCAGGGGCATGCCGTCCGGTCCCGCGTGTCTGCCGAGTGGCGGCTGCTGCTCACACTGTTCACTTTCTTAGGAGGCCTGCTGCCCACACAGGAGACATAAGGAGAGAGAACCACAGACCCGGAGCCATCCCACTTGTGGCTTGTTTTTGCAGTTCTTCTGACTGGACAGAATTAATGCAGTCTTCTGTTTAGAACCTTTGCCTTCCTTTCCCCCATCTTTCCCTCTCTTTTTTCCTCTTCTCTTCCTCTTTGCTTTTGCCCTCTCTTGCCTCGGCCCCAGTTGACCCTCTCTTTTCTCTCTTCACTTTCTTTCTTTGCTCACCCCATCTATTTTGTCTCTTGTTTCCTTTCTCTATTAAATAAGTTTTGAACTTTTGCATAAAATAGGCAGGAAAGTCCCAAGCTGAGCGCTTTGGACCAGGTCTTCCTCGTTCAGTTTAAAGCCATGGTAATCGTTTTGCTCAAGGCAGGTGGTGGGTGGCTTGGACGGCAGCCTGACGCTTAACCTGACACCTCCAGAGACAGGCGACTGAGGAAGAGGGGGCGCGCCGCGTGTTCACCACTAGGAAGGTTGACGCAAAGCCGGTCGCTCTGTGGGTGTGTGCGTGCACGCGTGTGTGTACACGCATGTGTGCGAACACAGGATTGCAGCATATATGACGTGTATCCATTGAGCTGGATGGAGAAGATTATTCTTTCTATTCTAGGAAGCTCTGGAGAACCAAAGCTACATAGTTCATACACACAAATATGTGTATATGCATATGTAATATGTATATATCAGTGTGTAGGTATGTATGTGTGTATATGTGTGTGGTGAAAGCTTCTAATTTTCCAGATAAAATTTCCAGTGAGTATTTTTACATATTTTCAAATAAAAGATTAATACACACTAAAATGATAGTTTTTCAAAAAACTCTATACCTACACTGTGTTGATTTTAAAAATGACAAGAATTATTACTTATTTTAAAAGTCAGGTTTATTCTAATCTTTATGAAAAACATAATAAATATTAATAGGAAAGAATAGGAGAGTCTTACTTTGGAAATGCAATTTCTTTTGACATCTTACAATCATGCCTTCCGCATGGAGTTTTTTCTGGGCCCAGGCAGAGAGGTGAGGGCGGACAGACAAACATATCTCCCTTGGGGGAGTCTCTCTCTCCTACCAGAAAGTGACTGGCAGTTTCCTGTAGTAGGGAAAGGCTTGTTTGACTTGGATCATGAACTTTGAAATCTTGTCGACGCCTACAAAATTAAAAATGATGTTAGTGGGTTTTTTTCCATACCAATTTAGGTATTTCCATGTTTACTTTAAAATTTTACCTGTGCAGAATTATACTTGGAAGTAGAATTAATTAGCTTTGTTTTTAATTTTCATCGTATTAACTGTGGCTTCTCAGATGTGGACGAGTGTGAAATTGGTGCCCACAACTGCGACATGCATGCTTCCTGTCTCAACGTCCCGGGAAGCTTCAAGTGCAGCTGCAGAGAAGGCTGGGTTGGAAATGGCATCAAATGCATTGGTGAGTTTGCAAATGTGAACAGCCTTTGCTAAGACACAAAATTCTCTGAGGCTCTTTGCACAGTGGTTAACCCACGTACTTGAATAGGAATATGCTCTTGCCTTTCATTTAGTTGCAAGGTAATTCCTAAGAGTTTCCTTTAACCTTGGCATAAATTATCACATCACAGCAGTATGCCTTGGCATCTGTTTTTTAATGTGTTGTTGTTCAGTAAAAAGTATTTGATGTGTAGCCAGAAACCCAAACAGATATATGATGAAAAGTGACTAATGTATTTTTCCAGTCTTTTCATACAGCAATCAGTGAGACTTAGAACCCAGTGAAACACGTAAGGAAATGGAAAGGTTTTATCAGATAATCTGAGGCTGTACCTGGCCAGTACCAGCTTCTTAACAGGAAATAGTTCCTCTTCCAGAGAAAGCAAAAGGTTTTGCTGGATTCCAGGAGGTCTAATTGGGACAGAGGAAACTGGAGGGGCAGGTGCCATTCTCTAGGCTTTCAAGTTGCTGAGCTGGGGTGCCTAAGTCTTTCTGGCTGGGAGGCGGGGGTTGGCTCTTACCCTCACTGCCCCACATAGCGCTGCTTCCTGTGCCCACTGTTGTGCATGCTTTACCAACAAAGCCCTATTCCAACTGGCTAGAATTATCCGGGTCAACTTAAAATAGAAAATAAAACAAGCTCAACTAACCTCCCCAGGATTACTCACTAAAAGCTTATAAGCCAGCAGTAAGCATTGAAGGGGAGAGCCTTAAGATCTGTTAAAAATAACATCAGTTAATTAAAATATACTCTCTTGGCCATTCAGGTATTTTATACTTGCCTAATGTGTAGGAGCTGGCTGTGAATATAAATGATTATACTTTCCAAATAACTTTGCTAAGTAATGTTCTCTGATGGCATCATTCAGTTCACTAGCTACCCACTTCTGGTCCAGCCATCACTCTTATCATTAATCTCACAGGTTTTTGTTGTTGTTGTTGTTTCCAGCCATATCTCCATTCTTATTTTCTGGCCCTATGGGCTCCTGGTTCCCTCTTTTCTAACCTACAAAAGATTTAACTGTGTCTAGGTACTTCTCCAAAACATCATCTGAATTCATTCTCTTCTTTCCATCTCCATTCCCCTGCTCTAATCTCAGCCATTCTCCCTCCCCCATCTTTCTCTCTCTCTGTCTCTGCCTCTGTCTGATGGAGGCAAAAGGAACATCCTCATATGTCTTCTCATTGCCTTCCTGGTCCTGTAATCCATTCTCCACATAGCAGCCGGACAGATGTCTTAACCCATGAATCTTATCTCTTTACAATTGTCATTTGAATCCTCAAGTTGAGGATAAAATGTAGCTTCCTTCCCATGGTTTACAAGACCCTGTAGCCTCCTCCCATAGCTCTCCAGCTTCAGCTTCCATCAGCCCCAGCTCCTACGTTCTGTTTTATCACTCTGGCTCCCTTGGTGTCTTTTAGCACATCGAGCTCTTTTCCGCCTCAGCATCTCTAAATGTGCTGTTCCCTCGGGAAGGAATACCGTTCTCTGCTTCTAGGCAGCAGGCTGACTCATCATTCCAGTGTGAAATTCACTGAGAACTCCTCCCCTAGTGGGACCTTCCTTGTTCCTACAGACCAAATGAGAAGCCTATTTTATTCCCTTTTTTCCATGTGTTGGATGTAACCGATATTTCTGTGTTTAGCATGTGTCATTTCTATTAGACTAGACTCTGTGAGATCAAGAATTGGATCTTGGTTCCCTCATCTGTTCAAGGAACTTGAAAACTCTTTGCTAATTTTCCTGCTCTGAAATTTAGTTTCTGAATTTAGAAATAGACACTTTTTTAGGGATAAAGGAACCAGCGATCACATCTGTGTCAAGAAGGATTCAGAAGGAATCACCAGTTCCTTTTTTAATGCTTTAAAAGGTAAAGCACCAATTTACCTTTTAACCATTAAAATTCTAGCCTATTAGATAGCTCACAAATATTTTTATTAATCATTTTAGCCCCTGTTTGTAGAACAAACATTTTGGGTTGTGGGTCTGAGATCTTAGAGAATTAGAATTGTGACCTTACATGTAAACGAAAACAAATCCTATTTGTCCACTGTACACTTAAATTAAGACAAATGAAAACCTGTCTGTATGTTTAAATGTCCCATTTTCGTTTCCGAACTGGATCGCTCTCTTCTCTTGGCACGAAGACCTGGACGAATGTTCGAATGGAACCCACCAGTGTAGCATCAATGCTCAGTGTGTAAATACCCCGGGCTCCTACCGATGTGCCTGTTCCGAAGGGTTCACTGGAGACGGCTTTACCTGCTCAGGTGGGTGAGAGTCTTCAGGTGTGCTCTGGCATGGTTTTCATGGAACACTCCCTAAGCTTGCCTTCTTTGAAGAAAACGGTAGTTAAAGGGGGCGGGAATTCCCATTCCGATTGTTATCACTAAATGAATGACGTAAGGGAAAACTATTCATTGTCTTAAGACACAATATATGTCCCACCCAGTCACTGCTAGTTCCTTCTGCTTCTCAGAATCTCAGGTCGTCACACGTCACACGGTGTTGAAAGGATGCAATGAAATCACACAAGTGAAGGGGTTAGGAAAACTCATCCTAAGAGTTCACTAAACATTAGCTGCTACTGAGCTGCTCTTTGTTTTACATTCCTTGAGAATAAGACATCTCCTTATTATACTCCTGTGAATGACTGCATCATCTTGCTGGACATAAAGTATGATACTTTTAAGATTGTGGAGATTGATGTTTCTCGGTTGAATTTCAGCACAGACTTTAAACCCCCAATTAAAAGACAGACTCTAATTTTGTTCTAATTATTGACATCAAAAACACCGACTCATCATTTTCAGATGCTTCTTTAAGAAAACATGCTTATTTAACATTTAAAGCTTCATTACTGTTCAAGCTTGGCTTATTGCCTCTTTGGTTGCATTTCTCAGCAACAGGGTATGAAGGACAGCGCGTGGCCTCGGTGCAGGCGCAGCTCACTTAGATGGTGGCCCAGCCACAGGGGCTGCGTGGAGCCTCCTGCTCCTCCTCTTCTGACCCGCACAGGGTTGGTGAACTAAATGAAACCATGCATGACAGGCACCTAGCACTGTAACTGGCAGAAATTAGGCCCTCCATCCACATTGCTTTCTGCACTACCCCCTTTTTCCATTTGATAGGATTAGACAAATTGTCTGTGGTCTCCGAATCCTGCTCATTTGCATAATTAAGAGAGGAGTATTTTAATACAATTGTAGTGATGTGAAAAAGCTCTCATGGAGTAGTTACACATACTTGAACTAGTGAGAAAACAAGTTGTTCGTTCAGCTGAAAACATTAAAATCTTAGACACCCTTTTCAGATTAATTTCCATGTTCTTGGTCATTTCTCAATGACGTTTCTATAATACTGACGCATCGAGGTGGCATGAGAGAGAACTAAGATCCGCGAGACACCTGCCTGCTTCCTGTTAATTGAGCGATAACTGAACATCAGGGTTTAGGCTAAACAGCTCTGTTAGCAAGTTGTACCCCCTTATTTAGGGAAACGTGATTGAGTGTTGTGGCATGTTCGTGAGCACCCGCTTCAGCCGGTAACGTTGACTTGGTTCTAGAGCAAGGAAAAGCCATGTCCCGACACGGGGAACCTAATGGAGATGTCACTCGCTTCTCCCACAGACGTCGACGAGTGTGCAGAAAACATCAACCTCTGCGAAAACGGGCAGTGCCTCAATGTCCCGGGCGCCTATCGCTGCGAGTGTGAGATGGGCTTCACTCCAGCCTCCGACAGCAGATCCTGCCAAGGTGGGTCCCTGCGACTCCAGCTCATTTCCAAGCTGGATCAGCTACAGCACATGAAACCACAAAAAGGGCTGGAACAGGCTCCACCTGGAAGCAGAATACACAGCACATGCTGCACATATAAAAGTCATTCGTTTAAGCATGGATTATTCTGCCGAATGAATAATGATGAAGGCGGCTTTCATCTCTTACGAAGTTTTCCTGGCCGAGAGCCAGCAGTTGGAAGTTTGGCTCGTTCCCTTTTTTTTTTTTTTTCTTTTTAACCATTTCTTTTTCTTTTTAACCATTTCTTTTTCTTTTTTTTTTTTCTTTTTTTTTTTTACTAAATGAATGACATGTGGAAAAACCATTCAGCTTTTTAAAACTAGGAGATACTGTGCTCGCTTCGGCAGCACATATACTAAAACTAGGAGATACTATCTCCCCCAGTCACTGTTACATAATGTGTTTATGAAAATCTCAGTAGCTTATGTTGGGCATTTACCTTCATGTTTCAGTCTGCTGTCTGTCTGTCTGTGACTGGAAGTCCTCCTCGGGGACTCATCAAGGCCTGCACCTTTTGCCTAAGAGCAGTGTGTCCTTCCCTTAAGTGGTGACATCATCCCCCTTTCCTAGAAATGGGACTTGTGACTAGTGTGATAGCTCTCCAAGAAAAAGAATGTGGATTTTCTCTTAGAGACGCAGTCCACTTCATATATAGTTGGGGCCATCACTGCTTTCATTTAGAGTACATGAAAATAAACATGAAGAAAGGAAAAAGTTTAAAGACAATTAATGAACCAGAAGGCTTTATTTAACAAAGCTAGTGATTCATAGAAAACCTGTAAAAAATAAAAGTAACTCAGGCTAAATGCTGGGCAAAGATTATAAAATGAAGCCAGATTACTGGCTCTCCCTACACTAGTGTCTAATCAGATGAACGGAAATAGCAAGTATCAGCATACGTGAACACACATAGTTCACCAGTGTCGACCAGACAAAAAAGAAAGCCTACAATCTTGAATGGCTCAGGGTAGAGCCTATCTCCATCTCTCTCCCTGAAATGGTACAGAAGAAAGAAGGTGTGCCTAAAAGGTCATGGAAGTTTCAATACATAACCACCAATTTTTAGAGAATCAGACCGAGAGAATGAATAGTAAACCCTGGGAAAGATGATACTAGAAACTGAAACCATTCATGCTTCGACATTGACCTTTTAGACTGAGCTGAATCTAATGCGTTTCATACTGTAGAGTGAACTTCATTTTTTTCCCCTAGTCCTGGTTTCTTATAAGCACCAAAGCTAATTAGTAGAAAATGTGAGTCAGTGTGGTTTTGGGATTACATGATTTATTACTCATTTCAATTTGACAAGAGTTGGTGGGAAAAGGAACAAGTCAGCAGTAGGCAGATACTTTGGCCAACATAAAATTTCAAAAAATTAATTCTTCGTGCCTAATAATTTCCCCCTTCACAATCCTATTCCTTTATCTGCGGGCTTGGCCCTTCCAGAACTTCGCCCCAGGCCTTCCGTGAAGTGAGGTGAGGTAGTTTGTGTTTATTGTACTTGGTTCATATCTTGGTTTTTCACAGCATATCATTGCCAGGGAGGGAAACGCCTCTTGCCAGGACAACGGAGAAAGGCCCACAAGTCCTTCATGCTCAGTGAGACCCTGCTCCCCTTAGCTAAATGCCAGATTTTGAGATCCCAAATGTAATTCCATGGTTCTGCCTCTTTCTCCTTGATGTTGTCTTATCTCTCTCTACGAGATCGGTCTCATCTAGACAGTTTCTCCTGTATTCACTAATTACTTGAGGACTTCCCATCTGATTATAAATATGTGCCCCTCTGAATTGACTTTCTGATCAACATTTTCCACTCAGCCTCTGCTTTCTGTAGAGCCCAAAAACTTGCTGCAGTTGGCCGTTTCCCAATATTCTCCACCAAAATGGGAGAATACAAAACCTGGAGGAAGCTCCTCAGGGACAGGCTAGCACTCCATCAATGGAGTACACATGGATACAGACCATTTGGTGTCATGTGCGAAGAGAGAAGAGAGGCCAGGTTCATCAGCAGACACAGCGCCCAGAGCAGCTCTTCCCATTTTCGTCCCCACCCCTTCCCCACCTTAAGCTAACCAAAAGAGCAGCTTTAATGAAATCCATACCCCAACTTGTCTTCCAAATAACACCCAGATAAAGGGGGGTGGATGTCCAGACACTCTGTCTAAACTGTACCAGAGTATATAAAAACTCATAAAAGGGCTAAGTAGTGTGTCCACAAGTTGAAAGTAAGCAGCGGCAAGCCTGCAGGCATTGTGTGGAACAACAGTGAAAGCACACACAAAAAGGAGAGAGCCAACCCAGAGTAGAAGAAAACCACCCAAGGAATGAAAGCAAATTTCCCACAGGTACTTTGTGCCATAGATGACCTTAATGTGAGCCTAAATATGAGTGAACAAGATCAAAGAGATTATAAAAACAAGAAAAGACAAAAGGCTAAAGGGGAAATTGCAGAGCTATGGGAAACAAACACAGCAAAATTAGAGACCTATTCAATAGACACAGCAGAGAATAGAAAAGATAGCAGTCAAAACATAATGACCAGCATAGAGAATGGACAAAAAGAGGTGGACAAAAAAGTCAGAACAAGAAAGGGGGCAGGACTTAACACTATGAGAGAAAAGACAAAGACCGTAAACGGAAGTATAATCAGTGTCTCTGAAGTAGAGAGCCCAGGATCAATGAACAGAAAAAAGTATTGAACATCCAAACATTTCCCTGAAATGGAAGAAAGTGCTGAATGTCAGAGAAAACGGTAAATCTAAGACCAGAGATTTAGCCTTCTTACTTTGTTGACTTAAGCCGTAGAGAAGGCTTCTTCAGGCTCTAGATGGAGAAGGAACGTGGCGAACAAAACCGAACCATTCTCAATACCAGAAGACACAAGAACAAGACCCACAAAATCCTGAGGACACATGAGAGGATTTTCTACCTCAGCAGTTACTCAGTTATGAAAACAAGAGGCATATTCTCACACATGAAATAATGCACAGAAAAAACACCTGTGGGCCCTCCCTTCTTGGGGAACAAAAAAACTTAGCAGTGCAACAGGACGATTCGAGAGACAAATGTAAGAGTTGCAGTAAAAGCCTTACTGATGCCTTTAAAAATCAGCACTAGATACTTCAGAAATTATGGTAAATACCATAAACATTTAAAAAGCAAAAATTATAGAACTAACAAAAATAAGTTGGAAACATGCAAATGCTAATTTTTTAAAAAAGATTTTATTTATTTATTTGACAGAGAGAGATAAGAGAGGGAACTCACGCAGGGAGAGAGGGAGAGAAGAGTCCCTGCTCAGTGCGGGGATCCATCCCAGGACCCGGGGATCATGACCTGAGCCGAAGGCAGAGGCCTAACAACTGAGCCACCCAGGTGCCCCTGAGTGCTAATTTTCTTATCATTCATGGCACAGAAGGCATTAATAGTGTCTCAAAATTATATTTGAATTTTAACATAAGGGGGAAAGAGCATCAGTTTTTAGTGTTTTTCATCAATTCTTAACATCAGAAAGTATCTTAGAAACTACGGAAATAAATACAAATTGATCTTCTGCATGGAAATTGTTTCAGCTTCACTCTGACTAGGGCTATAACAGTATTTGGAATGATGTTCGTCAGTGGTAATTCCTTCTGGGTGAATGGATTTCTGAGCGATTTTCTGCTTTTGCCACCTTATTTGTGTTATTATTTTCTTGGTTTTCTATTTGCTATCAACACTTTTCTGTATTGTTTAAATTTGAGTATGCATCAATTTAAATAAAAACAAGACAATATTCTGAAATACCTTCAGTTGTGTAAATGTAAGTATACCCAAGTATTACGTTATTTAAATGGAATTATTTCTGATAAAGTTTATTTAGAAGTGCAATGCATATGAAGAGGGATGATAATACAGTTCCATTTTCACTTCTAGATTAACACCATTCAATCATAAACTAGTTTAATGAGTCTGATTCGTTTGTATAAAGAGAATAACTATGTTTATAGCCTCAACACAAAAAAAGACTCACTGATAAATCAGTTGATCTTATAAATAAAGTTTGGACCACACTTGAAATCTAATATAGTTGAAACTCATTATTCCTTAACTATGATGAATGAGCAGCAGACCTTTTTAGACTTCATACCTGTCTCTAGACAGCACCTTAGTGTGACTGGTCTCGTCAGGCCTAAAATGATATGCCTGCCCTGTCTTCTGAGAGTTCGAGGGCATTCGTGTACAGAAATGTCCATCTTCTTCCTGTGAGTAGAAATATAGGTGATTACTACAGCTGGACACACACCTCCGTGCCTTCATTTTCATATGCATGAGGAGGGGTAACTTCTCCCTTACTGACTTAGTTAAAGCTTCATGGAAGAGTTTCGTAAACTGAATTTATGACTTCAATTCAGTGGAGACATTTTAATGAAATTTGTGAGAATATAGAGCAATGGTTGATCTTATTATATGCTATTAGAAAAAATATTTCCATATTTAAAACTAAGTTTATGATAACAGATTAGATTACAGAATAAAAGAAGGTTTTTAAAAAAGTTAAATAATTTTAATGGTATCTTTAAGATTTAAAGTATGTTCTATACTTTGTATGTTGCGGATGTTTATAAGGCATGTTTGTACTAAGTTATTAGAATCTTGGAATTTGTTTTTGTTTTTTATAGTCTCATTTCATTGACATGTTCATATTTAGTTTTTTTTTATTTTCATGCCTTAGACAAATTCTTTTCTTTTTTGAAGTATAGTATAACCCAAGACAGTTAAAATGCCCAGTAAAATTAAATACTTCTTTTAGACCTTTGTTCCATAGATGAACAATAGTTGTTTGCCGTTTCTGTGGTCTACCTAGTCAAAGAAAAAGAAAATTTTTACTACATGAAAACATCTTGGGAGATAGAAAAATTTATTAATGTGATATAAATTAAATCAAAATGTCTTTGTACATAAGAGGTTATTATTTTTTTTATCCTCAGATATTGATGAATGCTCCTTCCAAAATATTTGTGTGTTTGGAACATGTAATAATTTGCCTGGAATGTTTCACTGTATCTGTGATGATGGTTATGAATTGGACAGAACCGGAGGAAACTGCACAGGTACGGCCAGTAAAGGGCTTGATTGTGTTCTTACTAGTTGAGGTGAATATTTTGTGCTAAGTATAAAAATTGCTCAAATTTCTAAGCCCTCTGCTTAGCCTGCTTTATACTTTGCGTTACGTATTTTTTTGAAAAAAAATTGTATTGACACACTTATTTATAACTATGGAATTGATACCTTTTATGTAAATAACTTAATATTAAATATCTAACATGAAACTAGGAAACTGTTTCTTTGTATAAATGTATATGTGCATGTGTATGTACATAAATACATACATCATTTAAACAGATGGTAACTTTTTTTTTCTTCTTCAGAATCCCAACACCTAATTATTATTTATTTAAGATATTAAAGGATGCTGTCCTGAATACTATGTAGTTGATCTGTGGAAACTGTTGTAGTTGTATCCAAGGATTTGATCTCTATTTCACTGTGCTGAGGCCTTCCCAAAGATCTTTAATAACTTGCAAAGATTCTACCAAATTCATGGAGACAGCAGTGTGCAGAGAGAAAGTAAAAATGTTAATGTGGGCATTTTAAATGCTTTTCCTAGATATTGATGAGTGTGCAGATCCCATAAACTGTGTGAATGGCCTATGTGTCAACACTCCTGGTCGCTATGAGTGTAACTGCCCCCCAGATTTCCAGCTGAACCCCACTGGTGTGGGTTGTGTTGGTAAGTGAAGCAAATAAAACTATATAGAGTTAAATATTCATACTTTCATGGTAATGCAGTATGGTGAGTGTTTGCCGTAATTAATTTGAAAACAAAATAGTCCTTTCCCTTAACAAACTCCAGATTACCAATACGTATGGTTATTCTCGTCATGTTTATCTTCCAAGACAAAGAGAGGAGTCAGAAAAGGAGCAATAGCCTAGATGGCAAAGTGGCTCTCAACCCTAGTTGCACAGTAAAATCCCATTTGAAACCCCCAGAATCTACTGATGCCTACTTCACATCCAGAAATTGAGTCATTGGCGCCTCAGTATTGCTTAAAAACTTTGTTGGAGCAAAGGCTACAAATAGGTAGCTGATAAAAGGGAGTACTGCAAAAGCGAACAAACATAATGAGCAAACGCACAAAGTCTTTAGTAATAAGAATAACTCAAAACAACTGTATAACTATCACTTCATACCTAACACACTGGCAAAACTTTGGCAACCTGGATGGTGTAAAGTGTTGGGTAGGAACATGGACCTCAAGGAGCCCCCTCTTCGCCTGGTAGAAGTGAAGATCAGGGTAGCTTTGCAGAGAAGATTCTTGGACAACAGTACCCAGATTAATCAACTTAGGTTTTGTTTTTGTTTTTGTTTTTAAAAATTTTATTTATTTATTTTACAGAGAGCGAGAACACAAGTAGGCAGAGAGGCAGGCAGAGAGAGAGGGTGAAGCCGGCTCCCTGCTGAGCAGAGAGCCTGATGCGGGGCTCGATCCCAGGACCCTGAGATCATGACCTGAACCGAAGGCATGAGGCTTTAACCCACTGAGCCACCCAGGTGCCCCAAATCAACTTATGTTTTGAGTTTCTTTGTAGAGCAGTTCTAACTGTTTGTGTGGATTGATATTTAAAGGCCTTATTTTTTCTTAGAGGTCTTCTAAAGAGTGGAGACTCATTCTTGTTCTTTTTCTTGCATCACTAAAACACAACGTCTGAAGACATTTTGAAAACTGTGACAGCTCCTCACTTTGGTGATGAGAGGACAGCTATTTTCTTTGTTCCATAAATAAAAAAAATTTCACTTTTAGGTTTATCAACACCAGTTAGGATAGTCAGCCCAGTGATCTTTCTACATGCCCAGTCAAAGACTGCATGTTGAGGTTCTTTCTACTAAGAGATAAGAAGATCGTATTTCCTCTCTCTAGAGGTCTACTATTCACTCTTTGTTCTTGAATTTGAAAAATTAGCTTTATGTCTTACGTTTCCTCTCTATAAAGTTGTTACTGACTGCCTTGCCCAAAATTCTCAAAGGTCTCTGTACAAACTGAAATGAAACCAGATAATGGGGAGGAGAGGAAGGAGTTGGAGTTATCAATATTTCTTTGATAGGATATACAGCTTTAAGTTGACTTCTCTGGGTTTTTATTTCCATTATTGATAAATTCATGATATAGATTGATTATGACAAAAATTTCTTTATTCCTATTAGTGAAGGCCCAGAAGGTCCCCAAATGAGCAGTTTCTCATCATCTTGTTTAG
The DNA here is from genome assembly GCA_028534135.1 of Potos flavus. Taxonomy (NCBI): domain Eukaryota; kingdom Metazoa; phylum Chordata; class Mammalia; order Carnivora; family Procyonidae; genus Potos; species Potos flavus. The sequence goes on along the minus strand of CM052895.1, from coordinate 15,853,378 downwards.
TCTGTGATCTGTATGGATCTCTAAACATAGAAAAGTCCATCTTTATTCATTCCTACAAAATCTTGAAAAGGTTTAAAGCAAGAGATTGTTTTGTGTGAGAGATGAAGATGAACGTTTCACATTCATGCATGGAATTGGAATTTCATCCTTTATGTGGCCTCTCACTGAAAAGGCATTCTTACTAAGTTTTAAGTTCCTGTGTTGCTCTGCAGACAACCGAGTGGGCAACTGCTACCTGAAGTTCGGGCCTCGAGGAGATGGGAGTCTGTCCTGCAACACCGAGATCGGGGTGGGCGTGAGCCGCTCCTCCTGCTGCTGCTCCCTGGGGAAGGCCTGGGGGAACCCCTGTGAGACGTGCCCCCCTGTCAATAGCAGTGAGTATGGCTCCCGGCAGGAGCAAGGGAACAAAGTGGCCGCTGAAGACTCACTCCTTGCCGTTTTCTTCTTGTGCTGGGGGTGGGGGCAACAGCGAGGGGGAAGAGTGTGACCTTGGTCTGCTTTCAGGGATGATGCTGGAACTGGCCAAGAGGGTTTGATATGAAAGGAATTGGAAACGCTCTCTTTTTATTGTTTTTCATGATATGATAAAAAGAAAAAACAATCGTTAACCCCATTCCAGTGTGAATGGTGGCATTGTCGGTCCTCCTTGGGATCACAAATAAAGATCATTCCTGGTTCTTCTCAGGGATTGTCGTAGTTCGGCTTCCTAGATGTGTTGTACTCAATCCTCAAGCCTGTCGACTGTGTCTGCTGCTGAAACGTGTGTTCTGAGATGGACACCGATGAAACTTGGGAATGGTTGAGTCAGTTTTTATTAACTAGCCAAAAAAGTTGTGATATAAATTGTCTGCTTTAGAAGCTTTTTCTTTAATCAAAAACAAATGGTTTTTGTTATTCTATTGTGTGTGTAATTTGTGAAGTCATGACCTTACTTCAAGTAAAATGTAATACACATTTAAGTGCATTCGAAAGGGCACTAGAGAATGCAGTTTACTCCCCTTAGAACGTGTTTTGAGTCTGGCAACTGCAAAATGCTCTTCATTGTCTCAGCCCCTTGAACACTGGTGTCAAATCTCTTCTCTCCCATTGTTTTGTAGCTGAGTATTACACCCTGTGTCCCGGAGGTGAGGGCTTCAGACCCAACCCCATCACAATCATCTTAGAAGGTGAGTGCACCCCTAATTGTCACCCAGATTTAAACAAGATAAAGAGAAAAGCTGGTAGGAGAGTTAGTGTGGAGTGATCTAAGTAAGATTATTTTGCAAAATGACAGTGGGACAGTCAGTTACCAGGATGCTGAAGACCCACTGGTAACTCGGAAAGATAGGACCCATGACAGAGATTGGATGTCTGATTGCTCTGCAGAGAAACTCTCATCTCCAGTTTGCTTTAACCACTCTTCTTGGGCTTTAGCAAATTTGCAAGACAAAGCAAAAAACCCATGGTCAGAAGAAACCTAAGGCATGGAAGTCTCTGCAGGTCATACAGCATCACACATCGGAGGGCTCTAACCGTAACCTTGGTCCTTGATGGTGGTACTTGCTGTGAGTGAGCTGTCTGTCCTTCCGCAGATATCGACGAATGCCAGGAGTTACCAGGTCTCTGCCAGGGTGGCAACTGCATCAACACTTTCGGAAGCTTCCAGTGCGAGTGCCCCCAAGGCTACTACCTCAGCGAGGAGACCCGCATCTGTGAAGGCGAGCTGCGTGGACACCCTAAGTTATTAGCACTCTTTAGAACACAGTTACCATCAGGCCTGGAGAAGATTCTTTCAAAGGATCTGTTAGCCTCCTTCATAGCTTTTATCTTGTCCTAGCCATGCTGCTCAGTCGTACGGTGATAGATAAATTAAGTTACAGCTTAATTGCTATAATTTACTAGGATTTTTCTCTGAGTGAATGGGTTGATTATAAATGGGGAAAGCTGGATTCATGTGAAAACATCAGTATCAGATATGTTATTAGTTCAAATATGGATAAGAGTTCTATTTTACATACAGAAAATATGCAAACTAGAATGCAACTACTAAGTTACTATTTTTCAGTAATTTTTAAATGTCAGGAGGCATCGTATGAGGATGTCCAAAGATGATGCTAATACCTTTCTTGCTTCCATCCCCTCACTTCTCCCTGTCTCCCTGCTAGACGGGGAGCTTCTTGACGCAAGGCCCACATCTTAGTCGTCTTTCTAGCCGCCGGTTCTAACTTACAGAAGAATCTTGGTGTTTATTTATGGAAGGAATGAATAAGTTTTTCTAAAAATGAACATTAAACATGTAAATATAAGTATTTCCATTATAACCTTGTCTTCAAAACACATTAGATAAATGTTTCTAGAAGAAATATGGTTTAATAAGGAGAATAAGCAGCAGCAGCACTCCTTCTAGGATCCCTGAATGACTACTAATTTGAAGGGAGCCATGCAGAGAAAGGCTTTCCTCAGAATCAGACCTGTAACTACAGGGAACAAACTGACGGTTGCCAGAGGCGGATAGCACGATGGGTGAAGGGGAGAGGGAAGTACAGGCTTCCAGTTACGGAATGAAGAGGTCATGGAATGAATCGCACAGCATAAGGAATACACTCACAGATACCGAAATAGCGATGGAACGGGACTGACGGTAGCTACACTTGTGAGCACGGCATAACGTATAAACTTGTCCAATCACTGAGTTGTACAGCCGAAACTAATGTGACGATGTATGTCAACTCCTCTCAAATTTATAAAAAAGATAAAGGCTTTCCTAACTGCCTTCAGTTTAAAGTTGGCATTAAACTTTAAACAACAGAAGAGGGGTCAGCAAGCATTAAAGCACTTCCATTTGAAGAATGTGAAATTCCAATTAAAAAGATACGGGTGCCTGCCTTTCATATGATTTTTGCCACTTCAGAAAAAATGTCTTCTGATCACCTATATTTTTGAATATTGGCTTTTGTTTTTCCTTTTAAAGAAAGACACACTTTGTGTCACATAAATGCATATTTTGGGGTCTTTTCTGTAGAACTGCTTTAAATTCTGAATTTTTTTTTAAATATGGATTTGGGAGATCAGCCATTTGTTTTGTTTAGTAGCTGAAATGCTATAAATTCATGATACCGTAGCTTTATGATTTAATGCGTCTCCTTGCCTGTTGTAGATATCGACGAGTGTTTCGCGCACCCCGGCGTGTGCGGGCCCGGAACATGCTACAACACGCTGGGGAATTACACCTGCATCTGCCCGCCCGAGTACATGCAGGTCAACGGAGGCCACAACTGCATGGGTACGTGAGGCCTCGGACAGGGGTGGGGTCACGCGCTCAGGCACTCGCGTCTCAGGATTGTTCAGAAAATTTGGAAACTTAAGTATTTATGAATAATGAAGTATTTCATGGGCTTATAAACTTGTGGCTCTGCATCATTTTTTTGGACTTGGAATATACAGTTCCATGGTCCAAAGCCTGAGCCTGACATACAAAATGTCATCCACCGTGACACTTACCTGTTCCTGAATAAGTTGTGTTTTCCATTCATGTCAGGGGAACATTATTTTGCAAACAAGAGAACATTTAAAATTTAATAATTGTATTTCTTTTAAAATTAAATCAATGCCTTTGAGTAGAGAAAGAGTATCTGTTCGTTTTGTTTGTCAAGAAAATTATAAATGGAAATCGCTTATCTGAAAATGGGAGAGATCGCGGTTACTCTACGCATCATTTATGTTCAACTTAAAGGATTATTTTAAGATGCCTCCACATGGCCAAGAAATACTTTGGAGTTATTAATCAAGAAAGCTGGGTGCCTCCAGGTGTGTGGACTTCATTAGTAGCTGCTTCCTGCTCTGACTGGCGGGCGTGTTTTTCCATCATGTAGACATGCGAAAAAGCTTTTGCTACCGAAGCTATAACGGAACCACTTGTGAGAACGAACTGCCTTTTAATGTGACAAAGAGGATGTGCTGCTGCACGTACAACGTGGGCAAAGCCTGGAACAAACCGTGCGAGCCGTGCCCAACCCCGGGAACGGGTAAGCACGCAGCCGAGCTGCTGCTGTAGGCCCAGCTGGCAACACCTGTATGTGACAGCTGAGTCCAAGCCAACGCGTGTGGTAAAACCAGACATGTTTGGTTCTAAGAATACCCAAGGGCATCATAGGTCACGGGGCGCCATGTCCCAAGTGGCTCTTTCTGGGGTTCACATACTAATTTCTGAGCTATTTGAGGAGGCATCTGGATCCTAAAAATAAGCCCCACTGTTAATGAGCAAATGTGTAGAGCGCTGGTCCATTTAAGTTCATTATTTTATAGTGTTCTGGTGAATTAGTCAGTTACTCACTAAGTAGGTACTTACTGATAACTGTCGTGTGTCACTGTGCTCGACTTGGAAGATGTCCTATTTTGATTTAAAACCTGTGGTAATTTCAAGTCCATCAAATTCACTAAGTATTGTTTTGTTTCAGTCTTGAAAAATACACACAAAAAATGGATTTGATGAGCAGACCTTACATGAAAGCAGCCTATGGCCAACATGTTTCTTATACATCTTTTCCCCCCCAAACTTATCTGAAATTTTTAGGCAGAAAATAAAACTGGATTTTACATGGTAAAATTTTTCTCACAAACTAAAAGATAATAAGTAGCTACGAGAAGAAAATGAATGTCTTAAAATTATTGCCTGTTCAGGTTCATTTGTGATGTAGACAGTTACTTTCAAAAGGTGCAGATCCTAAGCGTTGCACCAGTCGGACAAACGAGAAACAATGATTATGCACTTGTTGCCAGACATTGCTTAGGATACACATATTCAAATGTAATGATATAATTACAATGCGGTATTAAACGAAAATAAGGAGAAACAGGAAAAGTCACCTAGGGAGCCTTTCTTGTTGACTCTAGTTCAGGAGACAAATGGATTTTCTTAACTAGCTTGCCATAGTTGTGCTCCGAAAAAACAAATGGAAACGTTTTTATGATTCTCTAATTTAAAAACTCCCACCAGTTAGAAGTTGAAGACCACTGGGTTAGGGAATTAAATATCACTTTTTGTTTTTGTTTTTTGTTTTAATGTATTGATTTTAGAGAGAGGGAGGGGGAGAGAGAGAGAGAGCGTGATTTCGGGGGAGGGCCAGAGAGAGAGGGAGAAAAACAGACTCTGCCATGAGCAGAGAGCCGGATGTGGGGCTTGATCCCATGACCTCAAGATCATGACATGAGCCAGAATCAAGAGTTGGACACTTACCTGACTGAGCCACCCAGGCATCCCTAAATATCACTTTTTGTAAGAGGAAGTAAAGGCCTTAGGTGTAAGAGGCCACATCTGTATTTATATTGAAGTTCTGCCACTTACTATCTGGCCTCATGTAGATGATTTCTCCTTTCTGAAACTGATTTCTCGTATACAGAATAGAGATGATAAATTAGAAATGACAGTAACTAATTCATATGATTATATAGTAAATGAGAGGATGCATATAAATTACAATTCATGCATCACCAGGCTCTTAGAAACTATTGAATCGAGCATCTCTCATGTGTCTCTGTGTATGTTGCGGATGCTGCGTGAGCTTTGGTGGATGAAGCACACACAGCCCCTCCCTGATAGCACGTCACGTATGGTCCACACTCCATGCTTTACCTAACAGTGTTGTCAGGAGTTTACTCATGTGTGTCACCGTGGGCGTCAGAAGCGATCTGCTTCTTAAAAAATGAGAATTCTCTTAAATTTCTATTAGTTTGGTGAATTATGTGATAGGAGTAAGTGTTAATAGTCTGTTTTATGCTATGACGCATTATTTCTGATGCGTCAAATTTCACATTCCAACAAAATAGACATTTATGTTTCAAAAGATGAGACAAAATTCATGTCTTATTCATCAGTAATTGTCTGTTTCACACTAGGACGACTGTTTTTGCATGCCTGTGCCTTTGTGCAATTTGTAATCCCTTTTTAAATTTGTACTCTAACCTGATTTTTTGATGTATATAAATTGGATCATTATTAAAGATCTGCATATCCAAGGAAGAAAAGAATTTAAATGCCTGTAGTAGATATTTTGAATCTTGTAATGATTTACTTATAATAGCATTAAAAAGTTAATGATGATAATAATGGTAAAGAATGCCTAGAATCTGCTTCTGGCAGATTAAAATATCTGGTTGTAATATAAAACATATTTGCCAGTACAAGTATGTAAAATGTTATTTGAAAGGAGTTTGAGAATTTTAAGAGTGCATTTGCTTTGTTTATATTTTAAAGCTGACTTTAAAACCATATGTGGAAATATCCCTGGATTCACCTTTGACATTCACACCGGAAAAGCTGTTGGTAGGTTTTTCCAGATTATGTTTATTTTAATACATGTAGGTAGCATTTTGTAGAAGTTTTTTTGGTGTTCTTAAAGCTTACGGTGCCATAAAATACAATAATCTGGATTCTGAACTAGTATAATTAGACAAGAACAAACTAACATGTTTACAGCCTCTCTACCCAAGTGTTAATAAGGGCATTACTCTGTCAACATAGTTTGGTGATTGGGTTATGATAGTTGTAGGACTATCTCAAGATTTCATACATATCAAGCTAACACCTGAGTTCTCCTTCTCATGAATACTGTATTACATGACTCTAAATAATCCACTTTATTATACTCTTTAGTTTCTCTTTTTGTAACTATATATTTACGATTTTGGTGTATTTTTGCAATATCCCTTTCTACTGATCTACTTAGGAATTTGCAGAATTATTAGTTATACAAATCATTTTCTTCTGAACGTACTTTCTGTTGTTCATTCTACTTTTCTTCCTCAAAGATTAAGTAAGCCATATAATTTTAAGAAAATCTAGCTTTCTTCATTAGATAAATAGCAGCAGTTAGGGGAGCCTGAAACATAACTTGAAGAGGAAGCTTGATTCCCTAGGAAGTTTATTTGCTACATCGACACTAAAATCACTTGGTATATTTGATCAGCTACAACACTATTCAAAGGAAAGTAGTCTGTCTTATGGCCTGCATGCTTTCATAAACTAAAAAATCATTCATGCCGCTCTGGAATTTATTTTTGTGATGTTGAGTGGTGTTCTCATTCCAGCATACACGTAGCACTGTCAAAGGTTTTTATGGTAAATACGTTAACCATAACTGTGCATATTTGACCGAATCTGTTCACTTTCAGACATTGATGAGTGTAAAGAGATCCCAGGCATTTGTGCAAACGGCGTGTGCATCAACCAGATTGGCAGTTTCCGTTGCGAATGCCCCACGGGGTTCAGTTACAATGACCTGCTTCTGGTCTGCGAAGGTAATCTGAACGACGTATGACCCACAGCCAGACAAGTTCGGTGGACACGAATGGGTTTTAGATGGTCTCCTGATTTGTACAGGGTCTTCTGTGGTACTGAGCAGTATCGAGGAGTGGGTCACCACATGGGTGAAGCGAAGGTAATACTCACGCAATAAGGAGGTCCTTACCTTGGCCTTGTTGCTCTTGCAGACATTGACGAGTGCAGCAATGGTGACAATCTGTGTCAGCGGCATGCAGACTGCCTCAACAGCCCAGGCAGTTACCGCTGCGAGTGTGCAGCCGGCTTCAAGCTCTCCCCCAACGGAGCCTGCGTAGGTGAGAGGCCGGGCGCCGCGCCCAACCCAGCCCTCCGCCAAGCAGTTGGCCATGCTTTCCCCTCAAAACCTATTTTCAGAGAGAATTTTGACAAGATTTTCTAAGTAAATCTTTTCATTCTTATTGAATCTATTTCAGCATATATTTTAGATTAATTTGTGAGGAAAAAAATCCCTTCAGTGGATTTTCCTAGGATTAGACCTACAATAAAAGAGTATCTTTGAGATACTAATCAGTGTAGGAAAATGGCCTCATTTTTTTGGTTTAAAGGCTTGGATATTTTCAGGCCTCGCTTCTTTTGATTCAGCTGTTGTTATGGTTCATTTTCAGCCTGTCTGTAATAATTAATAGCAGGTTCTAGAAATAGGCCTGTGAAAAAATGAAGGAATCTTAATAAAAATCATATATGTGTAACATGTGTTTTATTTTTTGTTTTAGATCGCAACGAATGTTTAGAAATTCCTAATGTTTGCAGTCATGGCCTCTGTGTTGATTTGCAAGGAAGTTACCAGTGCATCTGCCACAACGGCTTTAAGGCGTCCCAGGACCAGACTATGTGCATGGGTAAGAGGGAGGACGTTAGTTCAGGAGGGCAGTGAACTGAGACTCCCAAAGAGCTTACGGGTCGGCCACTTGCTGTGACTAACTCCCACGCCTCTTGTCAGAAACAGCCTCACAACAAGTTAGCTCTGTTAAACGGCTTATGCCTTTATTCAGTGTAAAATTTGCAAGCAGGGACACACTACAGTATGTTCTTTGGTTCACCGTTCACAACCTTTTTGCTCAGATGCCTTCCACACACTTCTCATGCACTCCGGGGCACTCAGGGTTCTGTGGAAGTCACCACAGTCACCAGCTGCCCTTTCCCTTTCTCTGTTCCCGCTCGAAAAAACCTTTCCACCTGCAAGAATACAAGAGAGTAAGAGTAGTAAGAGCGACAGTATTAAAATAAATACATAGACACACACTTACATACGTTTATACACTTTTCCCCCAAATCGTTGAGTACATGGGACTTACTGGCTGCTTTTGTATTTCAACTCTTAAAAGCATGTTTATACGCAAATGTAACAAAACTCTAAAATGTCCAGTAGCTCATGTAATGGTTAGCTGAGCAGTGATAGTGTTCAGTAAGTACTTGCTGAGCTGACACGTGAGGAGATTTCAAAGGCGGATGGGCTGGCCACCTTGAAGCCCAACCTGGGAACTCAGCATTACTCCTTCAACCTGATGTCAACAGCAGGCTGTATCTCGGCCGAAAGAGTTTTCCATGCACTGCACTTGAAAGAGGAAAATTAAATATAAAACTTGCCTATTTATAATTAACACCTTCTCAGTTCAGAAAAAGCTGAACTTGTGCATCTACTATTTTGGTGTTGAAAATACTCCCCGTATGAACAGTAACGTCAGATTTCAGTACTACAGGGCTAGTTTCCTTTATGACCCTCTGTACCTCAAGGACCACCTAGAGAACATCTCTGTTGATCTGCTGCCTCCTAAGAGTTCCCCTGTGGACTCCAGACTTGGTGGTGGGGAAAACTCTCCAGGGGATGCTTGTACAAGGGACAAATGGAGGATCTAGCCCTCTTTGCATGAACTGTCTGAGAATGCTTGCTCATACGTGCTTCTCCTGGCTATACGCTGAGAGAGAGAACAGGATTTGCTAAAAATTATTTGAGATTTGATTCAGAAACTCATATGGAGAAAACATGCCCTCGATCCTAATAATTTATTTATGATAAAGTCAGTGAGACTCCTTGATAATCTCTCTCTTAAACAAAGCTTTCTTCCTAAGGAACAGTACCCTTTTTTGCACAGAAGAGTTCCAAGAGCCTAGAATTCATTGTCTAGGGAATCTGTTCTCTTATATGAGGATAACCTTTCTAAACGTATTTTTAATTCCATTTTTTTTGAAGGCTAATAATACTGAGTTCCAGTAGACTTCTTATTTGGATTCTATTGATAAAATTCCGGAAACTGAAATTTACCTTTATTGTACTGATCTAATTAAAGTGTGTAAATTTCTGAGGGAGTGGTGTTGATAATGCTTGAATAGAACAAATTGTTTAGTGTTTCAAATGATTGGTTTCCTTACAGTTGACAAGCAAACCCATTCATTAAAGCATCTGCACTAAGGGAATGCTGGCTTAGCTGAGTTCTGGGTATTATATGAGCCTGTAAGTCACTCAGCAGCACTTGGGCTTATAAGTTTAGAGTTTTCGCTATTTCATACTTATTTCCCTGAAATGAACACAGGTTCCTAAATACTGAATGAGGAAAATCTAAATGAGTCAGTAATTTTAAAAAATGTAAACGTTTAACCAGCTGTGTATTGAATTCCTTGGAGCCACTGTTTCTTTGTAGATGTTGATGAGTGTGAGCGACATCCATGTGGAAATGGAACTTGTAAAAACACAGTTGGATCCTACAACTGTCTCTGCTACCCAGGGTTCGAACTCACTCATAATAATGATTGCCTGGGTAAGTACTCCATCCTCTGTGGCTACCGTTGCACGTCCACACAATATACTGAAATAAGGAATAAAACCAAAGAGTAAAGCAAATGTTTTTATCATTAAAAAATAAATAGGTGCTGAAAGATATGTAATAACATTGACTAATTTTCAGTTAACTAAAGCCGTAATACTGGTTTAAATGATCACAAGACAGTCCACTGTGTTGAGTACTTCTGTCAGTCAGCCAGTCAGTGTGGGGGCGGGGAGGGCATGCAGATGATAGTAAATGTCCTGGGACTGCTCTATGATTTAGGGTGGTTTTTACCCCTTCGATGGGATCAGATATAGACCTGTCATTGCTATTGCAAGTATTTCAAACAGTTCATTCTTATTTCATGTTCAAATACTGACAGAGTGTCCAACTTAAAAATATGTTGCGTCTTGAAACTTCATTTTCTGTCAGCCTTTGAAACCAGGGATGCCTTTTCCCACAGAAAGGGGGAATTGGGGGGGCTACGTCTCCACATCAGCCCTCAGAAACCTATTTGATCTCAATTTTGAACAACCGTAAATTTTCAGGGGAAAACGGAAGTGTCTGCTATGCATGGTACAGAATTTTTTTGTGTGCCCCTAAACAACAACGATTAAAACAAGAATTAATAGTAAGTAGGGGATGTTCCTTAAGTCGGTGGAGGGCATGGCATGAGGAAGGACGAACAGCTGCTGAGCACATGTCTTGTTTACCATGCGCGAGGCACCGTGCCGGTGTTTCACGGCCCATGGCCCTTCATTCACATGGTCCCATAAGGTATGTGATGGCAACGCCGCCTGCCGACCGTTTGGGACCAGCACGGCTCACACCACCTCTGACCTCCGCTTTACGCCCGCACACACTCCTCTCAATTTTGGTTTTTCTTTTCTGTTTTTGTATGTATGTATGTATTTATTTGAGAGGGCACATGCACAGACACGTGTACACGCATGTGAGTTGGGGGCGGGCAGAGGGAGAGAGCGTTTCAAGCAGACTCTGTGCTGTGCGTGGAGTCCGATGTAGGGCTCGATCTTAAGACCCTGAGATCATGACCTCAGCTGCAATCAAGAGTCAGATGCTTAATGGATTGAGCCACCCAAGCACCCCTGTTTGGTTTTTTCCCCCAAATTCTGCCACCGTGAAAAAATGCAGACCTAATTGGACATTTTTTTCTACTACCACCTTCTTATCTATAGTTTCTCAGACCCTTTATACAACCAGGGAGAACTAAAGACACCGATATAGCTCTGATCCAAACACAGCCTTCAGAAACCTAAAGTAATTAATCGAATAATTACTCAAATGCAGTCAGCCCTAAGTTTCACTGAAACTGAAGATTTTTTTTCTTTCAAGTTCTCTATTTTATCAGCACAATATATGTTAGCAGTTCTAAAGTATTTTTAATACTGGTTTTTCTACATTTAATATGTTCCATTATCTGTGCTTTGAATAGAGTCAGCTCATCTCCTGGTACAGTCATCTGCAAACTGGGCCATTAGGTTAAGTCTGTACACCTTGTAGTCTCCAAGGAAAGAAATATTTTTTCATTTGAAAAGAACAGAGAGCTTTGCCATAAACCTTCAGTTTTTATCTGGCTATAAATTTGAGTTCTATTAATACCAAAACTTGGGGTTGAAATATAGCAGGGATCTCTGTGACCGTATCAGTCACACACTGCTTCCACAAGGAGCTGTTTTTCTCTGTGTTGATGAGGATTGTAAAGAAGTGTCTTTGTAAACGCGTGGCAGTGAATGTTTTTACATTGGAACATGTAACACAATATACGTGTAAGGGCTCTCTCTGAAAAGCTCATTCCCATTTGCTTACAGATATAGATGAGTGCAGCTCCTTTTTTGGTCAGGTGTGCAGAAATGGACGGTGTTTCAATGAAATTGGCTCCTTCAAGTGTTTATGTAATGAAGGTTATGAACTTACTCCAGATGGCAAGAACTGTATAGGTAACTATCTACCCAGGAAACGGTCTTTGGGTTGTTTTGTTAAATAATGATGTGACTCCCCCCGCCCCCCCCACACACACACACACTTGGAAACCCTCTCACATTTCATCTGATCATCTGATTACCTGACCAAAATAAGATACCAGGGGAAATTTGGGTATAAGGAATACACCAACAATTGGGAATGACTTGTCTGAGATGTTTTTATTGGAAGAGAGCTTGGGACTACCCATGACACCATAAAAGGAGACAAAGGAAACAAGTCAGGAAAATCAGCCTCTTGCCAAATGAATAATACCCAAGATGTGAAAAGAGTATCTCAGGGCATATTGTCCGTGGTGACCTGACGGATCAGAGACCAAGTTGAATTCACGTTAACATCATTTGGCAAGAATGACCTCATAGTTAAGTCATTTTTTCTCTTGTTTCTCTTTAAAGATACTAACGAGTGTGTCGCTCTCCCTGGCTCTTGTTCTCCTGGTACCTGTCAGAATTTGGAGGGGTCCTTCAGGTGCATCTGTCCCCCAGGGTACGAAGTGAAAAGCGAGAACTGCATCGGTAAGGTTAACGCTTGTTCTGGGGTCCACGAGCTGTTCAGTCTAAGACCCGGGCCAGACCCTACGGAAGGATACTAAATCCAAACCACAGAGGGCAGGCTGACCCATGGAATTAAACATAGAGCTGCCTACAGCTGCTTTACTGAACCATCAGAATCGATTTGAAGGTGGAATGGTGGGAACAAAGCATTTAGGGACGTGGGGTTTTTCATTAACAGAAATGTTATACCAGTCAAAGAATTTTCAGTGCACTCTAATCTTTTTTCCAAATGTCAACAGAGACTTTCTACTGAAAAGTCTACAAAAATTGTAGAGAGTCTACAAAAATTGTAATCTTTGGCAACCAATTTTAAAACAGCTATTAAAGGTGTCTAGAGTCCCAGAAATGTGGAGCAGAAAATCTTGACCACGCTGTTGAGACATTTTTTTTTTTCCTTGGGAAGGCCTCATGTCAAAACAGAAAATATTAATCCATTTGTCATAACAGATGTTTTTCTGCTGAAACTCCTCCAGCATACAAGAACACTGTAACCACATCAAAAGTGGGTCCCAGAATTGCCTGGTGAACATGATGAAGGCCGACCTTTTTACAGTTACTTAATTTCACTTTTATACAAATTACTTTTTACAGTCTTGTTGAAATTCAGAAGCACCATCCTAGTGTGGTTCTTCTAACATGAAATGATTGCTGAGGGGTTTTTTGCCTTGGAGTTATCCAATTTAAAAAAAAAAAAAAAAATTCTGTGTAGCTCTACTGTTCACTTTCCAGGGACTCAGAACTGAAGGAGACCGTTTACTCTATTAAATTTAATTATTTTCCAGACCATATGATTTCATATACTGGATACTCCAGATCATTCCAGTTTGGTCTTTATACCTTTTCCCTTTCGTGATCTGTATACTGAGCACATTTTAAAACTATCTGGTGTTTTTAATCCTTAAAAAATAATAAAGATGAGAAGCATCTTAATAACAACTTTCTTGAAAAGGAAGAGATCCTTCCTTTCTTTCGTTTTCTTTATTCCATATTTAATCTCAATTCTTTATCCTATAGTCCATCCCTTTATGGAACAATGACAGTTGCAGTGTGTCAGCCATTAGAAGGAAAAAGAAAACATGTACTTCTCTGTATCAGAAAGGCTCAGCTACCTTTTCTCTTCGTGAAAAAAAAATCTGTGATTCAGTAACCTTTTATTCAACTGCAGAAATATTTTTTTCCGTATCTATCATTAGCAGCACTCCTGTTTTGCATCTCTGAAAACAATGATCTTTACTTAACTTCACTGTAAGACTATTTTCTTCAGACTAGAATCTTTTCTACCAATTTACCCAGATGAAATGATTCCTAATGTGACTGTACACACACACAAACATACACATATCACACATGTACACACACACACACACACACAAATTCATTACACCTTACAGCATGGATTACAGTGAATGATTGGCACCTTTTAAGTAGCCGTAAAAGACCTATTTTGTAATAGGTAAAGCTGCCTTGTAAAGACATCCTGGCAATCCAGTGTGACAGACGCCAGGCCAGAGACGGGTTCAGGCTATAGGAGCACAGGCTGGGACTGTGAGGATGGTGGTCAAAAGACGGCAAGTCAAGGAAGCTCATCACAAAGGACTGGTGACATTTGAGGTGGCTCCTAAATGTTGGATAGGAATTGACTAATCAGAGAAAGGAACAGAGCAGAGGCGGCTCCTGGCAGACACAGGCACGTGGGGTGTGGTAAGGGGCAGTGAGTGGCCGGCCAGCCCGGAAGACTGAACTCAGTCCTGCAGGCAGAGTGGAACAGGGCAGGGATTGGTTTTTGTTTTGTTTTTTTAAACAAAGGGCACGGTATGATTCATTAAAATGCTACAAATATAAACAGAAAATGTAGTATGTGCCTGACCCCATGCTAGCCTGAGCAGGCAGCAGTGACCCGGACAGGTGTGTCCTGTCCTCGTGGAGCTGACATTCTAATGTGGCCAGAACTGTGCAACGTTTTCTCACTCCGGTAAAATACCTCCTAAACAAGCACTTCTGATGGAAAAAAAAAAAAGAAAGAAAAGAAAATTAAAAAAAGGCCAAATATCACTGGTAAGGAATCCTTACTTATTTGAGGAACCTTTCCAGGGTGCGGTGGGAATGATGAAATTCTCAAACCATGTCTGAGTCCTCCTGATTCCATAGGCACAGATTTTCAAGTAGATGTGTGTTTTAGAAAGAGCCTGGTGGCAGCGTGAGGGGAGGAGAGGGAGATTTACGGTAATCCCAGTGGCAGGGGAGGTTGAGTTTGAAAGCCCAGAGGAGGTTGAAGGGACAGGTCACATGCTGCCTGCATCTGGAGTCAGGCGGAATAATTAAGTTGATCCTAAGCTGGATGGCAGAGAGGCGCATCAGAGGAGGAGACCCTTTGAGGCTGTGCCACCCGTAGGATACTGAACTGGTCATGGAGGGTAAGCAGGAAGACAAACACAGCCCTAGGGATCAGGTGCAGGGAGCTGGAGTTCTGCTTGGGCGTCTAGGCTGTGTGGTTGATTGAAACTGGATACGGTCTTGGACTTTTGAAGCGATAACAGTTTACTTTTAAAGAATAAGTTATACATACACAGTATGTACTCTCGTTTCATATTAAATAATCAGTGGCTAGCGGTTTGTGGCAGGATGGACAAAGTGTTTATTTTCGAAGACTGAACAGTGTATTGATTTACTTAAATTAATATATTCTCCTGCTCTTGTCCAGATATAAATGAATGTGATGAAGATCCTAACATCTGCCTCTTTGGTTCCTGCACCAATACTCCCGGGGGTTTCCAGTGCATCTGCCCCCCCGGCTTTGTACTGTCTGATAATGGACGCAGATGCTTTGGTAAGCTTTGGAATGACTTCTCTGTCATCATTTCCCCTTAGGGACTTCACAGCTAGATAGTAAACCCTCATGTGAATGTAGGCCACTACAAAGTACATGTCTATGGCAAATACGTCTAAGTTAAAAAAAAAGTCTTAAAACTGTATGCACTGGACACTTTTAAGGTACTTTAAATTTTTGGCCCTGTTTCCACATTTCTTTAATGTCACACCGAAAAATTACTATTTTTATTCACTTATTATTATTTCATTGTTCCATTTTTTTTTTTTTTTTTGTACACTGGTATGTGAGTTGCTTTTAATGTGAATGGATTTACTGAAAGTTATGTAGAATGTTTTCGTTAGGCTATCATGTAACAGAAGAAGAGATATGGAAATAATTTTAATACTGAGCATCATTTTCTCAGGTTTCCTAGGGACATTATAGAAACATTTTAAACAATTTTAAATAATTACACCAAATTTTATAGACAGGTCAGTGTAAGTTGGCATATGAAATCGGCCGTGGAGGTTTTCTAGACCTTTCAGCTACTAATCTAATCTGCGTTGTGTGTTCAGCCCATGAGAAAGGTTCTGTCAGAAACAGTTACACACAGAGTATTCTTTTTACATGACCAGTAAGGAAGCCTGTTACGTTTGCTTTCTTGACTAGATACCCGCCAGAGTTTCTGCTTCACAAACTTTGAAAATGGAAAGTGTTCTGTACCCAAAGCTTTCAACACCACCAAGGCCAAATGCTGCTGTAGTAAAATGCCGGGAGAGGGCTGGGGGGACCCCTGTGAGCTGTGCCCCAAAGATGACGAAGGTGAGAGCTACCACTTTGTGCAGGTTTGGGAATGACTGTCAGTCACCTTAACTGTATGTAACTGATGGATATTTTGAAGGCGAAATTCCTCCCTCACGTCTAAACTGTAAAGTTCCCTGAGCACCCTCGTCTGAGGGACCCCATCTCCACTCGTGTATTCAGCATGTGTGAGCACAGCTAGAGCTCCCGTTACTCCATTCCTCCGACCCACCCGAGGTTAGCGTTTGCTTTCAGTGGAATTAATTTGAGAGGTGCGGGGCAGAAGATGCAAGGAAGGGGTGAAAACTATATTCCCAACTGCTGCACGAGTCCCATGTGGGGATCGGATCATGGGCTGCCACTCTCAGAATCTTACATAAAATGGTGAGGAGCAGAGTCAGCATAAGGGCCTTTTGCAAGATGAGACCAAGAGCCTCTCAGGTCTTGTGTTCGTGCAGCCAAGGTGTAGGGTGTTTCCGAGCTAGCAGGCTCGGAACTGGCTTGGTCTCTAGGTCAGGGTAGCTCCCGTGTGTCCTGGGCAGAAGGGGCTCTGGCCGCTGTGCATTAGAGGAGCAGATAGAAACAGAGCCCTGGGTAGGCAGCAGCCTGGGAAGCACTGGGCGAGCTTGGGTGACCTGCTCTAAATAGTCTCAGTGTTGCTTTTGAAATAAACCATAACAATAAAATAAGACTCGCAGTTTTGTACATGAAAAATAAGTTGGATTTCATGTATACCATTAATCAGTTCTGAAGTTCTCCGATAGCTGAGACTCTTCAGTAATGGGGCATTTGTATTCTTCTCTCTAGTTGCCTTCCAGGACTTGTGTCCTTACGGCCACGGAACAGTTCCGAGTCTTCATGATACTCGTGAAGGTGTGGTTTGATGTATTTTATTCCTATAATCTTTTTTTTATATAAATTATTGTACATTTAGTCTATAAATTATATTTTACTATATAACACACTGTATATTTTTAATGTGTATATTACAGTATTTATCACATGCATATTTATCAGGCTACATTGTATATAAAATATAATACTTATCTGATAAAAGAAATGCTTACATATTTTATAAATTTTATGTCTCTGTTGAATAGATACAGAGTTTTGATGTATCTTTTCATATCGAGGAAGTTTATGGATAATTCTTTATTTTAGATGTCAATGAATGCCTTGAGAGCCCAGGCATTTGTTCAAATGGTCAGTGCATCAATACAGATGGGTCTTTTCGCTGTGAATGCCCGATGGGTTACAACCTGGATTACACTGGAGTACGCTGTGTGGGTGAGTGCTGACTCCACGTTACACACTTGGAAAGTTCTAATTCTCATATTCCGGGTGCCCTGGGTGGTAGTAAGATTTACAGAGCCAGTGTCGGGAGCTAGTGACTGCTGTTTCTTTTCCTCTCTTATATTTTCCAGTAGATCTGGTTTATGTGAATATGGAGAGAATTGTCCAACCTCTGCTTTCAACCAAATATACAAACTCTGATGTACCTAGAGCTGTACAGTTGCCAAAACCAATAATGGGAAAGAGGTCCATTTTGCCTTATGACTTTCCACACCTGCTCTTATAGCAGAAGACCACACCCCTCTATGGGTGTGTGACTTTTAGGGGAAAAATGGGTGTCTGGGGACTCTGAGCTTGATACACTTGATCCCTTGGGCTCCTCTGCACTGAATCAAGGCCAGCCAGCCAAGGCCAAGGGAGGCTGCAGAGTTGGATGTGCCCTGTAGAGATCCTGGAAATGTGTGTGGGCCAGGTCGATATTCATGGGCATGCTCGTATTAAACTAAAATTCCGCAAATTGTTTGGCACTTTCTTTCTCGTCTTTTCTCAGATACTGACGAATGTTCAATTGGCAATCCATGTGGAAATGGCACATGCACCAATGTTATTGGGAGTTTTGAATGCAACTGCAATGAAGGCTTTGAGCCAGGGCCCATGATGAATTGTGAAGGCAAGTGATACTTTTATTATTTTATAGAAAGCGTTTCTTAATGTCTCAGCTTTTACTTATGTGACTTTGATATTCTACTGATGATTATGTTCATCACAATTATCTTTTCCTTTATCCTGGTGAGCATAGTTACAGTCACTGCTTTCAAGCCCTTGTCTGATAGTTCTAGGATCTTGGTCACCTCAGAGTTGGCATCTGTGGTGGTATTTTTCACTTGAAGTTGGCATCCCATTTTCTTCATTCCTCAGCAGGTTGGATAATGTGGGATTATACCATGGATGTTGTGAGTGATATTGTCAGGAATCAGTTGTATTACTTTGAAGAATGTTGATGCTTTTGTCTTAGCAGGCAGTTAACCTTGGTGAACATAAAAGCAGAGTGTCAGGCTTGCGGAAGATAGTGGTTCAGATTTCAGTTTCTTCTGTAAGCCCCAGTGGGGCTAGCTTCTTTGATTTTGCCCCACACATGCATGGTCAGGTCAGCAACGTGGGCTTTTATGCAAAAAAAAAAAAAAAAAAAAACAATAGTGTGTCTCCATCTTTGGCCCTCTCCTATCTGGGGTTCCCCCTCACTCTTGAGCAGCCTTGGTTGCCCGTAGCTCCCTCCCCTGAGTGCTCTGGATAGAAGCTCAGGAAGTTTGTATTGAAGATATAGCTGCCAGGTGCTGCTGCTGCCAGAACCATGGCCATCCACGGGGCAATTTCAGAAAAACAGAAATAAGCAAAGAAAAAACCTGGGAATTTATTTCTTGTATGTTTGCTGAGTTTCAGCTCACCACTAGGAACTACTTCATGTAGTTGTTTCTGTAATTTTTTTTTCAGTTTATAGTTATTTGTTGGAGGACGAGTTCATGAGGTACCACTTCTCCATACCAATGGTGGGAGTTCTGTTATCTTCTGCTTTCTCTATGACAGCTTTCTCTATTTACAGAGTAAATATATCAATCAGTGCCATGTAAACAAACAAGTAAAACTGTAGGCTCAGTATACGCCTGCCTGTTTCCTTGATCAGATATCAATGAGTGTGCCCAGAACCCGCTGCTGTGTGCTTTCCGCTGCATGAACACCTTCGGGTCCTATGAATGCACGTGCCCGATTGGCTACGCCCTCAGGGAAGACCAGAAGATGTGCAAAGGTAAGGCCGTGGAAAAGAGAATAGTTAACACTTCATTTGCCACACTAGAAACATATTTTAATGATCTTACAGTTCTCCACTATATTCTTCTAGAGTTTACAGACATGTATCTGACAGCATTTTGCTGGTAGATTCCCACACCTAGATCTCAAGACACTTGATGGTCTACCCGAGCAAGTCAAAGATAAGATGGGTTGAAGAGCCCACCACTGTCACACTCTTGGGCTCTTACTAAAGCAAAGATTGTCCTTTCCTGAACTGCTCTTTTTTACTGTATTATTTTTTTTATTTAGAGTTCAGTAATTCATCAGTTGCATGTAATACCCAGTGCCCATCACCCAATTACCCCATTCCCTCACCCATCTCCCCTCCAGCAACCCTCAGTTTGTTTCTTACAGTACAGAGTCTCTCATAGTTTTTCTCCCTCTCTGATGACGTCCCATTCAGTTCTTTCCCGAACTTCTTGTCTATAGGGCCAATGCCAAAGCTTTCATAAATCTAGAATATAGCCAAGAGTTGGAAGAGACTTGGCTCCTCCTTTCTGTCAAATAGTAGCATTTTAAGAGCCAGAAACCCAAAACTAAGACTTCAAAATCCAAAGCAGTAGCCTGCTCCTGAGAGAGAGTTTTGTTTTTCATTAAAAAATTTTTCTAGGGGCGCCTGGGTGGCTCAGTGGGTTAAAGCCTCTGCCTTCGGCTCAGGTAATGACCTCAGGGTCCTGGGATCGAGCCCCACATCGGGCTCTCTGCTCATCAGGGAGCCTGCTTCCCCCCTCCCTCTGCCTGCCTCTCTGCCTACTTGTAATCTTTCTCTCTCTGTCAAATAAATAAATAAAATCTTTAAAAAAATTTTTTTTTCTAGATCTGGATGAATGTGCTGAAGGGCTCCATGACTGTGAGTCTAGAGGCATGATGTGCAAGAACCTGATCGGCACCTTCATGTGCATCTGCCCGCCCGGCATGACCCGACGGCCGGACGGAGAGGGCTGTGTGGGTAAGGCTGCGCGGGGCGGCATCTGCTTAGTTAACAGATTAACAAGACAGACTGACCGCACTATTCAAGAGCCATCCTCACTCCAGGCCAGCTCTTTTTCTAGCTCTTTCAAGGCTGGTCTATAGCTGGATTTCTTGGGGCCGTGCCAGTAGAACGCAGTTTGGATCACGCAGTGCCAGTGAGGCCTGTCCTTGCTTCCATCCTTCTGTGTCCTGTAAATTGAAGACACTTAATTGAGAAGTATAGGACAACTCCTTGAAACAATTCTGCTTGTTTAGCAAAAGTAAAAGTATGTGTGGGTGTTCTCGTTTTTGTATGATTCCATCAGAGAGGAGAAGTAGAGGCAGATCATCTGCAGACACCTGTCCCAGGCCAGAGACGGCTGTGTCGGTGAGGCTGCACGGGGCGGTGTCTCCGTAGTTAACATGCCTGCCTCAAGACAGATTGACTGCACTATTCGAGAACCATCCTCTCTTTTTATGGCTGCATAATATTCCACTGTGTGTATGTCCCACATCTTCCTTCACTATCCATTCGTCTATCAGTGAACACTCAGGTTGCTTCCATATCTTGGCTTTCATAAATAATGCTTCGGTAAACAAAAGAGTGCATATATCTTTTCAAATTAGTGTTTGCATTTTCTTTGGGTAAATACCCAGTAGTCAAATTACTGGCTCAGAGTTTTTCTATTTTTAATGTTTCTGAAGAACCTCCATACTGTTTTCCACAGTAGCCGTACGAGTTTGCATTCCCACCAACCATGTTTGAGGATTCTTTTTTTTTCCCACATCCTTGCCAACAGTTATTTCTTGACTTTTTGAATTTAGCCATTCTGACTGGAGTAAAATGATACCTCACTGTGGTTGTGATTTGCATTTCCCTGATGATTACTGATGTTGAACATCTTTTGATGTGTCTGTTGCCCATCTCTATGTCTTCTTTAGAAAAGTGTGAACACAGTTCCTCTGAGTTTTAGTCAGATTGTTTGGGGTTTTTTTTGGTGTTGAGTTGTATAAGTTATTTATATATTTTGAAAGTCACCCCTTACCAGATACAACAGCTGAAATTTGACTCTGCAATATACGATGCCCAGTAATTATTTTTTAAGTAAATGAACAGAAAAACCTAATAAATAGAAAAATTTACCCAGATCACTAAATTTTAATGAAAATCTTGATAATACTATTGGCTATTCATTTTGAAATGAATAAAATTTATTTCAAAATGAATTTTGAAATATCGATGAAGGGAAGGAAGATGATGGTTTTAAGATGATGGAAAAAAAAAATGTGTTCGCTCACTCTCATCCCCTGAAGATTTAGAAATACAGCAGAGAGGGAAGAGTGTTGTTTATGTAAATGAGGAATGGTCCCAAATACAGACTCTGAAGAACATCTTTCAAATATAGAATTTCAATCAAAAACACATAAGAGGCTCAGTGACATATTCTTCTTTAGACTTTAACAGAATACAAATATCTTTCAAAGTAACTGCCCCAATTTAAGAGTTCATCCGGCAGTCTTTGAGTAGATTGGGAACACAGGTGAATGAGAGAAACATAAAATGTTTCTGTAGAAGCCCAGTTCCACACTCAGCGTGAAAAGGGAAAACACAGTTGACGTGCTAAGACTTAAAAGACTTAAAAAACTTTACTCAGAGCGACAGTGATGTCCTAAATTACCAAAAAACTTGGTGAGTACTGTTGGTGGGAACGTAAACTGCTAAGGCCACTAGGTATGGATTTTGGAGTTTCCTCTAGAAATTAAATATAGAACCACCATATAATCCAGCAGTCCCATTTCTGTGTATATATCCAAAGAAGACAAAAGCATTATCTTAAAAATATACCTGAACTTCAATGTTCATTGTAGCATTACTGGCAATAGCCAAGGTGTGGAAACATCGTAAGTGTGTATCAGTGCATGAATGGACAAGAAAACATACACACACACACACACACAGAGGATTCAGGGAATCCTGTCATTTGTGAGAATATATGGATGAACCCAAAGGGCAATATGCAAAGTGAAATAAGCCAGAAAAAGACACGGTATCACTTATATGTGGAATCTAAAAAGATAAAAATAAATTGAACTCACAGAAATAGTGGAGAAAAATGTTTGCCAGGGGCTTGAGGGTCGGGGAAATAGAGAGAGGCTGGTAAAAATATACAGACTTACCTGTATAAGATGAATAAGGTCTAAGGATTTATGTGTGATGTGGCGACTACAGCTGGTAACACTGTACTGTGTAACTGAAATTTGCTAAGAGAACAGAACTTAAATATTCTCACACAGAAAAAGGGCAAACATGTGAGGTAATGGGTGTACTAAATCACTCGAGAGAGGAATCCTTTTACATTATCCCTCAATAATTCTGGAAATAAAATAGAATAAAATAGGAATCAGAGTGCTGAGGAGGGAAAAAAGAAAAAGAAATTTGTCCTGAAAGGGAACACAGACGAGGTGCTAGTTAGAGGTATAAGATGTTATTAAAAGAGATGTTTTTTTTAAGATGAAAGTTATGAGAAAATGTGTATTGAGAGAATAACTCATTAAAAAGGGAGAACTGTGAACTCTTGGAAGGCAATCCAGAGTACAAGTGCAAAGACTGACCTTTGAGAAAAACCAGAGAATCTTTACCTGTTGAAAAAGACAAGAGGTGGAAAGTGAGGGCCACACAGGTGGTTGGTAATGGAGAGATGGAGGAGTTCTCATCTCCGTGTGTGGTAGTCATTGTGGAAAGTGGGAGCATGGTGGACATATGAGGAAATAGAGTACGATTGTCAAGGAAGTATTAGTTCCCATTTGAGATTTGAATCATGAGGTAAAGCGAGACCTGTCCTGTTCGTGGATTTGTCTCCAGCCTGTCTTGCTGCGTAGACAGAGCTAAGTGCACAAAGACAAGCGCGGTGCACAAGGCCATGATCACTCACTGGCAGTCCTGATGTGATCAAGAAATTTTCAAAGGATAAAACACAGAATGCTACAAAGCAGAATTTCATAGGTGGTGCAGCATCACAACAGGATACACCCTAGCAAAGTTAACAAATGTCAACAACAGAAAAAAAATGAAAAAAGTTACCACAAAAGACTTCTGTTGGCTTTAGGCAACTGGGCAGAAAAGGAGAATGCCTACAAGGTAGGAAGAAAATCAAGATACTTTCTTCAGATTCTCACAGTAATTCTCACGCCAGTGGTAGCAGAGAAAACGTAATCTGAAATTTTGAGATCTATCTAGCCATCTTTCAAGTATAAAAGCTCTATTATACATCATCAGACATGGAGGAAGTCCTTCAATATGTCCAAGAACCCTTCTTAAAAAAAAAAAATTCAGGGGGCGCCTGGGTCGCTCAGTGGGTTAAAGCCTCCGCCTTCGGCTCAGGTCATGATCTCAGGGTCCTGGGATCGAGCCCCGCATCGGGCTCTCTGCTCGGCAGGGGAGCCTGCCTCCCCCTCTCTCTCTGCCTGCCTCTCTGCCTACTTGTGATCTCTCTCTCTCTCTCTGTCAAATAAATAAAATCTTAAAAAAAAAAAAAAATTCAGACAATGAAAATATAAATCAAAATAAAGGTGAACAATGTCAGGAATAGCATTAGATCAAGAAGGCAGACCTTGAACCCTCAGATTTTAGAAGTAGCAGACACTGTACAGTCTTTTAAATCCATAACTTAGCTCAGTATTTTTGTATATGCTTGAAAATTTCCATAATTTTCTTTTCTAAAAGGGAAGCAAAATTTCACCAAGACACATCAGGGTGAATTTTAGGATGCCAAGGGCAAAGTGAAAACCCTTGAAATTCCAGAGAGAAAAACTAGATTTCCTGCAAATGAACTGTAACACTGGGTAAAAGAAAACAATGGAGCAGTATTTTTCCCAAGATTCTAAGGGAAAATACTTTTGATCTGAAATTCTACACTCAGTCTAGTCAGAAAATAAAAAAGACATTATCAGAAATGTATTCTAGAGTATTTATCACCCACATACCCTCTGTGAAAGGATTACCAAACTAGATACTCCAATATTTTGTTCTATTAATCGAAAAGAATGGAGCACCATGCACAAAGCAATAGTAAGCCAAGGGACCGGGAAGCCTCATGATTTGGTTTACAAAGATACTGATGGCACATTAAAGAAAAGATCTAACAAACCAACATTTCTAGATACAGATCAGCGTGGTGGGTGGCACTGGGAGAGAGCAGAAGGAACTCATGTCAGAGACTGGTGAAACTGGTACTCGCTGACACCGGTAGAAAACTATTCATTACGAATATATGTTGAAGTTGTTTCATGGTTACCACTGAAAGGATAGAAAGATGATGATAATTTCCAGACAATGAGATGGAGGCAAGAGGAGGGCACAGAAATCTAGACTATTGTAAGAAATCCTGAGAGAGGGAGGGCAAGAACATGGTAGATATAAAACAAAATAAAATGACAGGTGAGAATCCAAACACATCAGTAGTCACGATAGAGAGGAATAAAACTGCTGGTTAAAAGGCGGACGTACGTTTTAAAACTCATTTAAATCCAATTTGGTGCTTTTTTTTTAACAAAGGTACCAAGTCAAAAGGTGACATGGATCAACAATAAAGGGATAGGACAAAACACTGAGGGCAAATACTGATGAAAAGAAAGCACAAGCAAAATAAATACCAACAAATTAAAGATTAAAAAATTAAAAAGTATAAAGATGAAAGCAGTTTATCAGAAATTTCTCATTATCATGAGCTCCTTTATGTTCATAATAACAGAGCTTCAAACAAAAAAAAAGCCCCAAGCAAAATTTACAGAATATCAAATACAGTAAGGACAAAGGAGGTTTTAGTAAAGCAGTTTTGCTCTAATTTATCACCAACCAAAAGAGCATTACTACCTAAATTCCTTCTCCCGTTAGTGGCCCTCACATACCACACTGCTCCCATGATTTCACTCAAAGCTAGTCTGGAAGCTCACCCTTCATCCCCGCCTGTGTGGCTTTAGCCCTACTCTCTACCCCTCCCTAACACCTCACCCTGCTCTGTTCCCAGCCTCTCTGTCCTGTCACGTGACCAGCACCCTATTCCCCAGTTCTCTTCCACCTAGTCTGGTGTCACAGGGCACGTTTATGTCTTGTGGAGGCCAATTTTCATCAACCACCACCCCTTCCCCACAAGGGGTGGGGAGGGAGAAAGAAAAACACTTTGTTAAGAAAGAATCCACCTGGAAGGATGAAGTTAAAAATAAATCCATATTCACATAGGACTAGTTTTTATCCCATCACATTAGTATTTTGGTGAGGAAGTTTTAAATAAGAGATAACCCACTCAAGAATAATTTGAAAACTGTAATTTTACAGTCTGCTCATTATTCACCCTATTTGTTTTCCCGAAGATGAAAACGAATGCAGGACCAAGCCAGGAATTTGTGAAAACGGGCGCTGTGTGAACACTGTTGGGAGCTACAGATGTGAGTGCAATGAAGGATTTCAGTCAAGTTCCTCAGGCACCGAATGCCTCGGTAAGTGACACCTGAGTGTATTTCGCCTGGTCAAGAAAACGTCTCTTTTATGATGTCATCGCAGAAGAGCTCTACATACGTATTCTTGTCTGCTAAAAAATCCCCCAATCTGAGTAATCCATATACTTTTTCCTAAAGGTACACATCTATTAAAATGATGTATTTCTATGCGTGTGAGTTGTATGCACATCTATGTGTAATGTAAATAGCCATCTTAAATAGTCTTTCCCAAATTAAGATTAATTAAGCTCTGTGGAAAGTGTGACTTTAGTAAAACTTACATCAGGAGATGATTTAATTCCAAAAGAAAATATTTGCTTTGTGAGGTAAGCTTTGCTGTATTAGTAGTATTAAAGTAAATGCCACATTTCAAAAATGCAGTGAAGATTAATTTTTATTTTATGGTGCAGAAAAAAATGTTTTACAAAATATTTTCCTGTGGAAAATATAAATTTCAGACATTATGTTGTATTTTAATGCTAAAATGCATACATTATAAACCATTTCACTTAATTATGAGCAGGTGTAAAAGTATGGAGTAGTTAAATGTAAGGCAAACGGAGAAACGAGCACTCATCACTTGATCTGAGAGAAAAACAGCATGTTTCAGCTATATCAGATTTTTTCCAAATGATGTCATTACATTGAATCCTAGGATATTACTAGTCAAGAAAATAAATTTCGTTTACAGATGTCTTCAATCCAGACCCTTACTACCCACCCAAGTTTCTGGCAATAGAAAAGACAGCCTACCTACTGCAATGTACTGCTCTGTTCATATTATTAAGGTTTCACTAGGATGGTTTGTAAAACCGTATTAAAGATTTGCCTATTTACATAAGAGAAATACTAAAAAAAATTCCGCTTACTCCAAATGTTTAACACTCTTTTAGATGTAGAAAAGACGAGATTGGATTCAAAATGTACCAAGATTGTAACATCATCTATGATTTACTTTTCAGAAACAAATCCTGATATTCATTTGCTTATTTAAAGGGAAATCATTTGGGGCATCTGGGTGGCTCAGTTAAGCATCTGCCTTTGGCTCACGTCATGGTCCCAGGGTCCTGGGATCCAGTCCCACATCGGGCTCCCTGCTCAGCGGGGAGCCTGCTTCTCCCTCTGCCTACTGCTCCCCCTGCTTATGCTCTCTCTCTCCGCAAACAAATAAATAAAATCTTTAAAAATAAATAAATAGAAATAATTTCATTTCCTTTTTATTTGTGGTCTACAGGAATGGTAGTTTACTATCAGTTAGTTGCTGATGGGTTGAAGAAAAATAAATCAATTTCCTAAGCATAAGATCACTTTTTGTCAAATTTAATTGGTTGTGGTAAAGGAACACACTGTGGACTCCTTCCCCAGCAACTCTCTAATCGTGACGCTGTCTGAAGCAGGGTGGCTGTTGACAGAGAACAATACTTCTCTTTGAGAAAGGTGGTGCCAGGAAGAAAAACACTGGCTGTCCTATTGTATTTGAAAGGAGGGTAAGTGTCCCTTGTCACTGATGCTCACTCCCCGCACCGTGATTTCAGACAACCGACAGGGACTCTGCTTCGCGGAGGTGCTGCAGACCATGTGCCAGATGGCGTCCAGCAGCCGCAATCTTGTCACAAAGTCCGAGTGCTGCTGTGATGGGGGGCGAGGCTGGGGTCACCAGTGTGAGCTCTGCCCACTTCCTGGAACGGCCCAGTACAAAAGGATATGTCCTCATGGCCCGGGATACACCACCGACGGAAGAGGTGAGGAGTTGAGGGAAGGTCCCGCTCATTGTCGATGCAATGAACAGTAATTCAGATTTGTTTGAAGGAAAAGTGACAAATCGATATAATGGCTAAAATATTTGTATGCATGTGTTTTTGTATATGCTTTTTGTTAATGATTAAGAGACTTCAAAGGGAGTAATCTTCATACTGAATCTAAGAGCAGAACTTACTAGGAAACGGAAGCCTGAAGCTTAGGTAACAGTAAGTAATTTTCTTGAGATCACACTCTTTCTAAGGGATGGACTCAGAAGTGGAACACACCTGCTTGACCCCAAAGGCCGTGCTTGTAACCCCCATACTCTTTGCTGTATTTAAATAAGTGTTGCTTATTTGAATGTGCACAAGGACACAGTCTGTTTGCAACATGTTTACAAATCAGCAAGTCTCATAATGGCTAGTGGTTTCCAGTTGTTTTTTCCTCCCTGAGACCACTCCTCATCGAAGGAGTTTATACCTAAAGGCTCTAACTTTGGAGATAATTCTAGCCTCTGACCCATTATTCCCCTTTGTTTCCTTTTTTTTTTTTTTTTTTTTTTTTGTACAACCACCTGAGAGACTTATGTGCTGAAAAAATTACCATTTTCTTCTATAACTGTACAGACTGTTGGCCCTGGGCCCAATTACTCTGCTCATGAAACCCTTTCTTGAAAGTCTAATCCAAGTGTGGATGTGAGGTCCAGGAGTGGGTAGTCACCACAAATCCCAGACTAATTGGACTTCAGAGAGGTAGCTTTCCAAATCCCCCCAAAATAATTCATACTTAATTCCAACATGAGTAAACTGAAGCCGGGCTTTCAACAGAGCCTCCATTTATGGACCTCTTCCAATCCCTTCCGAATATTCTTCCTTCCCGTCTGTGTTGCCATTCACCGGAGTGATGAGGAAGTACTCGAGCGCTGCTGTGAATGTTGGTTGCTCGTTGTTTCACATCAGTCCCTTCGTTTCTCTTAGGTTCTCACCAGTTTTATCCTTGCATATATAATAACTTGTGTGTTTGTTTTTGGTTTTTTTTTTTTTTTTTCCACACACAGATATTGATGAATGTAAGGTGATGCCAAACCTCTGCGCCAATGGTCAGTGCATCAATACCATGGGCTCGTTCCGATGCTTCTGCAAGGTCGGCTACACGACAGACCTCAGCGGCACCTCGTGTGTAGGTAAGGCGTGGGTCTCTACGTCTGCGGGTGGTCGACTGCTGTTTCCTAGAGTCACCGCTAGTGACGCGGCAGGTTTACCATGGAGTGTTGCGATGTTCCCTTTATGCAGTGATGCCCTTCCCTTCAAGAATGCGGTTCCTGGTATCACAGTAGTTGTCCTTCCCCAATAATGTGGGACACAGAACTGTTCCGTTCATCCGAAAGTGTTCAGTCAGGGAGTGTAAAACTGTACAAAATACTGCTTCACCATTTTATATTTAAATTTAATTTAAAATTATAAGTGCACCTTCATTTGTCAGTCTCGATGAAAGAAGAGGGCTCCTGGCGGTGAGCCTGTGTGTGAGCACATGTAGGGAGAGCGCTATGTGCTTCTTCCTCATTGCTGGTTTTTTGCAT
This sequence comes from Potos flavus, assembly GCA_028534135.1. Classification (NCBI taxonomy): domain Eukaryota; kingdom Metazoa; phylum Chordata; class Mammalia; order Carnivora; family Procyonidae; genus Potos; species Potos flavus. The sequence goes on along the minus strand of CM052895.1, from coordinate 15,824,226 downwards.
AAAATGAACGAATGAAGCCTCCTGTAAAAGTTGCAGTTGCAAAGCAGTGTCAGGACAGAATCCCTTTACGTTTTTTACAATCTCTTTTTCTAATTTAATTTCTTATGCTCTCACACCCACACCATTCTGTTCCAGTTGAGGGCAAGGGGTGGGGAGCTTGCCTCTAATGAGTCTTTCCAAAGCATTTGACTTAGTTTTCATGGAAGAAAAAAGTCTCTTCTGCATATTTAATCAACTTCTGTGATAGTCCATTAAAGTACCTATTTTTTTTTAAGATTTTATTTATTTATTTGACAGAGAGAGCAAGATCACAAGTAGGCAGAGAGGCAGGCACAGAGAGAGGGGGAAGCAGGCTCCCTGCTGAGCAGAGAGCCCGATGCGGGGCTCGATCCCAGGACCCTGAGATCATGACCTGAGCTGAAGGCAGAGGCTTTAACCCCCTGAGCCACCCAGGCGCACCTAAAGTACCTATTTTAATAACAAACGCACCTGGCATGAAAAGATTCAGAAAAACCAGACTGACCCTTAGTAAGCATTTGACTTACTTGTTTGGGCATGAGAGTCCTTGAGATAAGGACTTTCACTTAAGACGGGGGCGTCCATCAGTGTGATTTATGAGGAAATGGAGATTGTTTGCTGTCCATCAGTCCTAGCAGAAAAGAGGTAGCATATTCAAGGGAGGATGATTTCGGGAGGGTTGTTTTGATTCAGGATGTGAGCAGAGTGTGTAGAAGCTATGAGCACAGTGCTGTGTGCTGGGGCTGTGCCATCCGTGGGCCGAAAGAAAAGAGGGAAACGTTACTGAACTCTGCAAGGAGAAAGCTGTGCACCGAGGGCTGCTTTGAAAGGCAACATGACCTCTGATCCAGTGACTCAGAGCCTGAGCCATCTTCCGGGGAGGGAGCAGAAGGAAGTAAGGACCAGACAGTAGACAGAGGGCAAGAGAGCCTGCTGGCCTTGTGTGTGCAGTCGAGCCGCCGGGCCGGGAGCAGCGTGGGCCTGACTTGAGGGGCGGTGAGCCTGTGGGACCCACGCTGCTCGGTGTGTCAGCTCACAGTTTAAGAGAACATCTTCCAGATCCATGTGTCAGAAGAAGCTCTTAAGAGAATGATCCTCGAGCTGTAAACCAAAGTACATAAATCTAAAAAATACGGTGGATTTTTTTTGCTCCTGTACAGCTGTCCAGATATTACATGTATCCAAGAACCATACATTGATCTACAAAGTAAACCCGTATGATACTTTTGAAATAACTTCTGTGCATCATTTTCCCTGGCTGTTTTTCCATTTTAAGTTGATTAGAAAGGAAAAAGATGAAATAGGAACATGGAGGGAGGAAAGAGGCCAGTGGTTCCTGGAAACTAAGAATTGTAATCTTGACATCACTTTCACTTAGATCTCGATGAATGTTCCCAGTCCCCAAAACCATGCAACTTCATCTGCAAGAACACCGAGGGGAGTTACCAGTGCTCCTGTCCTCGGGGCTACGTCCTGCAAGAGGATGGAAAGACCTGCAAAGGTGAGGGAGGCATCTCCGCCATTTCCGACCCTCGTGTCTCCCTCCTTGCACATCCAAAGTCAGCTAGCCAGGGACTCTTCCACCTGCATCGCCTTCATTAAAGCACATCTGCCTAGTGACCACTTGATTACTCACAGAAAATTCTGCCAGAGAACTCGTGGTAGGAGGCAGGGAAGATTAAAGCCCAAATTACAGCTGTTTGCTTCTTATATAGCAGACCACACGAATTGATAATTAAATGAACTTAAATAAAACAAAAAATGTTAGGGAGGGAAGAGATTGAAACAAATAACTAAAATAAGATTTCTTTTGCTGCTTGTCTAAGATCTTATTTCCTGTCAACTATCTTTATTACACACTGACTGCAAAAGATTGATTTCATTTTTTTGCACAGGTAGTATTAAAAGTAATTCTCAAACTCAATTTAGACAGTGACTATAGCTCTACTGCTATATCATAAACCTCACCCGTATGGAATGAATGGATTGAGGAAATTCCTGTCTAGCTAAATGTTTGAAATACAGGTTATTCTTAAGAAGATGAAGTTTTATTTCCAAGGAATACCAAATGATAATTATTATAGCAAGCAGTATTGTCCTCTTAGATCTATTTAGTGAACTGCTATGTGTCAGTTTAATTTTGCATGTGGTTATGAGTCTTATATTGGTTTCTACATTTCTTTAAATATCTTCTCCCATATTAAGTTTTAATCTCACCAAAATCACATTTCAAGTTTTCTATTAGCATAGTCCAAGTAGAAATTTCATTTATGACCAGAATCACAGATGCCGTGTTTTTGCTTCCTCTGGTGTTTATGACACTGTGTTCATTTGGAGCCTGAGAGGCTGACTCAGTGCTTGTTTTCAGACCTTCATCAGTTTCCAGCTTCTGTTTTATTTTTATTTAACCCTCCCCTCCCCATGCCAGCCCTGTAAGAGGAATAAGTGACCAGCCGTGTACTACACTGTGCACTAAATGCAAGAATTAGAACCTTAGGCTGTGCACTACTGTGAGAAGAGTTCATGGAAACCACCCTGACTCATCCATTCAGGTCCTTACTTTAAGAAAACCCTGTGTTACCTATCGCCTTAGCCATCCCGTCAGAGTAGCCCACAGTCTCAACACCGCTCAAGTGTGCGAGAAGAAACTGCTGGCCATACGCATTCTGGGCGTCTGTGAAGCTTCCAGCAGAATTCTACACGAAATACCCCCGAACAGAATATGTCCACATCCTGTGGCTTCCTGGGAAGGGAGGCAGGGCCAGGGAACTGTGCGCTGATTTTCACTGGCTTCTCTTTCACCTCAGACCTTGACGAATGTCAGACCAAACAGCACAACTGCCAGTTCCTCTGTGTCAACACGCTGGGAGGTTTTACCTGCAAATGCCCGCCTGGCTTCACACAGCACCACACAGCCTGTGTTGGTAAGACAACCACGTGTGGGACGTTTTGCTAAATGCGGGGAGATGCGTAAGAACTGTACTTAAAATGGTAGACTATTGAGTGACTCCATACTTCATTTAGAACTGATATGTCATGATTACTGGTCTAGAAATGTTGCAATAATATAGGTGTTCTTTCCTAAGAACAGTATCCAAAGGCAAAAATATATGAAGTCCGCTTAAGATCCAAGCACATGGACAGTAGGTATTGGACAGTAAGTATATTCCAAACAGGACCTTTAGGTTGCATTCTAAATATAACCATGTATGTTCAGACTAAATATGAATAAAGGCTCATTGTGATTTAGAACATGCTAATGACATGGTGGGTTATTTTATGTTAGAAGACACACATATATGTTAGGAGCGTTTCAGTATGCATTGTCAAAAATCATGGTCCTCACTTGCCCCAAGAGATGTTCTGATTTCATCTCTCTTGAAATACTCCTTTTTTGGCCACTTTTGCCTCTAACCTGAGAGTGAATCCTGGCATACATTTCCCTCAAGTTTTCACGTCTGGAATTTAGGTTTTCATGCCTCACTTTGTACTTCGTGTAGTGAAATCCGAGTCATGTAACAATTGGGAAGCTTGACACTCCTCCTTCCTGCTTTGCTAGACAACAACGAATGTGGGTCTCAGCCTTCACTCTGTGGAGCAAAGGGAATCTGTCAAAATACGCCTGGCAGTTTCAGCTGCGAATGCCAAAGAGGGTTCTCTCTTGATGCCACTGGACTAAACTGTGAAGGTGAGTTTATTTGCTAAAAAATCCTTAATCTAATACAGCAAACTATTTTAACTTGCAAGCCACTAAACGGGGAATGAGATCATCTCAAAAGGAAAAGTTATTTAACAAAATAGAACTCAGCAATTGATTTTTTGTTTATACATGTTCACACATCCTTTTGAGGGTAGAGGAATACTTTAATGTGATAGAACAAAAATTCTGTATGAACTGGCTGTTAAAGTAACTGGAGTCTTTACCTAATTACTGATCTTAAAAAAAAAAAAAAAACCAAAAAGGAATTCTGTAGCTAATATGGTATATAGTAGTGTACAGGTATATCGGAAGAAAATGAGGGACTTTTTTCCATGATAACTAAATGTGTCAAAGTTAAGTGTAAGAAAAGAAACAATTATGAAAGAGAATTGTAAAATATATGAAAAGCTCTGGGGAGGGCGCCTGGGTGGCTCAGTGGGTTAAAGCCTCTGCCTTGGGCTCGGGTCATGGTCTCAGGGTCCTGGGATCAAGCCCTGCATTGCGCTGTCTGCTTAACGGCGAGCCTGCTTCTCCCTCTCTCTCTGCCTGCCTTCCTGCCTACTTGTGATCTCTCTGTCAAATAAATAAAAATAAAAATAAATAAATAAATAAAATTTTAAAAAAGCTCTGGGGAAAGTGATGGCTGTTTCCATTGTGGGAAGCCCCCCCCCCCCAACAATAGGTATTTCCGGTGAAGTCCAAGGAAACATTAAACTGAGAATACAGTAAGAATCTGACTATACTCAACAAAATATTATACTGTCCTCCAGTATTTCCACTGCAAGGGCTAATGTAGTAGAATTGGTATCTTTTACAAAATACCCATGCCAGAAATTATAAGACTATATACATCCTCTTATATTTTTATAAACTATTGCAATTTAAGTCTTTGATTTTAGTGCCCTTTTATTATTCTTAGGAATTTATGGTTCTGGATTCTAGAAATATATTCAGAGTTTTTAATATACTCTTTATAAGACATTATAAATCTACTTTGTAGCCAAGAAAAGTTCAATTTTAAAGATTTCCATTTTAACACTTTGTATTTGAAGTCCTTGAAACTTTTAAAGTATTCTGAACATACAGCTGCTTGCCACGTGTGAGTTCAGCCTGTGACCATCCACATAAGATACTATTTATTAATTAGCCATATAAATTTGTTATACACAGAGCAAACATGCCAATTTTATTTCACTCTTTATGAGTCGATTTCCAAGTCTCAGTTGTCATTCCAAAAGAGTACGCATGTATGGACTAAGAAATTATTCCATATGTTGTAATAATATCACATCGTATCTAAAAATAACATATTTAAATACTCAAATTTTGCATCTAATTAATGTCAGATGCTAATAAAAACTTTTGCATGCAAAACAATTATACTTTTTAGGTATCTCTGTAGTGCTTATATCCTCCCGCACATGAGATTTTTTTTTTTTTTTTTTTTAGATTTATTTATTTATTTTAGAGTCTGAGTGGGAGCATAGACTCTTGGTTTTGGCTTAGGTTGTGATCTCAGGGTCGTGAGATCGAGCCCCACATCCGGCTCCGTGCTCAGTGGGAAGTTTGCTTGAGATTCTGTCTCCCTCTCCCTCTGCCCTTCCCTGCCTCTCTCAAATAAATAAATCTTAAAAAAAAAAAAATAGAATAATGTGGGTTCTTATCTCAGAACCATTCTTTGTATCAGTGCTAATAACCATGTGACTTGGAAAAACTCACAGCCTCTCTGTATGTCCTGTTTATCAGTTCCCGATAATAGTTAACCCAGGTTGTGTTTGGAGGGCGTTTAAGAACAGTACAGGAAAGGGGGTGCCTAAGTATCTTGCCGGGATTGTCTTTGCAGATGTGGATGAATGTGATGGAAACCACAGGTGCCAACACGGCTGCCAGAACATCCTGGGAGGGTACAGGTGTGGCTGCCCTCAAGGGTATATTCAGCATTACCAGTGGAATCAGTGTGTGGGTGAGTTCTCACTAGTCACATAGCATCTGCTTTTCTTACCTTCAAGTAGCTTTGCATAAGATGAACAAATAATAAGTGTTGACGTTTCAGGGTAGCCTCTGAATCCTAGAACTTTAACATCAGTCCTCTGGACGGATGCACGGAGCTCTGTGACACTCGTCTCTCTACGTGTGTATGTTTGAAAATATCCGGAATAAAAATGTTGTTTAAGTACCCGAAAGGTAACTCAACTAGAGCTTTTCCAGTTACAATTTTCTACTAGATGTTATTTTAACTTTCTGAAGATGGTGTCAAGATTCATCATCCTCATTTGCCAAGGTCAGGGGCTTTTCATCATTACTTTCTTTAGATTTGGGGTGGAAGAATTGCCCATCCATCCCCCTTATAAATCATACATCTAAATGAATTCAGATCAGCTTAATAAGGACTGTCAATCTGTGTTTTCCAGTTACATAGATTAATGAAGAAGGCTAAGTATTTGAAGGTAGAAAAAGTAACTACTTACATCTAATTCTGTTGAACTGAATTTGTCTCCAGACAAAAGTGTTTGTAAAATAAAGTCTGTAGCCCTCAGCCCTGTTCCTGGCATTGATAATAGTCAATGGAAATTCTCCTTTTAAGGAAAGCCTGATCAAAGAGAACATTGTTCTGTACTTGAATGGCCAGCTGGTTTACTTAGCAGAGACCTCTGTCTTGGCCCCATCCAAGTGCCCTTCATGGACCCATCCTCAGCAGAGGCCCGAAGGGCAGCGGAGCCCAAAGGGGAGCGGAGGTCCTGAGGGCAGCCGGCGGGGCGCCCTCCTGTGCCTCTGCCATGATTTTAGTTACCCCCCGTGTTTCTCACACACTTCACTGTGAGCATCCACTCGATAAATTAATCTGATTGTATCCTTTGTGGTCTTCTCAAAAGAACTTTCTAATGACGGTTTAGTGAATTTAGAAAAGAAGATCAAGCCGAATTTCAAAGGAGGGAAGCCAGCTTGGTGAAAGGCACAGAGAGGCTGTGGTCTTGTGTGAGGCCAAAGACGGATGCTTTGTCCGCCCACGAATAGACGGGCGTGCAGGGAAAGGCAACAACCATGCGTGATCAAGAAGTTAGGGACAGAGTTTCCAAGGATTATCAAAATGATGAGTTAGGCAGTCAGTCAAAAGGATTTGATAAGTTTACTTCTTTTTCTCTTCACACACAAAAATGCTGCCCAAGTCCTTATGCCTGATTGACTTATAAACAGAGGCCGAATATAGGCACACTCTTGAGAATATAGAGAACAGTACATTTGTAGACAGCTGTTGAAACAGTGTAAGATAATTACATTGCTTTGTTTACTAAATAAAGTGGAGGGTCTCCCATTTTATAAATAACAGGGACTTCTTGGTTAATTCTGTGGCTCTTAAAGCAAAAGAATGATCTTCTAATATTTCATAGGTGTCAGCTTATTAAATAGAATTCTCATTTTTAAAATGTTCCTAAGTATAAATAAGAGCACCTACGGGGTATCAGCTCAGTTTCCAAGTTTTTAAGTTTTCTGGAGCTTCTGCCTATGAACATCTAGCTCAAAAACAGCTGTACAGGTCTTCACTAAATTGGTCTGATTTTAAAATCAAGGCTGCTGGTACATCCTAATTCCCCTTTGGGGGATTCTCTGAGTGGGCATTTCGGCAAGGCCATGACCCCTCAGCAGCTCACACAGTGTCACAGCAGGGATTTACTTGGAAAGGTTCTAGATTCATCTGTGCAGGATTGAGGAATCTAGCTGGTCCCTACTTTAATTGCTGACTTCCTTGCTTTGAACCCACATAATTCCAGTGGGAATTTTAACCCAAATATATGGCAGAGATAGAATTAAACCATCAGGAACTAATAAAAGCAACAGGTTATCAAAAGAACAAGAATTCTGACAAAATACAAATTGAAAGGCCACAAGTTTTTTTATCTGTTACTGCGTATGTGAATATCATTACTCATTTCATACGATCAAGGGGGGGGCGGAAACGCAGAATGAACTCTTTCAGATTTATCTGGATTCCCTTAGTAAATGGACAAAACTGTTCAGAGTCAATGCATCAGATAATTTAATATTAAATTGTTAATACTACTGCCAACTTAAGGAAAATGATAGTTTTTTGTGTTAATACTGAAAAAAGGTTTTAATTCAAATGGATACTTAAAAATATTTCTAGTTACTTGCCAGAGAATATTTATAACACTCTGGTACCTAGGCTGTAGAGTTTCTCAGATGTTTGCAAGCATTATAATTATTCAAAATTGAAAATAAGTGAGTACTAACCTTTGCATATGAAGAAAAATTTTGTATTAGGTAAGTTTTTGGTTATGTAGTGTTCACTAACTTCCAATTGCTTCTGGGGTCACTTCAAAATAATTTGAACACAGCTTAGTGAAGCATAAGTCAGCTCAAGGTATGTATCAAACATGAACATATTTCCAAAGTGAGATGACCGGAGTTCATAAAAATATACCACAGTGTACATTTGTAACATACAAATTATGAAGTATATCATGGTGCTTACAAAAACAGTACCTATTTTTAAATGTTCTTGTCAGTAGTATGTAAATGCCATTTACTCAATTAATTGGTTTTGCAGATAATTTTTCTACCTAACACAATGTCTAATACTATATTCATAGCAGGATCATTTTGTTAAATTATAACCTAATTTGCATTCTGTTACGAGAGAAATACTGGATATAAATGTCAGAGTTAATGATTAGAGCAGATAAGCCTGTGTGGCAGAATGCCAAGTCTTTTGTGTTTAGAAATCAAACAGCAGTTATGTCTGTGCCATAGGCAGCCTAGTGATTAAGAATTCATTAAATACTTTCTCCTGATGAAATGAAGACTGAGAACTTGTACATAATAGGTAATCACCGGAGGTTTAGATCCAGAATGCTCTATTTTGTTGGCCTGATTTAGTTGTGAAACTACAGTCTTGACACCAACATTGCCGCGTAAGGTCTGCCCTTTTGGTAACGCGTGTGCCGAACTTCATGAGGTCCAGGTTCCTGTGAGAGGCCCCAGCCACACGAAGACCCCATCTGCACCCTTCATAAGCTCACAGAGCGGCTGCACAGAGGCCCTTCCCTCCAGCTGCCGTGTCCTCTCCTTACACACAGGCCATGTCCCCACGGGGGCTGAAACAGAAACTTGTCACATCCCAGGTCAACAGACAAGCTGCGCTCCGGGGGTGTCCCAGGAATCAGCGAGAATTCCACGGAACAGATGGGACTTGTGCCCAGGGCGGAAGCTGGATTATAGGAAAGCCCAAAGGAGTCACGCCACATGCTCTGTATCAGCCAGACAGTTAAGAGCAAAATTGTCATTTCCAAAGTTAAAAGCACAATCAGGCTTTGCGTTTGTAAAAATAAGAGCAACTGAAAGTATAACCTGTAATTGTCCTGCAGGAATTTACAGTGTAAGGTTAGTTATTAAACGGGTAAAACCGACGTCCGCCTGACGCCCGGATGCAAACCTCTCTCAGAAGACACAGTCTGCCCCTAACGGGTTCCCAAGTAGCTAAAAGCATACGAGATTTTTCGTTCAGTAGATCCACTTAAATAATGTTTCTCTCAGTTATTTTATTTCAGACTATTTAAATGTTTATATATATTTTCTCCCCATACAGAATGAATTTGGGAATTGCTGGGAGAATATACGTATACCCAGATTACAGGTTTCTTTTTTTTAATTAAGACAGAATTCACGTACCAGAAAATTCATGATTTCAAAATGCGTACAGTTTAGTGGTGTTTAGTATATTCTCACCAGAGTTTGCAACCATCACCACCACAGTTTTCATTGCTCCATAAAGAAACTCCATACCCATAAGCAGACATCTCCATTTCTCCCTCCCTGCAGCTCCTGGAAACTACTAATGTACTTTCTAGCTCCACAGATCTGAGATTCAGGCTTTTGAAGTAACCTTCGGTTCAGAGAATATAAAAGAGTTATTCAGTAGACAGACTGCAAAGGTCTGTCCCCAAGGACTGCCATCTTAGTGAGAAACAGCATAAACAGAAAATATAAAAGGGTAGGGCAAGGCTTTTTTAAAGCCATAATTTAGGTGGATTGGTTGGAATTTGGTGTTTCGGTGGTGTTTTGGGGTTTTTTTGTTTTGTTTTGTTTTTTACTTTTTATATGCTTTTGCCAAACAGCGATCAGGGTAAACATTTTTTAAATCTAGTTCTAGAGATATTTCCCTGTAAAACCATCCAGACTGTGAGACTGGGCCTCTTCTTCACCCCCCAACCCCTTTTCCCCGACATAAGCATCTCTTCCTTTGTGCTCCTAGATGAGAACGAATGCTCCAACCCCAGCGCCTGCGGCTCTGCTTCCTGCTACAACACCCTGGGGGGCTACAAGTGTGTCTGCCCCTCGGGATTCTCCTTCGACCAGTTCTCCAGTGCCTGCCACGACGTCAACGAGTGTTCGTCCTCCAAGAACCCGTGCAATTACGGCTGCTCCAACACGGAAGGGGGCTACCTCTGTGGCTGCCCGCCGGGGTACTACAGAGTGGGACAGGGGTAAGGCCGCCCCCCGCCCCGCCTCGCACACGGGGAAGCAGGAAAGTGGATGGGGATAAAAAGCCCGGGAGGCATGAGCACTGCTCCGAGGACTTAGGGTGTGGGAAGAAGCTCCACCAGGAGGTCCCTGGTTAGGCCAGTGTGGCAGGACCGCCTCCCCTGTGCGTGACTGGAGACAACCTTCTGTACAGGTAGCACTCTCCTGCCTCTCAGCACAGCCTGAACGGACTCAGATCCCTCACGGCCAGAGACAGGTCGATGGTGAAAAATGCGGCTCCCATGTTGTCACTGACACCTGGGTTCTCAAGTTCAAGTAGAAAAGGCTGCACCCCAGATTTTTCTATGAATTTCAGCAAGTGCTTGCCCAGGGGTCCTCAGGGAAGGAGTCTGTCCCTCCCTTTGCTCCTCTGGCTTCATACTGCACAGAGAGGACGTGCCTGGCTCCTGTGGTGCTGTCTCCGCCAGGCTGGCTTCCTTCCAGCGAAGGGCCCCCTCCCGGGCGAGCCGTCTCGAGGGCCGCTGGCTGCGGCGGAGGCGCGGGAGGCCTGCGTCCTTCCGTCCCGGCAGCTGGCTCTCCCAGCACAGAAGACGGCAACCGACGAGTCAGTCAGGGTCACTACCTGCCCCAGAAGGAGCAGTGAGTGAGTCAGCCGTTGAGGGGTGGGCACACATCTGTCCACCACTGGTACCTCATAGTGCTTGAAACCCAAGCCTTGGTCCACACAAGAGTCCTTTAGAGCCAACTCAGTGACTCTCACTGTCCATAATGGGAGCTCAGAAATCTCAACTGCTACAGCAGCGAGCTTTCTCAGAGAACATAAGTACAGGTTTCAGGCTGATAAAGCAACAGAAATTCTCTTAACATTCTCTTTTGAAATTCATAATTTGCTTTTCTAACTTCTTGATTTAACTGTACCTGAGTACTTCGGTCAAATTAGGATTGAAAACTGGAGATACTGGAGCTACTCTCAAGAATTTTCATGTTCAGAATGAGCGAGAATCTCATGCATCAAGTGTTGAGGGAAAGAGTTACCAAGAGTATTAGGTTTTCCTGTTTGTGAGTTTACATTCTACCTTTTTGGTTTCTTGTCTCCAAGAAGTCTCTGCTCTACCACCGGAAAACTGCGGTCACAGTTAATGGTGAAGTCTAACCATGCTTTGCTTCTCATTCCCAATAGCCACTGTGTCTCAGGAATGGGATTTAACAAAGGACAGTACCTGTCCCTGGATGCAGAGGTCGACGAGGAAAATGCCCTGTCCCCGGAAGCATGCTATGAGTGTAAAATCAATGGCTACTCCAAGAAAGACAGCAGACAGAAGAGAAGTGTTGGGGAACCCGAACCCACTGCTGTGAGTGAACCTCGCTCTGTCTTGTCACAAGATTTTATCCTTAAGCAGGAACACATACTACACAGCTTTTACATAGGTTTCAGCCTCAGTGAGGTTAAAGCTTTCTTGTAACATTATAACTAAATTCACAGACATAATATGGCAGAGATGCATTAAAATTAATGGCATTATTAGCTCAGAACACAAGGACTGGGAGAAAAAAAAATTAAGATTCATAGTTTCAGATCTTATGTTTTTGTTCTGACAAGAAAATTGAGTTGATACTGTGACGTGCCTGGAACAGTACCTGACATATTAGTAAATGTCACCAAGTAATACCTGGTATCCAAAGATGTTGGTGATTTTCCCAGAGATCAGAGGTAGCACCACCCTCTTCACTTAAAGTTACTGCAAAATTACCCAAACCCCCCCCCCAAAAAAAAAAAAAAACCTAGGCAACAGCTAACTGGTTATATGAGTTGGATGACTTGCTTCCATTTTTTGGGCCTCTGAAACTTTCCTCATCTATAAGGCTAGATGTCTATAGCCAAAATGTCTATGGTTCTATTTCTTAAGAGTAAAGAGGCCAGTATTAGATTTACTTTAAGTTGACTGAGGTACTAACTGATGTTTAAATATGGCAGTTGAGATATCCATCAAGTATTCTTGACTACAAATCCAGAAATTTTGCTTATGAAATGTTCCCACTGTGATACTGGGGACAGGAATCTGTCTGATCACTGATGGGCACTTTTTTTTTTTTAAGATTTTATCTATCTATCTGTGAAAGAGAGAGTGTGGGCCCAAGTGGGTGGAGGGGCAGAGGGCAGGTAGAGACAGAATTTCAAGCAGACCCCACACTGAGCATGGAGCCCAATGCGGGGCTTGATCTCAGACCTTGAGATCATGACCTGAGCCGAAATCAAGAGTCAGACAGTTAACCAGTTAAGCCCCCCAGGCACTCTGATAGGCACTTAATGTGCCAGCACAGCCAAGTTCTTAAAGGCATCCACTCAAAGCTTTGGATTTTTGCCTGTCTTATAAATAGCATTCTAGGGGCACCTGGGTGGCACAGTCAGTTAAGTGGCTGACTCTTGGTTCCAGCTCGGGTCATGATCTCGGTCCTGGGATGGAGCCCCATATCCAGCTCTGTGCTCAACACTGAATCTGCCTCAGGATTCTCTCTCTCCATCTCTCTCTGCCCCTCCCCCTGATCGCTCATGCCCTGTCTGTCTCTCTCTCTCTCTCTCTAAAATAAATCCTTAAAAAAAACCATAAAATAGCATTCTAAAACCTCCCACCCTTCTGACCACGTGAGACTTGGTTTATCTGGGCCCTGCCCCACTGCTTGTTTACCAAAGCTGATTCAAACCCAAGCCCAGGACTCTCCACATCCCTCTGGCTGCACTAATGGCTCCTAGTAAACACACTGTGCGGCCCTTACAAATCAAGCCAGGCCTTCAGACTTAATTTAGACTCCAGCCAAAAAAAAAAAAAAAAAATTACAACAGTTTCTTATTTTTTCATTAATAAGCTTGTTATTCGGGGCGCCTGGGCGGCTCAGTGGGTTAAAGCCTCTGCCTTCGGCTCAGGTCATGATCTCAGGGTCCTGGGATCGAGTCCCGCATCAGGCTCTCTGCTTGGCGGGGAGCCTGCTTCCCCCTCTCTCTCTGCCTGCCTCTCTGCCTGCTTGTGATCTCTCTCTCTGTCAAATAAAATCTTAAAAAAAAAATAAGCTTGTTATTCCATAAACTCATCAAAAATATTTTGTAATGTGATGCTCTCTGTAGGCTCAGCTCCGTCACCGAGCCTGGGTCAGGTGAACGAGAGGCTGTAAAGATCTCCAGGCCGCACTCTGTGGGCCCGACCTCGCCCCCCAACTGTCGGGGCCGCGCGGGAGCCTCCTGTGCAATCCCTCGTGGTGCGGAGGGCACAGAGTTGTCCCCGTGGCTGTAGCCCCAGCAGCAAGGCCCTCCTCGTCCCCTGCGCGTGCCTTCGAGTCTCTTCCCACGTCCTTTCCTGCTCTTTTTCCAGGTGGAACACATCAGCCTGGAGAGTGTCGACATGGACAGCCCCATGAGGATGAAGTTCAACCTCTCCGGCCTCGGCTCGAAGGAGCACATCCTAGAACTCATGCCGGCCATCGAGCCCCTCAACAACCACATCCGCTATGTCATCTCCCACGGGAACGACGAGGGGATCTTCCGCATCCACCAAAGAAACGGGCTCAGCTACTTGCACACGGCCCAGAGGAAGCTCGCGCCCGGCACGTACACACTGGAAATCACTAGCATCCCTCTCTACAAGAAGAAGGAGCTTAAGAAACTGGAAGACCGCAATGAGGATGACTACCTCCTAGGGGAGCTCGGGGAGGCTCTCAGAATGAGGCTGCAGATCCAGCTCTATTAACCCCGTGCAGACTTGGCTCCAGGCTCCAGTCCCTGCACAGCCAGCCTGCAGCAGCCTCGGAGAAATCAGCGATTAACTGCGAGGAGGGGAAAAAAAAGACAACTCTTGTTTCTTTCCTCCCTGTCTCAGACTGCAGAATGTTGACCCTCACAGGGAGGGGTAATTGAGACTCTGGTATGGCCAAAGATTTGAGTACAAAGGCAACCGTGGTTACTGTATTTTTTATATAACTTCACTTTAAAATATATTAAAAGAAAACTAAATGTTCAAGAGATCAGCATATGGCACTAAATGCACAAAAATAATGTGAGCTTTTTTTTTTTTTTTTCCTGTTAGCAGTCTGTAACACTTTGGGTATTTTGCTATAGTTGCTAATTAAAAAAAAATATAGATGTTTATTTATTTTTAATGCAGTAATATATGGAGAAATGAACAAACTATGTAAACAAAAAGGGAAACTCACTTGTTTTTCTTTAGATTTATAAATTTGAGCTATTTCTTTTAGAGGTGCTTTTTTAAAAATCCAGTTAGAGTCAAGAGAGGTTTCCTTTGGGTTTTCTGCCAGGGGTCCAACTGGTACCCATCTGACGATTTTTAAAGAAAGCCTCCCAGAGCTGTAAGGGCAGCGTAACCAATAATTTAAAAGACGGCCATGTCCTGAGATCCTTCAGAAAGGAGATCAAAGCCAGAGCAGCTCGCGGTGACGATGATCGTTCCCATCACCAGACACACCAGGCAACCGAAGATGAAGCACAACCACTGTAGCAAAATACCTTGACTGCTTGTGAGACCAGTAGCGTTGCAGGCCAAACCGTACTGTATTTCCTTCGCATAACCTCAAGGAAGCACACGTGCTCCCCACAACACCTCGTCCCTACCCAGGGTGGGCCGCGCTCTGCCCAGGAACGCCCGGTGTTCTCTAGTGTTTGGTGCTGTCTTAGATTAATGGTGCATTTATTATGTTCAAGCTGTTTCAGGATTGCCATATGTGCAAGCAAATCATGCAGTACAGCCGAGGAATATATGTTGTTGTTTTTTTAAATCCATTTTTTTTTTTTAGAATTTTCATTAATACTGTAGTTATACACCATATGCCTCATTTTATCATAGCCTATTGTGTATGAGAGATGTTTGTACAATGAATTGATGTTTAGTTTGCTTTAGTCATTTGAAAAGATTCTGTACCAGGACGTGCCAATAGAGGGACGTCCCCGCATACTTCTCAACCCAAAAACCTGTCCCTGGACCAGTGACCAAACCTCATATGTGAAATGGCCAAAGCACGTGCAGGCTCCAGGTTGTTCCTCTCACACCTGTGCTGACCAAAGATTCATAACCAATGATATCCAGTTGGGGGTTTTGTTTTGTTTTTTGAATACCTGAAAAAAGAAACAGTGTAAATTTGTAATCAAGTGTTTGTGAGGAAAAACTTATGGTTTTTGGATTTGTTTGTTTTTGTAGTTCTGTGTATCAAATATGACACTTTCTTGCAATAAAGCTTATTTTGGGGTAGTTGGCTGGCTGAGAGTTTTATGAGACTATAACCTCCACTGTGTTGGTAGGAGGCGCTGGGGGCTTTGCTTCCTACAGGAGACCTGTAGGAAAGTGCCAGAAGGAGAGCCAGCCACAGTTACGAGAACAGGAGAGAATGCTGTCCGGTCTGTGACACAGGGATGTTCAAGTGACGATGACAATGTAAAGTCGTCTTCCAAGTAGAAGGACAAAAATCAAGGCAGTAGGTCCTTCCCTTCCCCACAGATTCTAAGACTCCTCGGAGCCCCCCATCTTTCTAGAGGCCAGAGAATCCCTTCCTGTCATCCCCACGCAGGCTCTGAGGACCAGTGTGTGAAAGCAGCTGTGAGGAACTACAACATTCTGTGAGACTTTCTTTTGCGAGGCTTTTCTTGAGCTTGAGTTTTTAAGCAACAGTACTTAGCATACCCGGGGCCAAAGGGCATCTCATGAGCTTCCCCCCTCTTGCAGCCTCACAGACTTCCCTCAGGGGTAAGCGGCTAGATAGGACAACTCAATTAACTGAAACCTTTTTTTTTTCCTGATGCACTGTTGACAGGATCACAGAAATGTCTTAGAAGTCAATTCAATGCAAAGTTTGAGAATCTGTGCGCTTGACTTTTTCATCCCGGGGGGGATGAGAAAACAAGGAAATACCATGACTGGTCTTAATGCCGCCCCCTATCTGCGAGGCAAGTATCTGCCTCAAGGCACGCTTTCTTAACAGACACACTGGAGTTTCATCTGGCGTCTACAGCCCTAGAGCGAGAGTGAGCTCACTCGTAGTGTGAAATCACCTGGAACCAAATTCGACTCTAACTTTGAACTTAAATTTACCTTTAACCTGCTCTTAAAGGAAGTTTGAGAATCCACACTGTCAGCTGCTTTACACAGAAAAGATTAAAGACCATTCAGGGCTTTCCACAGAACGTACTGGAAAGAAACGTTTGACTACCTCAAGACGTTCGTAGGAAGAACCTTCTCAGGCACCTCTGCCGGCCTTATTACAATTCTCTTACCCTGAGTACTGGCACAGCCATGATTAATTTGCGTCTCTCTGCTAACTGCTCCAGATCTATCTTGTATCATTTTGTTATTCTCATAAAATGTCCCCTCAGAAATTACTTTAGCTAAGTTACACAAAAGTAAGCCTGGATACATATATACCAAATCCAGCAGGTACATGTATTGGTAGTAATAAGCAATAGTTTGGTCTTCAGATGACATGAATTCTCTTTCCATTAGCGTTTAGACTTGGACTTTTTAAAAATTAATTCTGCTTAATACTTTTTGATTTTGCTGCCTACTTGTGGTAGATGAAAGTGATGGTCATGTTTGGACATGAGGCATAAAAATAATCCAGAGATTTTACTCTAAATTCAAACACCTACCTTTTGCACGATCTAGGAATATCACACAGAATCATTCATTACAGTCCGCCCTTCTAAATAACCCAAAGTTTTACTTTGCATTCATTGCTTTCTTCGTTCACAAAATAAATGCTTGGGGCAGTGGGTGGAAAATACAGCTTAAATGACAGAGCATCAGTCTGTGTGTTCTACAAACCTTTCCATTCCTATCCTTAGTGCTTCGGGGAAAACAGGTTAATTCATGTGTTAAAATGAACCATGAGGAATTGCCGACCTTTTGCCAAGTGTGACCTACAGATTGGCAATTTCATACAGTTCAACTTAATGGTACAGAAATATTCATGCTCCTCAAGAATAAACTGAAACTTTTAAAACTTCCCATCTCTCTTGAAAGACAATCAGTTCCATTCACTCCTTTCCGTGCCACTTGTGGCTCATTTGTACTCTTGATTTATAATAGTCCACAAGAGACTATACATAATTTATTCAAATAGCCACTTTCTTTCATGCTCCAAAGACTCTGGACAGAATCTAAATCACCCATCTTTGGGACCTTGTGACAATTACTGGAAGCTAAAGACAAAGACAAACCCACTGGGAAAGACTGAAACATAGCACCATTAAAAAAAAAAAAAGTAACTTTAGGCATCTTTACATCTGGAGAGACAGGGGAAACATGGAGACTCATTAACGCCACACAGAAAGTGAGTATGATAGCCCTGTTTGCAATCTCAGCCAGCTTGCCTTTGATATTTAGCTTCTGGTTACTTGTTGTTACTTTTTTTTTTTTTAAACCATGATTGCTCTCTCAAAGAGAAAGCTACGGTTTTCTTGCTCAATAAGAAGTACGTATTTCTGATCCAAATTCTCCTTGAAAATCCCTTCAGCAATGCACCACAGTGGAGTCCTGAAACGTAATACACAGCTCCTTGAATTCACCACGTCGACCACTAAGGCAGAATCACCTTGCAGGTAAAAGAAAGAAACCTTCCCATCAGGCTGACCTGACTTGGGCACGTGGAGACGGGGCAGGTTCCCTTGGCTCCCTGGGATCTGAAGCCCCCTGAGATCCTGTCCACACACTCCGGGATGCACTGGTGCGGAGAAATCCCCCAGGTGTCCGGGCGGAATGTGCAAGTAGTAAAGAGGACGCTGACGTCACTCAGCACGCCAGTGTTGAACTCCTTCTCCTCTGACAAGCCACCTGACCTCCCTGAGCCCTGGGTCCTTTGTTAGGGTGATGTGTCCCTAGCCCACGGCTGAGAGGACTGAGGGAGAGGGGACAGGCTACGTGGTCCACAGAGGGCCCAGCCCACAGCCCACACTTAGTAACTGTCAGCTACTCTCCCCCGTCCTCTTCCTCCTGCTGTGACCAAAGCCACTAGCACGAGAATGTGCCCCCAGAGTCACACAGAGCTCCTTCCTAAACAGGGCCCTGGTACTTGGGCCTTCCCACAGACTCTGAGGACCGCATCCAGATCAGATACACTGCATCCCGGCCACGTCTCCTCCATGGTCCGCACCTCCAGGGGATCTTTACAGGTCCCGGGGCGGTCACGAGCGTCCACAACCTCTACCCTGCTCTTCGCTCTCTGCGGTCGTGGGCTACAGCCCAGGAAGCCTGGGCCACAGACACGGCCAGCGTCCGCCCCCCAGAGCCATAGGAAACCAGACATCAAAAAGAACACAGGCCAAAAAAAAAAAAAAAGAACACAGACATAGGATAATCCTCTTTAGGATGACTGAGCGTCATGGAATGTCAGAGCTAGAAAACCCTTTAGAAGCCTCCTCCTATTACCCACGAGGAAACTGAGGCCCAGAGCTGGCCCCCAGCTAATGGCATTCCTCGTTTCCGTGGAGGTGAGAATGGAGCCTGGCTGCCCACTTGTCGTCTGGGGCTGTTCCTATTTCCACTACACAGTAAGCCTATTTGGATCCCTTTGAAACCCTGAGGATATAGTCCAGTTCCCACGGTTTTGGCTCACGCTGAATTCACAAATGTTTTCCAAGCACGATTCCAGCACTGGTTTTTGTTTTGTCTACCCCACCCTTGGTGTGACTGCTCCCAACCTCCTCGAGACCAGAGACCCCGTGTGCACCGGAACGCCAAGAGCCTGGCTGCCACGGAGTCGCCCGCCCCAACCCCGCCGCCGCCCCCGACCACGTACTTCCTGAAACGCCCTTGATAGCCCAGGCTTTCGAGGGGTTAAACATGTTATTTAAACCAGGCCTTCCAAACTTTAAAAACAAATACACATTTGTTTTACGAAGTGTGCCTAAAGAAAGCACACTAGTTGCTTGTGTTACTTAATTGTCATTTTCCCCCCTTTTTCCTGTGAGCCTAAAAAAGATATTACTTGATGAAGTTGGCTTACTTCTGCAATAGCCAAGAACCAACAGCTCCCATTAGTCACCCCCGTTAGGGCTGCAGATTAAATGTCAGGATGTAGTGTAGACATTTTCCAATGGAAAACAGGAAAACGCTTTACGCGATGTTTAGCGCAAGCCATAGGGAAAGTGAGCATTTATAGCCTTCCCCAACAACGACTGCTCCACGCGGGAGCTGCATTAATGAAACAGCGCTGTATGCTGGGACTGGCCAATTCTTGAAAAAGTGTCAAAAAAGCAACCCCTGGGGGGTACCTGGGGGGCTCAGTGGGTTAAACCCTCTGCCTTCAGCTCAGGTCATGATCTCAGGGTCCTGGGATCGAGCCCCGCGTCGGGCTCTCTGCTCAGCAGGGAGCCTGATTCCCTCTCTCTCTCTGCCTGCCTCTCTGCCTCCTTGTGATCTCTCTCTGTCAAATAAATAAATAAAATCTTAAAAAAAAAAAAAAAAAAAAAGCAACCCCTGGACCTGCTGTTCAGCCTCTGTGGCTTCCGCTCCCAGGTTTACCCCCTTCCTCCCACTCGAGTGGACCCGGGCCCTGCTCTGCCGCGGAGAAGCCTGTTGGTGCCGCAGTGGATTTCCAGCCTCAGGCCTGTGCGTTCCGGGGCATCGGACCCGTGGCAGGGGCCTAGGCACCCTGGCCAGGTACCAGCACCTGGGATGAGCCTACAGCTTCCTTACATCACATTCCGCTTTAATCAATGAATGAATGCAGGGAGGCAGGCGACTCTCAGACTCTCTACCACCCTGGGGAGTAATGACCCGCACAGCCCATGATGAGCTGCCCCGGGGGAACAGGCCCCTGTCCAAGGAGGGGGTGGTTTCACAGTAACGATATTACTGGCAATCTGAACGTATTTCTGGGGATCATTCTGGAAATGCCTTCCCATCTTTTTGGAGGACTTTCTTGATTTAGGTCGCTTTTTTTTGCTCCTTTCTAGGAAGCCTTGTGGATCTCTTCCAGGAGGAGAGCCAGATGCAAGGCTCTTGGGAAGGCTGACTGTAATCTGGATTTTTCACATGAGGGGACCCTCACCCAGACCTGGACCAGCCGCCACTTGGGTCATGCCGTGCACGAGAGACAAAGCCCAAGACCGTCTCTTCTCACAGACAGCTTACACAGTTCTGATTTTTGAAGCAGATTAACTACATGAATATGTGTTGCACATCTATTATCCAGTCCTAAAAGGATTTTGCCCTCAAAAGCTGAGGGTCAATTCAGAGAAACAAGATCAGCAGAGTGGATTATAAAATGGTATGGGGTTAAAGGCCATAGTGAATCGCTATTGCCCAAATGGCCTAGACTCTGTCTTAGCAAAGGGAGTGGCCGCTGCAAACTAGAGCTGCCAGAGCTGGTTTCCTGGGAACGGTGGGAATCGAGCTGGACCTTGCAGAACAAGGTAGACTTGGATATAAGGTAGAGAGTAGGAAGGAGCCCCTGGAAGACAGAAGAGCACGCACACACGTTGACGGGCATACTGGGACAGGAAAAGACAGGCCAGTGGGCCCTGAACGATGGCACCATCAAGTACAAGAGACGAGATTACCGGGTAGGGCAGGGCTCGGGTGTGAGGTGCCCAAAAGTCACACTGAACCATTTGGACTTCACCCTGCAGTCACAGCTACTGAGGGGGCACTGGTGTACGGGTGAGAGGTGACAAAGAGAAGAGGACCCAGGACAAGCCCTGGGAAATTCTCCAGAAATAGAATCGGAGGAGCTGTCAGAGGACCTGAGGGAAAGGAAAAGTGGAGAAGTGGTCGTCAAGGCAGAAGAGAGTGTCAACAATGCCCAGATAGGAAGGTATTTGAGAAAAGCACCATGAGAGTTATTTTGCTGACAAAAATCAATCTTCTCCCTTCCCAGCCTCCAATTTTTATCTCTTTCTGTACGTGAGTCACTTTGTGGCCAGCAGTCACAAAACCAACCCCGTGCAGGATCCTTTTCCACCCCCCGACCTGAGAGGTGGCATGGCAGATGGCGAAAACGGTAGCCTTTCAGGCAAAAAGAACTGGGTCAGTATCCACACTCCCGCTCACTCAGTGGGCAGAACTAGTCAAGTGCTACTAAGCTTTCTAAGTGTCCACGTGTGGCCCACCTGCTTCACCCTTTGCCAGGAACTCCCGTGACAAAGTACCAATTGTGCTTTGGGTCCCTACCCAGCCGCCATCACACGGGGCCGTCAGGGGTCTCTGCTTGCCACCACTGGGGTCTCTCTCCTTGGAATGTGACTTGCGCAGAATAAAACAAGAGCAAAAAAACAGTTCTCACATTCAACCTCAGGGCCCCCCCACATTCAATTCTGGGTCACCTCCTGCCGTCCCGATTCTGGGAGCTAATCCATTCTGCCTGCTGTCTAAGCCTGGTTCTTCAGTGTTCCCAAAATTTTCTGAGCTACCCTTATAATCAATTACTTACAGTCAATTACTTTTATTGTCAGCATAGTCATTGCTTGCATCTTAAGAACTCAAAGTCCTAGGACTGTAATGAGCATGACAAGTACGGACATCTCCAAGCACAGGGCCTACAGCAGAGAGCACGCGACAGACCAACTCTAAGGATGTTGAAGAGGAAGCTGGACACTTTCTTCAGTCCAATCCCCTGTGCCCTCTATCACCCTGAATAACTAAGTCAGGGTGGGCCCCCACACAGCTCTCGGGATCTCCCTTCCTTTCACTATTTCCCACGTCGTCCCCAGCACCCCAGCTGGGGCAGGACGGCGGCGGCAGGCAGGGCTGCGCTGGGCTCAGTCCTGGACAATCAAGCACAGACAGGCCCCCTTGTTCCTGAAGCACGAATCGGAGGAAGGTGCGGCCTCCTCCGCCCAAGAGCTAGCTTTCCGCATTCCACGAAGGACCAAGAACAAGGGCAGGAAGAGAAACCATTCACGATCCCCAAGGATTAAGCCCACCAGCCCCCGAAAGAGGAGAACTAGCCCAGCGAAGCAGAAGGGACAGAGATCAAAAGCTGTGACTCTGTGTCAGCCGCTTTAATTAAATTTCTTTCCATGCTGTCGTCCTCTGTTTTTCCGGGAGCGTTGTGCTCCCCTGTGCCATGGGCTGAGAGAGGGCATGCATGTGAAACTCTGTGTAGAATAAATAAGTACACAAGACATTTTTGAAAGAGAAAATGCATTTGGCCTAACAAAGCCAGTTCACATCTGAAAGAAACAGTTTCTCCAAATGCCAGAGATCAGCTACTTCTCCAGCCACCAGGCAGTTCATTTTTTACCCGTGGCCCCTCGGCCCTGCGGTCGACAGTCTTCAGGACAGAGGGGGAAAAAAGGCTTTCTAGTGTCTGTTTTAAATTTGTTTTGATCTGCTTTATGTGTCTTACCTTGCCCTTGTATTTGTTTTACAGCAAACACAAAATAGGGGAAAGATAACCATGTCCCTGAAAGTCTGTGCATCTGTAAACTCCCTTTTGCTACTGATAATAAAAGCGATTTGTTTGACAGCATAGATCTTTTCCATATACTACAGATACTTACGTCCCTCCTTTCCTTGAAGTTGCTTTCAAGGGCGGATGAAGGGATACCTAGTGATGTGTGCGTGTCCCTCCGGGGTCCTCCGGAGAGCTATTTCCACGCCAAGAAACATAAAGGCCCTATCCCTCTTCCAAAGAGGAAAGTGCAGTCAGGCTGGAACCGGAGAGAGCCGGGCAAGGCGTCGCGTTTCCGAGCCCCTGCTCCCAGCTCCGTCCGGAGCCGCCGCCTGACCAGCCAGCAAAGCGATCACTCTCCTAACATCCTAATGTAACACACACACCCGCCCGAATATGAGGCTACCCCAAGAGTAGGACAAGTTCCCCTTTCCCCAATGGAGAGAGAATCTATAAATTTTAGGAAGTGTATATAACATCAATTTTTGTTTTCTCTGTATTGATTTAGTTATATAACCATTTAAAAACTGCATCCTAGGGGAGCCTGGGTGGCTCAGTCTGCTAAGCCTCTGCCTTTGGCTCAGGTCATGATTCCCAACGTGGTGGGATCAAGTCCCACATGGGGCTCTCCGCTCAGCGGGAGCCTGCTTCTCCCTCTCCCCCACTTGTGTTCGCTCTCTCTTTCTCTCTCGCACGCGCGTGCGAACTCTCTCTCAAATAAATAAAACTTAAAAAGAAAAAAAAACAAAACTGCATCCTATCTAAAATAATATATTGATTTCATATTATTTCTCCACACTCCCACTTTACCAACCAATCTTATGTAAATTTCTTGCATGCATCTCTGACCTATATGTGTTTTTGAGCTTTTTAAATCATTTAACACCAATTTCCAAAGCACACCATCTCCAGGGTCACCTGAATTGTTCTGAGACCCAGCACTTGGCAAGTGAAGCTGTAACAACGATTGTGTTTCCCAGGCCACAGCTACTCGTTTGCAGGGTGTTAGGACAGCCGGTTATTTTCACTTATCTTAGAGATGTCTATTCAAGATCTTCATAAAAAATTACCACACTGCTTGTTAAAATGACCATTAGAGTTGTCTCTTGGGGGCACCTGGATGGCTCAGTGGGTTAAGCGACTGCCTTCAGCTCAGGTCATTACCCTGGGGTCCTGGGATCGAGCCCCACATCGGGCTCTCTGCTCAGCAGGGAGCCTGCTTCCCCCCCGCCCCCGCCCCCGCCTGCCTCTCTGCCTACTTGTGATCTCTCTCTCTATGTCAAATAAATAAATACAATCTTAATAAATAAAATAAATAAACAAATAAGGAACACCTGCAATATATGCTTGGCCAAATACATAGCTATCCTACACTTAACATTTATATGCATTAATAGATAAGCCCAAACACAGTAATTAAACTAATATTCATATACATCAGTGAGTCAACAAAGAAACAGTAATTTCATTGCTGAAGGTTATTATTTTACATGTTTCATGGAAAGAGGTTTTTTCTGCACCTCCTTTTTTTTTAACCCAATCTGAGAATCTTTCATTTTTTAAAATGACGTTTTTAATTTCTGAATATAAAAAAGTTTTAAAATTTGCTATGGAAGATTTGAAAATATAAGTTACAATAGACAAGCAGTGGCACCCCAAAATGTCTATACCCAGAACCTGTGAATAGGTTATTTTACAGGTCAAAAGGGACCATGCAGATATGCTTAAGGCTGAGGATCTTAACATGAGGAAATTATCCTAATTATCTAGGTGAAAAAATGTAATCATATGAGCCCTTAAAAGGAGGGACTCTGTGGGGCCCCTGGGTGGCTCAGTCGGTTAAGCGTCCAACTCCTGATTTCAGCTCAGGTCACAATCTCAGGGCCCTGGTACCGAGCGCTGTCGGGCTCTGTGCTCAGCGGGGAGCCTACCTGAGCATTCTCCCTCCCCCTCTCTCTGCCCCTCCCCGCCCCACTCATGTTTATGCTCACGCTCTCTCTCAGATGAATAAAGAAATAAACAAATCTCAAAGAAAAAAAGAAAAAAGGCAGAGAATCTGCTATAAACTGAATGTTTGTATCCCCCAGAATTTATATGTTGAACTCCTAACTCCCAAGGTGACAGTATTAGCTGGTGGGGCCTCTGAGTGGTGATTAGGTCCGGAGGGTAGAGCACTTACACATGGGATTAGAGCCCTTATGAGACAGACCCCAGAGAGCTCGACGGTCTCCTTCCTCCACGTGAGGACACAGCAGGAGAACAACTGTCTCAGAACCAGGAAGCAGATCCTCGCCGGACGATGATTTCGCTGGCACTCTGATCTTGGACTTGCGTCCTCCAGCATGGTGAGGGCTACATCTCTGAGGCTGAGAAGCCCCCCCAGCCTGTGGCATTGTGTTGTAGCAGCCCAAACGGACTGAAACAGAACCCTCCCGGGGGGACCACGGAGCGAGGTGAAGACAGAAGGACCAGCGCAGAGCAATGGAAAAGGACCGGATCCATCCCTGCTTTCTTTGAAGGTGGATACGGGGGTTGGGGGTGGAGTGGGGGGCGATATATTAGCCTCCCAGAGCCGCCACAGCAAGGCACCACGACCGGGTGGCTTCGAGTAACAGAAATTTATTGCCTCGTAGTTCTAGAATCTGGAAGTTCAAAATCAAAGGGTCAGCAGGGCCACGTTCCCTCTGAAACCTGTAGCAGAGAATCCTCCCTCACTTCTTCCTAGCCTCCGGGAGCTTGCCAGAAATCCTCGGCTTCCCTTGGCTTGCCGCGGGAGCACGTCCGTCTCTGCCGCTCATCACACACTGATCCTCACCCGTCTACCTGTCTCCGTGTCTCTTTTCTTCTTGCAAGGACAGCACTCACCAACCCACTGTCCTCCAGGCTGACTCATCCTCTCTCGCAATAAATCACATCCTCAGAGACTCTATTTCCAGGTGGGGTCACATTCACAGGTACCAGGGCTTAGGACTTCCATCTATCCTTTTCAGAGACCCAACTCAACCCACAACAAAGCCCGGAGTCAAGGAAGGTGAGTGGCCTCTAGAATCTGGAAAAGGCCAAGAAACGCATTCTTCCCTAGAACCTCCAGAAAAGAGCACAGCCCTGCCAACACCCGATTTAATCCCGGTATAATACTGGGCCCCTCTTCCGACCTACAGACCCATAAAGTAATAACTCTGTATTGTTTAAGCTCCTACATCTGTAATACTTTGCTACAGCAGCAATAGAAAAGCAATGTACATAAGTACTCAGAATTTTTATAAGGAATCTTGATAAGAAACCTAAAAATAGTCCTGGAATAACTAGATAGCCATCTTAAAAATATCAGCTTTGCCCCCCACCTCACACCATACACGAAAATTAACTCCAACTGATCACATACCTAAATACATAAGCCAAAAAAATAAAGCAAAAGCGTGAAAGAAAAAAAAGTTAATAAATTCGACCTTGCCAAAATTTCTAACTCCTGCTCATCAAAAGACACCATTAGGAAAATAAATATGCACACCACAGCCTAGGAGAAAATATTCACAAAACACATATTGCACAGGGACTGAGGCCCAAGATACATAAAGAATAACAACAACTCGATAATAAAAAGATAATCCGATATTTTAAAACGAGCAAAATATTTAAACAGCCATTTCACAAATGAAAATACACAAACCACCAATAAGTACATGGAAAAGTTTTCAACATAATTATTTATAGGTGTAATGAAGATTAAAATCATAGTATGATACAATTACACGCCGACCTGAAGGGCTAAAATTCAATAAATACCAACAATACCAAATGATGGCAAAGATCAAGAACAATGAGACTTTGATAAGTTGTTGGCTGGAATATGAAACGTTACAATCACTTTGGTAAAGGTCTGACGCTATTAGAAAACTAAACAGGGGTGGCTCAATTGGATAAACATCCAACTCTTGATCTCAGCTCAGGTCTTGATCTCAGGGTCGTGAGTTCAAGCCTAGCATGGAGCCCACTTAAAACAAACAAACAAAAAACAACCTAAACAAATACCTACTCAACGACCCAGCATTTCTACTCCTACGTGCTTATCCCAAACAAAAGAAAACATACAAGAAAACCTGTACAAGACTTTTCATTGCAGCTTTATTCGTAACAGCTCAAAACTGAAAAAATTCCAACTGTCCATCGGTACGAAAACAGATAAATCGTCATATCCATATGATGGAATATTACTCAGCAATAAAAATCAACAAACTACTGATAAACACAATGACAAGGATGACTCTCGAAATCATGGTGAGTAAAGGAGGCTTACAGACAAGAGCACTCACGGAAGGATTCCATTTATGGAAAATCTAGAATAAGCAAAACTAATCTATAGTGGGGAGAGAAATAAGAACACTGGTTATCTGGGATCCATTAATGGGTCACTTTGGCTACGGTGAGGTGAATGGACTGTAGGGGGCAAACACGAAAGCAGGGAAGGCAGCTGGGAGCCTATTGTAGTAACTCAAGTTAGAGTTGACAGAGGTTTTAGCCAAAGCACTGGCAAAGGAAGGGGTGCTCCAATCCAAATCCTGACATTCTATTTAATAAGGCAGATTTTTTTTTTTTTAATAAAATGACATTTTCCAGGGGTGCCTGTCTGGCTCAGCCAGTACAGCGTGCAACTCTTAATCTTGGGGTTGTAAATTTGAGCCCCACGTTGGGTGTAGAGAGTATTTAAAAACAAATCTTTAAAAAAAAAAAAAAAGATTATTAAAAAAATTTTTTTTTCCAAAGAACACAAACCAATAGCCAAAAGATACATTAAAAGATATTCAACACCACTGATCATCAGGGAAATGCAAATTGAAAGCATGATATCACATACCTATCTGAATGGGGTGGGGAAAAAAAAGGAAAAGAAGAGAAAAAAAGAAAAAAGAAGAGAAGAGAGAAAAGAGAAATGAAATTAGTGCTGGCAAGGATGTGGAGAAGAAAGAACCCTCATGCACTGTTGGTGAGAATGTAAACTGGTACTAGAATGAAAACAGTATGGAGGATCCTTAAAAAATCAAAAATGGAATGACCATATGATCCAGGAATTTCTTTTGAAAAATATATGCATCCCTGTATGTACTGCAGCATTATTTACAATAGTGAAGATACAGAAGCAACCAAAGTGCCCATCAAAGGATAAATGATTAAAGAAGGTGTGTGAGGGGCGCCTGGGTGGCTCAGTGGGTTAAAGCCTTTGCCTTCGGCTCAGCTCATGATCTCAGGGTCCTGGGATCTAGCCCGGCATCGGGCTCTCTGCTTAGCAGGGAGCCTGCTTCCCCCTCTCTCTCTGCCTGCCTCTCTGCCTACTTGTGATCTCTCTCTCTCTCTCTGTCAAATAAATAAAATCTTTAGGAGAAAAAAAAAGGTATGTGTGTGTATGCACACATACAATAATAGAATATTACTCAGCCATGAAAAAGAAGGAGATCCAAAAAAAAAAAAAAGAGAGAGAGAAAGAGAGCGAGATCTTTCCATTTGTGACATGGATGAGCCTAGAGGATATTACACTAAGTGAAATAATTTAGACTGAGAAAGACAAACGAGATATGATTTTACTGACATATGGAATCTAAAAACCAACCAACCAAGCAACCCAACAAGCAGAAGAGACCCCTCTACAGAGAATGGGTGTGGCTGCCGGAGGGGAGGGAGAGGGTGGGCAGAATGGAGGAAGGGGAGTGGGAGGTACAGGCTTCCCGCTATGGAATGAATACGTCATGGGGACGAAAGGCACGCCACAGCGATGACAGTCAGTGACATCGTAATAGCACTGGGTGACAGACGGCACCTACCCCTGCGGAGACCACTGCAATGCGTACAGAGTTGTTAAATCGCTGTATTATATACTCGAAACTAATAGAACACAGTGTCGATTTTATATCAAATTAAAAAATAAATAAAAAAGTAAAAAGTAAAAAATACATTGCTTCTAGTTATTTAGAGAAAGAGCTCTTTTCAGTGGCCCCCGTGCCCATAAAAGCCAACTGAGCAACTGAAGAAGTTTATCCTCAAAAATACAATAGGTCTCCCGGAAGCTGGCTTGGTAGTTAGACATGAAAAAGAAAACTGATCACGACAGATCATTTTCCAGTTGGTAAGGACATCGATGTTCATTTTTACAATCGGAGCTGTTTCACTTTCCAGCGACTTGGGAGTGGAAGCAAACCGCAAAGGTCGTGTTTCTTCCCAAATCCTCCAGCTCCAGGTTTTCATTTCCTGCCACTAGAAGGGTGTGAGAGCCCATCAATGAAATCACAACGATCACAGGACAGTGTGAAGGACTCCAGAAAGTCCCATAAAGCTAGCGGAAAACTTCTTTGAAACAAAGCATCCCAGATACAAAAACAAAAAAGCCAACTGTAATTTATAGTAAGGTCTGATAAATAACAGTATTAAAGAAAAGTTTCCTAATGTATACAAAAGAGAATGTAAAGAAGTGTGGGAGGGGGGGATTGAAATAAAATGCAAACAAGCATAGAACCAATAAAGGAGCCAGAGGTGAGGTTAATACAAAATGTGTACAATCAGTTCCTGTATACGTCTCCCCAAGCCACGTATGTGGCGTGCGGTATATGAAAAATGGCCACAAATTCTTTGTAGTTCCTCCTGTTAAGAGAAGCTCATGGCCCGCTCTGTGACTTGCTAGGACCCAGAGAATGAAGCAGATGGAACACGGTCTAACTTTTGAGGCCAGCTCGCGAGATCTCTTGCACCTGTTGGAACCCAGCCTCCCCGTGAGGAACCCCAGCCTAGTCTGCCGGAGACACCGGGCTGAGCCAGCAGCCCCGGGTGACTGAAGCCAGGTCTGTAAACCAGGCGAGAAAACCCACTCGGCGGAACCTGGCACAAACAGCTGACCCCCGAAGCGATTAGTTACTAAAATGTTTGTTAAGACACTAAGTTTTGGGGGGGATTTGTTATGTCACAAAAACAATAAAATATAGCATGAAGCTTTTCGGTAGCAGCCACAGAAAGGTAAATCTGGTCATTTAAAGAACTCTGTGTCCGCGGGACAGAGTAAGATAATTGCAGGAGAGAACCCAGTTGGGTGTGGTTTCTCGTGCTCCTCAGGCTCAACCCAGCAGTCCAAGATAAGTGTGTTTATAAATTCTGGTGCTCAGTCCATTTTTCGTGAGACTTTGCAAAGTCTGCCTCTCAAATTTGAGAGTTTATTTCTACAGCCTATCTGGCCGATATGACTCCTTAGGGCAGGGGTGGCCCTCTGAGAACATCCAGTCCCGAACTCGAGGAGTGACCCTGACTCCTCTCTGCTCACGGTCTCCACCACGTCCCGTGGGCACTGACTTCCCGCGTGAGCACGCACCCCCCTCTCCACCTGCCGATGCCGGAGGTGACGCTGCCGTCACCTCCCCCTGGAATTACGGCAGCAGGCTCCTAGCCGCTCTCCCTGCTGCCATACTTGTCCCTGCCACAGTCCGTTTGCCTCACAGGAGCCAAAGTGACCTCTTAAAAATGTCAGCCTGACCCCTTCTCTATTCCGTGCAAACCTTCTTGCAGCTTCCTGTGTTACCCAGAGTAACTCTGTGCCCTGCGCCCATGCCCAGCTTTTCAACTTCGACTGCTCTTCCCTTTGCTCACTCCACCCCTGCTGTCACTAACCTTGCTGTTTGCAGAAGCTACCGGGAGACTTCTGCTTAGGGTCTCCGACGTGCCCTGCCTAGAACTCTCTTCACACAGCCAGCCATGTATCTTGTTCTCTTCAAATGTTCCCTTGGGAGATGCCTTTCCTAATGACTCTTCATTTTAAAGTAACAGATCCTAGGCGCCTGGGTGGCTCAGTTGGTTAAGCAACTGCCTTCGGCTCAGGTCATGATCCTGGAGTCCCAGGATCGAGTCCCACATCGGGCTCCCTGCTCAGCAAGGAGTCGTCTTCTCCCTCTGACCTCTCCTCTCTCATGCTCTCTCTCTCTAATAAATAAAATCTTAAAAAAATAATAAAATGAAATAAAATAGCAGATCCTTATGTCTGCCCAGACACCACCCATTTTCCTGACCTCGTCTACTGCACCAACAGCCATCTGATGTCTTAGATACGTGCTCTCTGTGTCCTTGGTCTAAAATGCTGTGACAGTGAGGGCACAGGCTTTGTCCGGTTCATACTGTGCTGAGATGACCTAGAACAGTGCTAGCACATACTAAGCAATGAAAGAATTCTTAAATGAAGACGTTAATGAAGACTGGAGAAAAGAACGCAGCATGACTCGGCAATAAGACCTTCTGTCTCCCGTTTACCATCTTCCACAGGTACTAGTGAGAATGCACTCTTTCTTGATTTCTTGATTCACTTAAAAATATTTACTGTACTATGAGCCTGCAATGTGCAGACATTATTTAAGTTCTGAGCATCTGGCGAGAAAAAAAATATCCAAGATCCCAATGTCGTCCACAATGTACGCTAAAGGTGAGGCAAGAAATACAAAGAGTAAACAAGAAAATGCCAGGCAGTGACAGGGACGACGAAATCAGTAAACTCAGTGAAGAGTCTCGGGGAGAACAGCTGGGCAGAGCTGAGGCATTGAGAACTGAATGACAAAGAGTCAGCTACGCAAAAATCTGGGGAAAGAGCAGAGGACCCAAAGAAGGCTTGAACTTGGCGAGTGCATGGGAACAAGAAGGCCATATGGGGGAATGCAGAGAAAATAGATGGAAAGTGGGGGTACTGGGGAGATGAGGGAGGTGAAGGGACTTGGAGGCCTTGATAGAGAGAATGGATTTTATCAGAGTTAAATCTTATTTTGAGTGAAATGGGAAGCCGCCACTGGGCTTGATGGGAGACATGAAATGATCTGATTGCCCCCGTAAACTAGCTTCTCTGGGAACTGTGGTCAGGGCAAAAGTTGATCCAGGGAAGGAGGGACATGGCAGAGATGGTGGAAAGAGATGCTTCTAGATGTATCTGAGGTAGAGTCCAGCAAATTTGTTGGTGAGAACGCTTTGGGATAATAAAGGAAAGTAAGGGAGTCAGAGATGACACTGGGATAAGAAGCTTCCCTGAGTGGTGACTGAGCCTTCCCAAAACTACCACTGTTGTCCTGTGCCAGGACCTGAACAGAATTCCCCTGTGGGGACAGGTTTCACTGTCACTGAACCAGTGGCACTGCAGAAACACCCAACAATTTCAGTGTATCCCTTTTATGGGCCCTGGTGGGAGCTCCACAAAGGGTAAAGGGCCTGGTGCAATAAATTTCTTTAAACCACCATACATTTCTTCCAAGCCGGAGACCTGAATGGTTCCTACCACCAGTTTGAGGTGAACGCCATTAGAATAGGTCTTCTCACCAGGAAGCTATTGCCCGAAAGTATAGCTTGGTTTAGCATCAAAATTATCTGATAAATGGAGAGAAAAATTACTTCATCTCCAATGAAGATTCTTAATATTTAGAAGTCACATAGACTTTATTAAGCAAAGAAAATGTAATCCAAACACAAGATTTTCCCAAGGGCCATTTTGCTTTCAGAACCATCCCCT
>CM052895.1:15739663-15791606 GCA_028534135.1 Potos flavus | reverse complement strand
TATCTAAATTTTGAAGGTTCACTCCGAGAGCCGTAAACTTGCCTTTATCTTGACTGGCTTTTAAAAAGGGAAAGAAATTATTTTCATAGTTAGGGGAAGTCAGTAAAAAGTTAGACAGGCTTAAAACTGAATTCTGGCCAATCCAGTGACTAATTGTAAAAACCTCAGGAAAGATCCTTAAACTTTCTGAAAGTCAGTGACCTCATCTGTAAAATGGGAGCAATAATACCAATCTTAACAGATTTTTCTAAGAATTCCATAATAGGAGACAGGTACAATCCTTGGCACAGTGCCTGACTCATAGCAAACACTCAGTAAACGGTGAATATATTATAATATCATTATGGCCATTGCTTGTTATTAATTCCTGAAATTTGCTATTGCGGAAGTGTATCAACTCTGCAATTTGTCTACCGTTTCCTCCCAACTGGTACCTTTTTCGAAACTGGTAGCTGGATAGATTTTTGTCAGAGGCTGGCCACCCCCTTTGACCAATATAGGAGGACGTCAGACCGAGTCCTGAGATCGCATAAATTCCTTCCCCACACCAACTACTTTGGTCACAGCTTGCAGCATAAAAACACAACCTCAACGCTGCGGAAAGGTACGAAAAGCTCATAAAAAGTTGAGGGAAAGTCTTTAGCCTCCAGGGGGATACAGTATGTACATTCCTAACACAAAGGAAACATTTTAACCTCAGTTTTAAAGGTGCTTGCTCTCAGTTCACCAGCTTCCACGGCCCCTCCCCCTCCAAAATAAGAGCAACATCGCCATCTACCGTTTCCATCGCGCAATCACCAAAGACAAACTGCTCTTAAAGCTGTGAAAACTTTTCTAGCTTAGAAAACTAGTAATTTAGATGCCATTTCAGCTTCCAGAACAAACTCTGTTTTACATAGGCTCACTGCTTGACAATCTCTTGTTGCAGGCTGAGGTGGCTCGAGATTGAGGACGAGTTTTGGCTAAAATTAGTCAAATTTCTTCTTTTTCCAAATTTTGTACCGTGTGTATCAGTCCTCAAGCTTTCACTCTCAATTTAGTTAGTGTTTTCCCTCCCTTATTCCCAAGGGGATGTTTCAAAACCCACAGTGGATGCCTGAAACCACAGCCGGTACCGAACTCATACATACTATCTTTTTTTCTATACACACACAGCTATGATAAAGTTTAATTTATAAATTAGGCACAGGAAGAAACTAACAATAAATAATCGTAAAACAGGATAATTGTAATACTATACAGTTGACCCTTGAACAACATGGGTTTTTAACTACCAAGTTCCACTTATACATGGATTTTTTATATATATATAAATACAGTACAATACTGCAAATGTATTTTCTCTTCCTCATGACGTTGCATTTTCTTTTCGCTAGCTTTCTTCACCGGAAGTACACAGTATAGAATCCACAGAACATGCAAATACGTGCTGCGGGTGGAAGTTAGCGGTCAGGCTTTCAGTCAACGGGAGGCTATTAGTCGTTAAGGTTTGGGCGACGCGGAAGTTACACAAGGATTTTTCCACTACGCTGGGGGCTGGGGCTCCTAACCCCCACGTTCTTCCAGGGTCAACTGTATTCGAATAGAAGTTATGTGAATGTGGTCGCTCTCTCAAAATAGCTTATTATTACTGTACTCACCCTTCTTGTGGTGGTGTGAGATGATAAAACACCCAGGCGGGTGGAAAGGAGGGGAGCGACGCAGGCGCTCTGATATAACGCTCGCCTACTACTGACCTTCCGGTCACAGGTCACAAGGAGGATCATCTGCTTCCGGATCGCGGTAATTAACACCACGGAAAGCAAATCTGCCAATTAGGAGGGATCCCTATAGTCTGAACTGACCTAATGAGTGGTCGTTTGTGTGTGGTTTGGTATCTCTGCCTTCTGAATCGGACAGGTGCGGGCACCAGGAGGTGCGGGATGCCTGAGAAACGTTGAGAAATCAGTCTGTGGTTACTGCTCAGAAAGGGGCTCTCTTTGCCTGACACCCCGTGAAACCCCGCAGGAATGCAGCCAGTGATCCTGACGGGCACCAGCTGGGCAGCCGTGCCCCCAGCCCTGGCTCATCCACGTGTCCCCACCACACAGTTGACAGCAGTGTCATCTCGTGAATGTAAGTTTTTCCTCGGCTTCTGCCATGATTTATTACTGCATACCAACACATAACTAATACAGAGCTTTTCACTAACTGTAAAATGGTTTTGGAAACAGTATGTATGAAAGGCATTTTGCAAAAGCAAGCCCTAAGTCCCGCTTGAGGTTGGAGAAGAGGTGCCCTTTCTACATTTGTGTACATACTTGTCTTTTTATTTTTCCATCACCTCACCCAGCCCCAGGAAACATCCTTCATCTTGGAATGGCTCTCTTCCACACTTAAGAGTTACTTCATCTCTGGTGACCTGTTCGGGCCCCTGGCTGTGTTCCTCAGATACTAAGTAAGATCCTAAGACTCCCGTGGAATAGTTTGGGAGGTGACACATCATTTCGCACAGACAATAAAATAACATAAACTGCATACCACCTCACAGAAAACAAGGACCACTTTTCACACCCTAGGCAGAGAGCAAAATGACTTAGAACAAGGGGGATTTTTCACATCTTCGGAAGCGTGTCTCCACCACAGGACGGGATGCCAGCCCTGAGGTTCCAGCTCCTTTCCGGGGCCATTCCCCTTCTGGAATCAGGATCAGAGCGGACACAGCCCGGGAGAGCGGCGAGCCAGGGCACAGTCTCAGGGGAGGCAGTTTGGTTTACTTGAGAGAGAGCCGCACAAGGGACTTCGCAAAACCCAAGTTTCGGGGGAAAGCAGGAAGGATCACGTTTAGAAAAAATGCTAACACCTGATCCGCACGTTCTTTCCTCCCCCCTCTGCTGCTCATAATCACTCACAGATGCTGAGATGTTTAACAATAGGCAACCTCAACTTCTAGAGTCCCCTAGGACACGAAGCCGTGGAAGCTTCAGCTCAGCTCTTCTGTTTCTGGTTTGACTAGAACTGTAAATTCAAATTCAGGAAAGTTGTCTTCCTCATTTTTAACTTTTGACCCCCTTCACCTATTATTTCTCCTATATCCCCCCCCTCTCCTGCCTCTGGTAAAAATCAGTCTGTTCTTTGTATCTGTGAGCTTGGGTATTTTTGTTTGTTTTTTGTCTTCAGATTCCACACACAAGAGAGATCATGGGGTACTGGTCTTTCTCTGACTTATTTCACTTGGCGTAATACCCTCAAAGTCCATCCATGTTGTTGCAAATGATATTTTTTTATGGATGAATAGTATTCCATTGTATATGTGTGTGTGTGTGCATATGTCTATGTAAGACTATACTACATCTTTATTCATCTGTGCACGCTTCAGTTGCTTCCATATCTTGGCTATTGTACATAATACTTCACTGAACATGGAAATGCATCTATCTTGTCAATTTAGTGTTTTCCTTTCCTTCAGATAAATCCCCAGAAGTGGAATTGCTGGAGCATGTGGTGTTTTCATTTTTAACTTTTTGAGGAAACTCCATAGGGTTTTCTATGGTGGCTGCACCAGTTAACATTCCCACCAACAGTGCACAAGGGCTCCCTTTCTCTCCATCCTCGCCAACACCTGTTATTTCTTGTTTAGTTGGTAAACAACCAGGCTAACAGGTGTTGCTGAGGGAAAATGTTTTAAAGAAAAGACCAAGCGTACCCCCATCAGTATTCTCTTCTTTGCATATTTCCTTGCAGTTTTCTGCTCTTTCCACCACTTAGAGAGGTGTGTTAAAATTCGCTACTATGATTATGGGTTTGCCTATTTCTCCTGTGATGTCTGCCAATTTTTACTTTCTGTATTATGAATATGTTATTAAATGCATGTAAAATTTAAATTTTTATCCCTCCCTTGTAAGTTGAGCATTTTTCTCTTTTAAGAGGAACCAACTTTATTGTTAGTAATACTTTCTGCCTGCAACTTCCTTTTGTCTGATACCGATACAGCCACACTAGTCGTCTTTTCTTTAGACTTTACCATATACATACACTTCAACCGTTTTTCTTTCAACTACTATTTATCCTAATGATTTAGACATGTCTCTTGTAAAACAACATACGGTTGGGTTACGGTGTATCCAACAGGCATTTTTTTCCTCTTAACTGGAGGATACAATTCATTTAGGTTTAGTGTAATTACATCTTTGGGTTTT
The DNA here is from genome assembly GCA_028534135.1 of Potos flavus. Taxonomy (NCBI): domain Eukaryota; kingdom Metazoa; phylum Chordata; class Mammalia; order Carnivora; family Procyonidae; genus Potos; species Potos flavus. The sequence continues at coordinate 15,787,428 of CM052895.1, read as the reverse complement.
CTATTTGTTCCTGCTATTCTAGGAAGAGCTTCTTTTTCTATCCTTGCCTTTCTGTGGATTCCTTAAGTATTTGTCATTATTGTTTTTCACTCTTTCAGTTTGGAAGCTATCCAAATTTTTATTTATTTATTTAAACTCTGTTTTGCTTTAAAAAAATAAACCTACACAAGATATTACTACTTTTCTGGTCATTGCTTACCAAGATTTACCCATATGTTAACCATTTTCTTCTCTTTATTCTTACACCTAAGTGTTCTTTCTGGATTCACTTTATTTCCACCCAAAGTAACAATTTTTTGGAGTTTTCTCTTATGAGGATTGGTGGTGGAGAACTCAATTTTTGTTGTCTGAGAATGTCTTTATTTCATTCCGTCTTTAAAATATATTTTACTGTAAATATATATGTGTATATATATATATACGTATAAAATATATATATGTGTGTGTATATATATACGTATAAAATATATATATACGTGTGTATATATATTTTACAGTGTATGGAATTCTAGATTAAGGGCATCTGGGTGGCTCCATCAGTTTGTTTTAATTTTTATCTTCAGTTTATTTATTTATTTATTTATTTATTTGAGAGAGAGAGAGACAGAGCTCTAGAGAGAGTGATCCCAAGCAGGCAGGGGTGGAGGAAGGCAGAAGAGGAGAGAGAAGGAGAAGCAGGCTCCTCACTGAGTGGGGAGCCTGACGTGGGGCTGGATCCCAGGACCCTGAGATCACTACCTGAGCTGAAGGTAGACGCTTAAACTTCTGAGCCACCCAGGAGCCCCTCTTTATAGCTTTTTAAAAATCTTTTGAGCTTTTAAATTTTTTCCTACCTCCCTTGAGATATGAGTGACATACCACCTTATGTAAGTGTGAGGTGTGCAATGTGATAATTTAATGCATGTATATATTGTGAAATGACTGCCATGATAAGGTTAGGTATAGTCTCATATAATTATCGTTTTCTTGTTATTGAGGTAAAAACACTTAAGATCTACTCTCTTAGCACCTTTCAAGTATATAACAGTATTTCTAAGAACAGTCACTGTGCTGTACATTAGATCCCCAGGCTGATTCTTGTTCCCTGCAGAAATTTTCTAGATTACCTTTTATTCAATAAATTAAGCAATACATAAAAAAAATCTTTAAAAAAAAATAAAAAGCAGTAAAAAATACTGATCATCTTGAAAGGAATGATAGCTCGACAGCCAGCTTCCGAATAGCAGTAATAAAAGTCAGAAAATAATGGAATGATATATGTAATGTGTTGAGAAAAAATAAGTGCTAACCTAGAATTCCTTTTTTAAAGATTTTATATATTTATTTATTTGAGAAAGAGAGTGCATGAGTGGGGGGGAGAAGGAGAGGGAGACAATCTCAAAGAGACTCTATGCTGAGCTCCAGATCTTGGCACGGGGCTTGATCTCATGACCCAGAGATCATGACCTGAGCCGAAATCAAGAGTCAGATGCTTAATTGACTGAGCCACCCAAGTGCCTCCATAGTACACTCAAGTTTTACTGTAGAACTTGCTCACCCAACAGTAGATCCTAAGAAGATCTACTGCAGAGTTATACCCTGTGAATTCAGTGTGTTATGGACACTGCCCTTCCCCTCCTCCTCCCACTGGTCAAAATTCTCTCTTAGCCACTGTTCAGTTCTAGGGCCTGTAATTCGCAGAATGGAGACAATGGGTGGCGAGGAGGAAGACTGCAAGGCTTTGGAACATGCTTGAGTGGCTGATAATGGAAAGGGCTCAGAGTGACTGGCAACAGAAAACAACTAAATCCAGAACCTAAGGAAGAATGAATGAAAAGATGGGTTTGGAGTCATGTTCAAAATGTGGAGGAAGGATGGCAGGTGGCTTCCCAGGGAGCTAACCTGTTTTTGAAGCAGTAAGAATAAGAGATACAGAAAGATAGTTTTAAGAGGTCTTACTGTGCTTAAGAATGGAGGACCTCTGAATGAAGGTTTAAGAGCTCTCAGAAGAGATGGAGGTTGGTTTTCCAATAATTTATTGGATTTCAGAGACATTTCTTTGAATGAGTCTCTCAATGGAGACTGTGTTTAAAAACTGTCTCGTTTTATTTTTATAAATATGCCTCAAATGCTCATTTTTAATCAATGAATAATTGCTGTTTAAAATTTAAATGGCATATTTTTATGATATGATTTATGACGACAGATAAAAATGATTTATCTAATCATTCCAAACTTTATTGAACATTTAGGATGTTCCTAATGGTTAAGTCACTAGAGTGAATATCTTTTTACTATAAAATATTTCTAACATGTACCTACTTTTGTCAAATCTTAACGTTTTTTGCCATACTGCTTCAGATCTTTTGTTTTTAAGAAAATAAAAAGAAAAAAATTTAAAGATATGGTCGAAAGCCCATTCTTAATAAAATATTGCCAAGCCCCCTCCAAGAGGTAACCAGTAGTGTGAATTTGGTATTCTTCCTGGGCTGACTTTTTACTTCTTCTATAGATGTACGTATCAAAAAGCAGTATGTAATAGTCTTCAGCATTTAAAACTTTTCCTAAATGTCATCATACTGTGTATACAATTTTTTTGTGTGCTTACATCATATTTTTTTCTTTAAATCATATTTTTGAAATTTAGTCAGTTTGATACATGTAACTTTAATTCACTTATTTTAATTGTTTATTGTATTTATTACATTTCACTTATCATTTCAAGGTGTGTATAGTGGGAAGGTTTTCAGGGAACCAGGTCTATAATATTACCAGCACTAGAAGTCCTCAACATCGTCACTTACAATTTTTAACTTCGTTTGCATTATGTCCTTCAGGAAGAAAAAAAAAAAACAACAACAACAACAACGAAAAACAAAACTCCCTGAGCAGAGATGATGAGATAAACACTTCTAGGTGCAGAGCCCCCATTTCCATCGTGGTGGTGTGCTCCCCAAGATCCTACTGGTAGATACTAACATTGTCAGATTGCTTCCCCAGATAGCTGTAAAAATAAATTAGATTCCCTATGAACACATTAGCATATTTGATTATCATTTGAAGATGTTTTCTAATTTAGTAGATGTAAATGGCACTTCAAATTTGCTTTAATTTACACTTTTACGTTTGCGATGGAGAAAAATTTTCCCCCGGGGTAATTATTTGCATTTGCTTTCTTGTAAACTGGCATTTAAAACATTTGGGGGAATCTTTCTATTAGCTCAGCCTTTTGTGATCTCTCAAGGAAATGGCCACTCCAATTTAAGCTGAATATCTTTCAATGCCAAATGCACTTTTAATCCATACTCAGGGCCTTGGGGAGAGCAGGCAAGAAACAACTTCTTCCTGATCAAAAACAGAGACGTGGATGCTTTACGTGGAAAGGCACCTCATAACTACCCTATATTGTCACTGCTGTTGACCTAAAGTCAACAGAAGCACAGTGAGTAAGACCGATTGCAGATTTAATTCATTTTAACAAAATCCAGAGAGAATCAGTTTTGTCCAAGGAACTGTCCTAAGGCAGTGGGCAGGCAGACAAGGAGCGTGTACTCTCTGGTATGTGTAGGAGAAAGAGGAGGATTACCTGAGGAAAAGAGGTTTCTTTCTGGTTCTCTTCCCAGCCCCCTAGGACAGAAAGAAGATGGAAAAAGTAAGAGAGAAGGTCACCTCTCTGCTCTCAGGAGGCTGACTGCCTTCCCAACACTGGTGAAAGAGGGAACTCCTCATTGGTGGCAATGGGGGTCCAAGGTTTTCCTGACCTTCGGACCCATGCTCAGTACTAGGGGTGTCCCCCAACAGAACTCCAGTTTGAGGGCCTTTCTGGAAGCTTTTGACCCATTCAGTAGGCTGTCACTGTGACCTGACATGGGGATGAGAAGGCCTAAGCACTCTATCCACCAGCTCGTGGGCTGAGCATGGCTTATCTCTTCTACCTCAGGCTTCTGCCCTGAACTCTGGACTTCCTTGCTGAGTGGATGGTTCCTCCAAGTGCCAGCTTGGCCTTCAACTTGGGTTTAATGTTTTATCTGCCTTCTCTGCCATCATCACAGATGGTTTCTAGAGATGAATAGATACGTGTTCATAGTTATAAATAATGCAAAAAGATTCCTTCTTTATAATCTTCGTGTACAACAATGTATAGTCATAAACTGGATTTCTAATTCTCAAATAGACATGGAGTCATTAGAAAATGCTGGATGTAATAGGGGAGGACTCTAAGGAATGAGGAATTCCCTAACCTCTGCCTATTGCAGAATATTATGCAATAGCCTACAGCCCTCCACCTCCTTTGGGCAAGGCACAGGGAGACATGTATTCCAGTTGTGAATCAAGTAAGCCCTCAACAAGAGATGTGACAATCAAAACAGTAAGCTCTGCTTACTCACTCTCCATCTCTATCTGCCTCGCACATATAAATAAGAATTAAAATAAAATACACTTATCATTTAAGTAGAGCTCACTCTTTGAATGTGACTCAAGAGTAAGATGGAGAATTTTGAGGCCATTCCTCGTTTTAAGTTACCAGGCAGTACTAATGCATGTGATTATATTTGTTGTAGCCCTACTAAAGTCTGAAAACATGGTTGAAACCGTTTTTAAATTAAAAAAAAAAAAATGATGACCTAGAGCAGAGAGCAATTACAAAGAAATTTTTCAACATTCAAGCCAACTAACAGACCTCCCTCACTGGCTTAACTCCGATATTTAGATAGATGCCAAGTACAGCACAAACTCTTCTGAATTTTACTTCAACTTTCATTATAATTATGTTTATTACAAAAACGCAATGCCAAATTGGCCTCCTTAGCTATTGGCCTTGCAATTCAAGAGTCTGAAGCATTCCTAAGATAGTGTAAATTATCTGCCACAAATAATTCCAAATCATTTTGGGGTGGCGGGGTAAAGTTTCATTTTCCGTACATTTTAGAATTAAGACTTAAAAGAAAGTTTTGCAGTTGATAAGTAATCATATTTACTTAGGGTAGTACTAGAATTTCATCTCTTGAGTTTCAACTCAGTCAGGACCCATTCTCTGAGGTGCTACTTCTATGTCATTATTTGGGATAATGTCCCCGTGTTCTGTGCTTGCTTCCCGGCAGGCACATCACGGCACATCTGTCGAGCCTGGTGAGCTTCTTAGGACAACACTTCATCAAGGGCTTTGGACTGGGGTTCAGAAGACCCTGGTTCTAGTCCCAGATATGCAATTTACTGAGCAGAGGCCCATGTTAATCATTTAGCCTCTGAAGCTTCAGTTTCCTGCACCTGCGAGCGTAGATAAAAATACCCACCTTGCACACCTTCCAAGATGAGTGGGGATTACCTAAGATCAGGTGAAAGCTCTCTGTATACACCATTAAATATATTTTTACATCCCAACCTTTGGGGAAGCCAGTTATAGCACAGTGTAGAGAAAAAGACTCGTTAGCATTCTTTCAGTTCCAAGTACCAAAAATACAACTCCAAGTGTCTTAAGATTAAAAAATATACTGGCTCAATATATAAAAATGAATTATATTCCCATATATTTGTGTGTTTTTTTATATTCCCATATATTTGTGATGAAATATCTGAACATAAAATTAAGTAAATAATTCCATTCACAATAGCATTAATAAGAATAAAATAGGAATAACTTTTTTGTAAAGATTTATTTATCTATTTATTTAAAAGAGAGAGAGTGAGTATGCATGTGTGCATGTGAGTTGGGAGAAGGGCAGAGGGAGAGGTAGAGAGAGAATCTCAAGCTGACTCCTCACTGAGCACAGAGCCTGACGTGGGGCTCGATCTCATGACCCTGAGATCATGACCTCAGCCAGAATCAAGAGTTGGACGCTCAACGGAGCCACCTAGGTGCCCCAATACTTAGGAACAGATTTAACAGAAGTGCAAAACTTATTCTCCAGAAACTACAACATATTCTTAAAATAAATTAAAAAGGATCTAAATAAATAAAAAAACATCCCATGTCCATGGATTGGAAAACTTAACATTATAAGGACAGCAATCCTACCCAAACTGATCCACAGATTCAGTGCAATCTCTATTAGAATCCTAACTGATGTCTTTATGGAAAATAATCACCGATTCCAAAATTTACATGGAATTGCAAGTGACCCCCAAAAACCAAAGCCATCTTGAAAAAGAATTTCAAAGTAAGACGATTCACACTTACCAATATGAAAAATTACTACAAACCAGCAGTGATCGAGACAGCATGGTACTGGAACAAAGACACACAAATCAATGGAATAAAACTGAGAGTTCACAAATAAAGACATATGTTTATGGTAAACTGGCTTTTTTTTTAAATTATGTTCAGTTAGCCAGCCATCATTAGTTTTTGATGTAGTATTCAATGATTCCTTAGTTGCATATAACACCCAGTGCTCATCACCACATAGGTCCTCCTTAATACCCATCACCTGGTTACCCCATTCTCCCTCCCCCTCCCTTCTGTAACCCTCAGTTTGTTTCCTGGAGTATCCTGGTAAATTGACTTTCAACAGTTGTTTCAATGGCTGTCAAGGCCATTCAATGGGGAAAGGAGAGCCTTTTTAACAAATGGACCTGGAACAACTGGATAGTCACATGCAAAAAAATAAAATTGAACTCAGCGTACACCCCACAAAAAAATTAACTCAAAATGGATCAAATACCCAAATATCAAAGCTAGCTAACACTATAAAAGTATCAAAAGAAATTACAGCAGTAAACCTTCATGACCTCAGATTAGGCAATAGATTTTTTTTTTTTCAGTAGGTTCCATGTCCAGCGTGGGGCTTGAACTCATGACCCCAAGATCAAGAGTCGCATTCCTAAATTTGACAAGCACAAGCAACAAATGGGACACCTGGGTGGTTCAGTTGGTTAAGCATTTGACTCTTGATTTTGGCTCAGGTCATGATCTCTGGCTGGTGAGAATGCTCCCTGCATCACTCCCCATGTGGGGCTCCCTGTGTAGGCTCTGTGCTCAGCACTGAGTCTACTTGAGATGCTCTCTCTGTCCATTTGCCCCTCCCCCTGCTCATGTGTTCTTTCTCTCTCTAGAGCAGAGAGAGAGAGAGCACAAGCGGTGGGGGGGGGGGGGGGGGGCAGGGAGGCAGCAGGGAGAGGGAGAAGCAGGCTCCCCATTGAGCCAGGAGCCTGATGTGGAACTTGATCCCAGGATTCTGGGATCCTGACCTGAGCCAAAGGCAGGCGCCTAACTGACTGAGCCACCCAAGCATCCCTAAATAAATAAAATCTTAAAAAAAACAAAACAAAACAAAAAAAAAAAAACACAAGCAACAAAAGGAAAAAGAAGATAATTTGGGCTTCGATAAAATTAAAAACTTTTTGCATCAAATGACACTACCAAATAAGTGAAAAGATATCTCACGGAACAGAGGGAAGTAGTTATAAATCACATAGCTAATAAGGGACTTGTAACTAGCATATATAAATACTCTTACAACTCAATAATAAAAAAAACCAAATACGCCAATTAAAAAAATGAGCAAAAGTTCTGAAGAGATGTTTCTCTAAAAAAGATACACCGTGGCCAAAAAGCTCATGAAAAGATGCATGACATTATTCCCAGAGGAAGGCAGAGCAAAACCACAATGAGGTAGTATTCTATACCCACTAGGAGGGCTACGATGAAAAAGTCAGATAATAACAAATGGTGGTGGAGAAATCAGACCCTCATACACTGCTGGTGGCAACGTAAGACAGTATAGTCACTTCGGAAAATAGCCTGGCAGTTCCACAATTAAACATGGAGTTAGGGAATGCCTCAGCAGTCCTGTTCCTAGATACACGTGCAACAGAAATGAAAACATATGTCCACCCAAAAACTTGTACATTGAATGTTTACAACAGCATTACTGATAATACACAAAAAGTAGGAACAACCCAGAGGTCCATCAGTTGATGAATGGGTTAACAAAATGTGGTTCATCTGTACAATGGAATAGTATTTGGCCACAGAAAGCAATGAAGTACTGATACTTTATACAACATGGGTGAACCTTGAAAACAACATGCTAACGAAAGAACTTAGACACAAAATACCATGTATTATATGAGTCCATTCAAAAGAAATATCCAAAAGAGGCAAGTCTACAGAGATAGAGAGAGGATGCATTGGGACACCTGGGTGGCTCCGGAGGTTAAGTGTCTGCCTCGGCTCGGGTTATGGTCCCGGGGTCCTGGGATCGAGACCCATGTTGGGCTCCCTGCTCAGAGGGGAGGGGAGTCTGCTTCTCCCTCTTCCTCTGCCTACCCCCTCAACTCTTGCTCTGTCTCAGACAAATAATCTTAAAAAAAAAAAAAAAGAGGGTTCATGGTTGCTTTACCATTAGCATTGATACCAAGGGTCCCTTCTAGTCCCCCAGTTCTGTGAGTGCTGATTCTTAAGGGCCTCACATCTGTGTCTCCCCTTGTCCTCCGAGTGATCTGGCTTATGGGCCTATGATGCCAGGGGCACAGAGAGGTTTGCTGACTTATCCTTGGTCACACAGGAAACCTCTGCCCCACCCAAGCCTGACATACATCCACCCTGTCTTGTGGCCTTGCACTGTGCGCTAGTTGTCACTTGCCCTCACCCTGCCCCCTTTCCTTGATGAGAGCTCAGAATTTCCTTGTCTTCCTCTCTCATTTTAATGGAGCTGACCCATTCCTGGCTTTGGGGTTGATTGCATGACTCTGGCCTGGCTGGTCAAAATGACTGGTACAAAAACAAGCTCATGGTCCCAGATGGGACAATGGCAGCCAGCCAGCCACAGTATTCCTGGACCTTTTGGGAGACAAGTGTGGTTTTTGCCTGCATTTTCTAAAGTGATTGTTATGAACTGAATGTCTGTGTCTCCCTCCAGATTCATATGTTGAGCCCTAACTCCTAATATACTTAGGTATTACCTAACACTCTCATTTTGAAAAAAATTTTAAAAACTAGTCTGTAAAGGCAGATGTATGGCAACTTGATATGAGGGTCAAATGGATTTCACACTGGGGTACCTGGCTGGCTCAGTTGGTAGAACAGGTGACTCTTTGGAGCTGAGAGTCTGCACCCCATGTTGGGTGTAGAGATTACCTAAAAATAAAATCTTTTAAGAAATGGATTTCACAGGGTTCCTGGGTGGCTCAGTTCGTTAAGTGACTGCCTTCGGCTCGGTTCATGATCCTGAAGTCCCAGGATCAGGTCCCAAGTCTGGCTCCCTGCTCAGCAGGGAGTCTGCTTCTCCCTCTGACCCTCCCCTTTCTCATGCTCCCTCTCTCTCTCATTCTTTCTCTCTCAAAAAAATAAAAAATAAAAAAAAAATTAAAAAATGGATTTCACAGAACTAGATGGGGGAAAATGTATTTGCTATCATCATCTCCCTCAGCCTCACTTCGTTATGTACTATCAATAATAAAAATGATGATGATAAATGTATTAATCATTTGGAAGAATCTCTTCACATTGTAAAAGTATCTCAAATCATTACAACGTATACTTTAAGTATCTTGCAATTTTAGTTGTCAACTATACCTCAATAAAGCTGAAATTAAGAAAATAATCTCATAGAACTGTTCTCAAGATTAAATATGAAAATGCAGCCTCCATGACCAGTGCAGAGATCAGGAGTGACATCCTCACATAACTTAGATGGGTCATACAGATGTGAGGTTACTGGGCGGGCTTGAAACATGAGGACCCTTCCCTCGAGTGTGACATCTCTAGGGAGAAGGAATTAAGTAGCAAACGCTCCCCTCTTGTAGGAGTGCTCATTACTGCAAAGTTCTGGAGTCAGTCAACTTACAGTTCGAACCCTGGCTACATCATTTTTAGACCCTGGGCCTCAGAGAACCTCAATTTCCTCGTCCCTAATATGGAACAATTCCTACTCAAGCTGGGATATTCTAAGTTAAATAATCATGTCAAAGGCCTGGCACCCAGTGTATTTAACTCACCAAAGGTAGGTTTACCTACCTTTCCTTTCCTCCATTTGCATGGCAAGAGTAGCCCATTCTACTCCTAATTATTTCTCAGGCAGGCGTCTCCTTACTCAAAATTGGACGTCGCTAATTCCTCTGCCAGGGTCCATGTCAACCTGAGGAAAGCTGGAAACTTTTTCTAATCCCAAGGAGGCAAAAATGTGCTAAGAAGAGAACAAGAGCATCTCCTCCGTCAGCTCACGATGGCCGGACTCCAGTCTTCAATCTAAAAAGAGAACGAAGTAAATATTTCAAGTCACAGAGGTTGCTAGCTCCTGGAGCCACACGGGGGAGCCCCTGTCGGGCTAAACGCGGACGGCGGGGCCCCGGCATCCGCGAGCACGCAGCCCGCCCCCGCCACACCCATCCCCCTCCGGGTCGAGTCCTCCCTCCACGGGCTGCCGTTTAAGAAAACTCAACTCGGAATAAGGAAGAAAGTTTGTTTTTAAGAGGAGAAAATATTTTCAAGTCACGTTCTGTTCTTCAAAACACTCCCTCCTCCCCAAATAAATATGTCAATGTCAAAAGGTCAAACGGACGACAGAAGGGAATGAAGTCAGGACTACAGTTGGAGGGGCTGGAAGAGAGGGCACAAGAAAGAAGAGGGGAGAGAGGAGGAGAGGAATTAGATCATCAAGATTTCTTCTGGTGGCCTGCACCTGAGTAGGGAGTGACCCGGTTAAGCAGGAATCCCCGCCCCATTGAGGACCCCGAGATTATGTCAAACCTCAGCGCCACCTGGCTCGGAAAAGGACCTCTCAAAAGACGGGAGGTTTAATAATAAACAAGGATTTGCCTCCATTCGTGGACTTCCCGGCGCAAGGTTTTCTCCAAACAGCAGACACCTGTGAACCGAAACGGGGCTGTTCAATCCTCCTCAAATAATAAAAACCCCCGAGGAGCGTTTAAAGGGCATTTAAGATAACAGCCGGTGCCTGGACTTGGCCGAGCAGGTGACTAATCTCTTAGCAAACACTTAAACACACCTAGCTAAACACTGGCTCCCCTTCCTCCGGGACTGGGCCTCCGCGCGGAGCGCCGCGCCTCCCCACTCACCTTCCTCTTCGCGCCGGATTCGCGGCTCACGTCGCGTGGGAGGGGCCCTTCGCCCAGCCCCCCTGCCCAGTTCTTCCCCAGGAATTCTTCCGCTGCCCACCAGGTGCCCTCCCCACCTCCCCCGAAGCTGATCCTCCCTCCCAGTTTTTCTCCCTCGTGCTCCCTTTGATCCCACCATCTCCTCCTCCCCATCCCTTAACCCCCAACCCCACTGCTCTCTCCTCAGATCCTCTTCTCCACCCATGCCTCCCCTCCTCCGTCCCCTCCCCCGCTTCCCACCTCGTTGCTGCCTTCCCCTCAGCTCCCTTGGGGTTCTCTTTCTCTTAACCCCTCCCGCCTCTTTCGCCTGCTCTAGGCCAACTCTCCAAGGCTGTGCAGCAAGGGTCTCAAGGTTATGCTCCCCTCTCCGAGGCTCAGCCTCAGAACTACATGGCCTGGCCCGTTTGGGCTTCAGTGTTGGGAACGTGAAGGCCCCTCTTGAAGGCTGGTTCTTGGGCTTGGGACTGTGCCTTCTTCAGAGGATGCCTCAGAGCTTCCTAGTCTTTTGTTCCCTGCAGCACACCGCACCTAATTTTTCTCTGAGGTCGAAATAAGGGGTCCTTGGCAAGGACGTGGCTTAAGATCTGGAAGCCTGTTTGTCTTATGTAAAACGATAATAATAGAAACTAGCTTATTGGAGATTTGGGGATTAAATGAAATAACACATGGAAAATTTGCCAGCTGTTACTGTGAAGTCCTTCATGATAGGCATCCAAACCCCAGTGTTCTTCGCATTCAGCTAGGTGGGAAAGGTATCAATGTGTAACTTAAGTTCCATTAATAGCCAATACTTGCGACCTTTTTCTCCAGCAAGTGTTTTCCTAGGGCATTAAAAAAAAAAGGTGCTTCACCCTTCTTGGATTTTGACACTGCTTTCCATTCTATTTACTTATTTACAACAGGCATCCGTGAATTCCTCTAGGACAGGGACAGTGTCCTATTCCTTTTTATGTCCCTGGAACATTACTTGGGATGGAGTAATTCAATAAATATTTGTATAGTTAGTTATTTGTCTTTACAGGTCACTTATAGTCGGAAACGGCCCAATACCCTAGGACCAGAATGAGATGCCAAGGGAGTACGAGAGGACCCCATCATACTACAGTGACCAAGCCTTGCTCCAACATTCTGGACACATTTTAACGGGTCGAGTGAGGGGGTAGATGAACCATTATTACATTTCATACAAGTGATTGACATACCTAGTGGAAAATCAGGCCCTATTTTTAAACAAGTTGTTCTATTCGTTTATCCCATAAATATTTACTGAAAAACCTACTACGTGCCAGGCACTTGCTAAGTATTAGAAAGAAAACCACCAATAAGTGTTCACTAAATCAGTAACCACTTATTAAATGACCTTTCTTCAAATGATGATATTCTAATGATTAGCATGAAGGAAACCAAATAAATTAACAAACGGAAATGGTAGTTATTTTGAGTTGGGCCTCAAGAATTCAAGCACACATGAAACATTTTCCAGCAGGCAAATCGTTAGTGTGTGGTTGTTATGTTAGGATTGGAGAGCCCTGATGCACGTCACTAGTTCTGAAAGCTCCATTCCTAATAGGGCTCCATGCCTTAATTCTATGTATCCACTTCCCTGTCATCATCAGCCTTCTCCTTCAAATAATTGCTACTTTCATTTCTTCATTCATTTAAAAATCCTGTATTGAAATCTACTGCCCCCAACTAAGATAAGCCACTGGAGATATGGACGTATTAAAGAAGTTACTCAATCTAATTGAGAAATCAAATAACAATGGCATAGCCTCAGAGAACAAGTGGGAGGGCTCGCAGAAAGAACCTGGCAATGGATTAAGCAGGAAGCCAAGCAGGTTTGGGAAAAGGTGTGCCTGTAGGATGAGGTATTTAAATATGAATTAAACGTGAGCTACTGGGGCCTGGAAGTTGTGACAATTAGCTGTTGAACCAATGAAATAATTTACCAATAAAATCATTGGGACCAGAACCTTCTTTGGAGACAGCACTTAACTTACATTCAGTTCATTCCATGCTTACTGTTTAAGTTTTCTACTTCTTGCTGTGTCCATTTTAATAATCCTTCATTAAATGTGAGTCGCTATGCGTTGAAATTTTTTTTTAGCTTAAATTAAGTAGAGCATGCTTGTATAATTTCCAAATTTATATACTTCATATATTCCTTTCCTTTTTTACATTTTTTCTCATCTCTTTTTTCTCTCATCTCTTGATTGGATTTCTGTTTCCTAGAAGAGACATACTTTTTGAATATATTTATCACGTCCATTAACTTTTTCAGGTGTCATGGCTGAAGAAACAAATCCAGGGAAGCAATGCTCTGTTTTAATTCTCCCCCTCATTAAAAATGACCTAAATCACATGGAATTTTTTTCTCATAATCATATAAAAGTATACTATAAGGTATCAACCTATGGAGATAGTCATTAATTTCCAAAAGATACCAGTGTCTTGCGAACAGCAGTCTGTAAAGGGAAAGTCACGTTCATACCTCTAACAGGCTTAAGTAAATCAAAATGTCAGACTTACTCTTTTACTGGTAAATCCATGGCACAAAATTTGCTTCTTGGCAGAAAGCTGCATATCGAGCTCAGGTTGCAGAGAGAGCTGACATGTTCTGTTGGATGAACTTGTACTAGAATTACTGATAAACAAGAGCTATCTCCCGAACTTTGGGACTCAAACTGAACGACCCCAAGATCAAGAGTTGCATGCTCTAGCAACGGAGCCAGCCAGGCGCCCCAATCTCTTGAGCTGTTAAAAAGTGACCTGGAAGAAAGACATTCAGTATATTTCAGTGAAAGGAATATGATTTTGTTTACTACAGGAGACCATGTTTTTTTCCAGAGAAGTTAAGGAGGATAAAAGGACTGGAAGGCCCCCCTGTGAGAGGAAATGGAAGTGTAGAGGAGACTTTCCAGAAGCTGACCCAGGTTCCTGCCCTGACTCCACTGCTTACTGTGCTCACAGCTCCTCTAAGCCTTGCTCCTCAACTCTACCACGAGGAGAATACTCCCCACTCCAAAGGAGTCTGGTGAGAGTTAAGTAAGTTAAAATACGTAAACAGGTAACATAGAGGGTGTTCAGTTGATGGGAATCCTCTTTTCTCCCCCATCTTTCCCGAATGAGGAGGAAGACAATACTCAACCCATCAAGGCACCGTGAGTGACCCCATCTTTGTGCTCAACACACAGGAGGAGAACCCATCACTCAATCCTATTGATTTTTTTCTCCGAAACATCTCAAATTTCTGCCTCTCTCCACCTCAGTCTGGGGACTAATGAGTATCTTCCCAAAGAGAAGTTAATCCTGCACCATGCTTCTTAGATTCATTGGACTTGGTATTCAAGGGTAATAAGGTGAGCTGTTGAGGGTTTAATGCAACATAATAGAGAAAATTTACCAGAGTATTTTCAGTTGTTTTAGAAAAAGTATGCTCTGCCTGTTTTGGTGAGGGAAGACTCTGCTATTGCATTCTGAGTGGTTACTGCATTTCTAGATGCTGTAGGGAAAGCCGACACTTCTGTGATCTGGAGCCTACTACCTGAGCTTGCCTGCATTTTCCTGTCCATGAAGACTCATCAAGGAAAGGGGAAGAGAAAGAAAAGCTGGTTCTTATTCTAGGGCTGGGGAGAGCCTGCCCTGTGAGGTGGGTGGGAGTTCGAGAGAGACACCACCTTAAGGAGAAAAGACAAAACAGGTGCCCCGAATGGAGTTGCCATGGAAGAGGGGGGCAGGAATGCTCTGCCCAGTGGCCTCCAAGCACACACTTTGAGTCGGGCACGGCTGGGTGACTGCTGGGCTGGGGTGGAGAGTCAGGCGGGAACAGATATTAAGCGTTGAGCTGCAGAACTTTGGGAACATAGTAAAGGTGGTGGCAGCCTAGGTTAAGCCTGTAGAGCTGTCCACCTCGGAATCAACTGCTGGAGCCCGGGCAGCCCAGCCCCTGGAGCAGCAGCCAGCCAGGGCAGAGCGAACATCCGAGGCCCCTCCCTCAGTTCCTGGGCCAATAAACCCCAGACTCTAAGGGCAAACCCAAGGGAGAGGGTACAGCCCCCCTGACATACACGGGGTTATTCTTACTGCCAACGTACCATCTTTCCACTACAGTTGCTGCCAAACTACTTGTTTTTTTGTTTTTTTGTTTTTTTTTTTCCCAGAAGCCACTGAGCACTCTCCATGGTG
Source organism: Potos flavus (assembly GCA_028534135.1). NCBI lineage: Eukaryota > Metazoa > Chordata > Mammalia > Carnivora > Procyonidae > Potos > Potos flavus. The sequence continues at coordinate 15,772,206 of CM052895.1, read as the reverse complement.
ACAAGTCAACCTGAAGAGACACCTCCAGCCTGGAGAGGCAAACCAGAGAGAAGCAAAGGGCGAGAGACAGAGCCCTAACTAAAGATGCTGCTCTGAGTCTCTGCTTTCACAGAGTCCCTCGACTCAGCTGTCTTCCTGGCCTTCCGTCCTCTGTTTGCCAGCTCTGGGTTCTATTCCTGCCACTGACAAATGGCTAATTAATGTAAAAGGAAAACCGTGAGGAATTTGGAGGGGAGGCCATTATTTGAGTTCACAGCTGGCGTGAGGGGAGAGGGAATTAGGCGTGAGCTGTGGGGTGGGCATGAAGGACAAAGGCAGCCATAAAGAAGGGAGGGTTATCCTGAGAAGCAGCGGATGTGAAGGGGAGGAATTTCACTCAGAAGAGATTTGGCAGGAGTCCGGTAGGGTTTAACAAACTCGCCAGGCGATTCTGAAGCACACCACTGTTCTAGCTGGTGTTTCAATTCATAATACACCTGTGCTTCGTGACTATCAACTTTCTGAAAAAAGCCCATGTGTGAAATCAATAACACTGAACTCACAGGTGCATAGACAGTAAACAAAGGATTACCTTCACTGATGGGAAAGTCACAGACTACCATGTGTGAAATCAACAATATTCAAAATATTCAATAACAAAATCAATAACAATAACAATAGCCCATGTGTGAAATCAATAACACTGAACTCACAGGTGCACAGACAGTAAACAAAGGATTATCTTCACTGATGGGAAAGTCACAGACTACCTCAAGGATGTAGGGTATACCTTTGAGATTGGTACCATGTAACTCAGAGATGTGGATTATGATCAAAGGGTTTTAAAATTCAGAGAAAAAAATTCCATTCTTCACCATCCACTGTTTCCTAGAAGGAAGTATGAGAGCAAGACTTTTAGCCATGAAGAAGCCAATCTTTCACAATCCTTGAATCTTTCTTGGAGCCTAACTTTCCATCCTCCCCTACCTCCTTTCCCAAATCATCCCTGTCTTTTAAATTTCTTAACTAGTTAAGTTTCTTAGGAACTCGAAGGAGAATTGTCTAGACTTAAGCAAAAATGCTGAGCGGTTAAAATAAAAATAACCTGTGGCTTATTGGTCATTCAGATAAACTCCTCTAGCGCCCTTTTGAAACTGTGACTACCTCCTTCAAAAATGGCTGGCTTGGGGGCTAAATGTACATCTAAAAAAGTAAAATTGTTTCTCACAGAAGTAGTTGTTAATATGCCTTGATGTGTACCATACGTAAATCAAAAACTCTGCCTGCTTCATTTTACAACTTTTCTGGTTTATCCGTGATTAGAGACAGAAGACCTAAAACGACCCTGTAAATGGCTACCCTTTAGACTGGGTCAGCGAACGCTTCTAGGACAGAGTCTCCATGTTTCTCTCCCCATCCCCAAAGTGGCAGCAGTCACCTAATGAGATTCTGACCAGTACCGAGTCCCGGGCCTCTCTGTGTTCAGTGTCCACGGATCACTGATCCTATGCTGTGGATCAAAAAAGCACATTTTCCTTTGCAGCTGTGGTCGGAACATCTTGCTAATTTGCATTCATACCTGAGAAGAGTGGAACAAAGGATATGTGTGGACACAATGCTAGATTTTTGGGGATGAGTTCCTGATCTAGGAGTAGAGCAGGCACAAGTAAGGCTGCATAACCGGGTGGGTGGGTGGGGGTGGGGGGGACCAATTCAGAGGCCTTCACATTTTCCCTAGAACAATACTTGCTCACTCCTGTCTAACACAAAATTCAAGGGTAGATTCAAGAAGAGAAAATGGGCTTAAGTTCTTAATGCTATTTAATAGCTTACCCAAAATGCCTATCACGTGTGAAAGAGGTCTCTGACCACAGCCGCCGGATTCCATAAAGAGCAACAGGACTTAGACCTTTGGGTATTTTAGTTGTCTACAAAAACAAGTATATCGAGTTGGTTAACCCACCAACACATTCTGGGTATCTACTACCTAAACTAGCTAAACTAAACGGTACTTTCTGGTGAGTGTTTCCCAGGATTTGTGCCATCTTTACCCAAACAGTCAAGCATTAAACTACCACCTATTTCCTGGTGAAGGAACAAAACATACCTGCTGGCTGGAAGGTGAACTCCATCCCTGTTTTGAAAGCGGGTGGATGCTCTGATACTAGAAAATGCCACATTCATTCAAAGGCCACATGCCTTTGAATTCTTTTTTTTAACACTCCAAAGAAGTCACTAGTCTGAACAGTAGATTATTGGAAAATAAGCAAGAAGCAAAGAACATGCAATGGACACTTACATTTGGTTTCAGATCTGTTAAGCCAACCTGTACCCAAACTATTTCTCAATGGAGTTCACATTACCTGAGCACACACTCGCTGGCAATATTGGATGACTAGTAGGGAAAAGCCAGTCTCTCCGCCCTCTCAGTTATGGACCAGGCAGCAGTGAGTGCATAACAGAGATATCCCTGGAGATGAAAGATCCGGGCTCTGGGCCAACATTCTTCACTGATTTACCACATGATCTCGGGAAATTCCCTACATGCTTCAAGTTGCTTTCCCAAGAGTAAGAGAGAAAATTAACTGTCTGCGTATATAACACACTTACTATAACATTCAAAGGAGAAAGTGAAAATGTTTTATAAAACTGTACGTTAGCTTAGCCAAAAATCTTCTGAAGACAAGACATAGACTATGGATCCACTTTCGTCTAAAAATAACTTAAAAAGAATTAGAAAAGTAAAATCACTTTTTTAAGAAAATCACAATGAGCTGCATCTTCTATGGTTCAGTCACACTGTCAAGTATCAATAGTGATTATTTCAAAGGCTTAGGGATAGTGCACAATATCAAACAACTTTCTAACGTATGAATTTTAAAGGTAAAAGCCACTAAACATCGTGAAAAAACAGTTACATAAATGAGGGTACATCACAAAGTTGCCAAAGATTAATAAAACAGATAAAATAGAAGAGTAGACATTAAATAGTTTTAATGAATCCACTTCCTTTATTGCAGTAACCTCTGTACAAAGCAGCAACTGCAATACTCAACGTTAAAACATTAGAAAAGCATTTGTGTGACAGTTATAGTACAGTATTATCAAAATATTACATTTTCAAACTTAGTAGATAAACATCCACCAGAGCTCAAATCTTTAAATTATTTCCATAGTCTTTAAAAATAGGTAATGTCAGAAAGCATATAAAAAGAATGTAAAAGGAAACCTAAAATACAAATGAAATAATGTAACAAATAAATATCTGATTTAATTAACCGTTAATCATCAGCTTAACACCACCATTCTCTCTAAACCCAATGAGTATTTACCTCTAGGAATAATGAACTGTCAAATGCCATTGCATATTTATTTCCAAGTTATCACCCATGATTAGAACTAAATTTGGCATTAAAATAATCAAATTCAGCATAAACAAAATAAACTAGAATAGCTTCAACACTAGCTAGCATCTCTAAGAATTGCTGAAATTTATTAGAGTACTACAACCACCTTGAAAATTTTGACCTGGTGTCTAGTGTTAAGTAAAAGTAATGCATTTTCTTTTTTAAGTGAAAAGCTTCTTACATTATTTCACAGACAATATTACCCTCCCCCCATTATGCATATTTAGATATATTTTATGTACTTTATACACATATGTATGATGCATGACATTTGGTTCCTGCAGTACAGATCACAATGATGGTTTCCTGAATGGGAAATATTAAAAAAAAAAAAAAATTAAGTGTACCTGTGCACATTTCAAGATAGCAGCACTCAGTTCATGCCCTATTATCCATTTAAAAAGTTCACACACGGTATTGTTTACTGAATATATGACATTTCTACTGTCTTCCCCCAAAACACTATAAAACCTGCAATAAAGGGAACAATGCTGTGAGTTATAATGTAGGGAAAAAAAAAACCTAGAAAAACAATTATTTCATTTTAACATTCTGAATTCAAATTATCAGATCTCCACTTTTCATTTCGTTTATGCTCACGCAGCAAAAATACTGCACTACTGACAAGAGTAGTGATTTTAACAATATCTACCAAGATTCATGAAAATCTGCATATATTCTTCACCACCAAAACTTATACCAACGAACTCACTGAACAGTAGAGGATGTGCTCTCCATTTCTCACTGAACAGTAACTGTGCGAAGTTACATGCCCTTCAAATGATCACCTTTGTTCCCCGTGAATCCTGTATCTTTCAATCTAATTTTGAACTTATGTTTACTGAAACCAAAAAATGTTAATCGAATGACTCTTGATCACTTTAAAATGCAAAAAACCAGCAACATAAATGTCATTATATATACACATATGCATCTGTGTATGCATATACACATACATACACACATACAGATATGTAGACATATATCCCTTGAAATGTTTTTAGGAAATCCTTCCTTGAATAAAAAATGAAAAACTTCACATTAATTGTATATAAAGCTTTTAGTGACAGTACGTATGCACTGTCAAATTGTACTAGTAGACTATGATGTCAAAACAGACATTCCAAAAGCACAAACTGGCAGTTTTTCTTAACACAAAAGTTTTAAAGTATTAAGAATGGATTAAATTTAAATGTTCAGAATAATCTGTTCAAACCTGAGTATATTAATTAAGACTGAGTGTACTTGACAATTGAATGAATTAAGCCTAAAAACATTTCACTAAGAAACCAGTGGTCCATTTAACCATTTGATGAAACACTAAATATTTTAATGATTTATAAAGGATGTGTATAGTGGAATTCCACACATTGTTTATTGAAATATTCTACTTAATGACATTGCTTTGTCTAATTTTCCTCAAGAAAAATCTTTTAGCATTTCTTAAAAGTCCCTCAAGATTTGAGGAAAACTATAAATTAGGACAGATCTCTCTTCTAATAGATACAAATGATTTTGAGGACTTTGGTCTAAAGTATGACAACACGGGATTTTTCAGCATGGTATACAGAGGTACTGAATAAATCTTCAACCTTCCCTAAGATTTCAAATAAAAATACAAATAACAGCCAATTAGAGAAAAAAAAGAGAAAGGTTTATTGGGTCTTTTTTCCCTAGATCTACATTTTATACATACCCATACAAACCTAACCTTGCGGTCACTTTTTGGCTACCATTTTTTGTTTGTTTGTTTTGGGGTTTTTTTGCATTTTTCGTTAACTTGCCCTAATTCTCACTTTTAGTATCTAACAGATACCTTTATAAAAGTAATAGAAAACATACAGTACTCAACACTAATTGGTCAATGGAAGAAGAAAAGCAGTGTCCATTTCATTTTAAGGTGGGAGAGACCAGAAACGAAAATAACAGCTGAAGGCAAAATTTGACATTCTATAAATTTATAAAAGAGGATATATGGATGAAATTTGGTTAATTTCAGAAGGCACCTCAAGGCTAAAGGCTTTTTGTACTCCTTTCATCAATCACAAAATAACACACTTTTATTGCTATTCAAGTAGCAAAGAAAAACTTTACTCTCGTGAGCTTCAGTCCAACAATAAGGAATCATCATCATTCATTAGGATTGAAATACAGAACTGACTAAAACTGAAGTCTCCATACACGTATCAGTGGAGCAACTTCCCTGTGTGCTTTCAAATTAATGAAAAAGTGAAAGAAAAGTCACAGTTCGCCATTGTGATGTTAATGTGTCATTGAAGATTTCAGTGACTTCACTAGGCACTCAAGTACCATCTGGAGGGCTGTCCACTGTATGGGGCCTTTAGGAATAGAAGGTAAGGACACTCTGATGATTCCCACGGACTAGGAGAATTGGGGGTAGGTCCTTCGATAGAGCTTCTAACCAAGCCATATAGAGAGCACTAGACACAGCACCTTTCCGGGCAACTGGCAGACTCCTGGTATCAAAAGAGAAAGGAAGTTAGGCCACGCATTTAAGTCGAGAAAAATAAACTGTAATAAAAAGTATATATTGAGTCACTAATAACCGTAACTAGAAACTACAGTGGTTACAGGCAAATTGCGAACATGGTGTTAACAATGACTATACTCGTATCACTATTCCCCCTTTTTCATGTTTGAACAAAAGATTTTTAAAAATTCATCTAATAAGAACAGAAATGAGTATTTCTATAAACTGCAACACATTTGGTATCTAACATTAAACCTCCCATTTCTCCTTCTTCAATAAGGATAGAATTCTTCTAGGAGAAAGGGATGTTTCTACCTAAATTAAGAAAGCAGAAACCACAGATGGGTAAATGAGATTCGAACATAATTAATTCTACATATTAATTTTCAACTTCTCCTATCTTTCTGGGCTTTCTTTCATTTTTATCTGTAGACAGTGGTAGTAGTAACCAGCTGCTCTAAGGAGTGTTTCTAGATTTCTATGTTTTAACATATTCCATTGCAGATGACTGATCAGTAGCAGCAAAACTTGAAATTTCCTGCTGTATCCTGCTGTATTGTTTATGTTAATCAAAATAACAATCCTTTGGTATTACTTTATTTCATCGTTTGCCCCATTTTTGGATGCCTGAATTTTTTTTTTTTTTTTAAACCTATTTAAGGACCCTGGCTCCATGGTGGAGAACATTTGGGTTCAAGTAATATGTAGCTAATCTGACTCAGTGAAAGAAAAGCCAGATAGCATCTAGATCCAATAGAGGACAGAATGTCCGTCTGTACCGTTTGTGTGTGGGAACACAGGGGTGCAGACGTAGACAGGAACCGCTTTTTAAATTTCATCCCCAAGATAACTTGATGGTATTGTTTCTATAAGGATGTTAGCCGGGGTCCAAATTTTCTTTAAGATTTTTTTTTTTATTATTATCTGAAGTACAATCTACCCCCACAAGGTAGAGTGTGAACTCACAACCCCAACATCAAGAGTCAAATGCTCTCACTGAACCAGCCAGGTGTCCCACACCTCACCCTGGGGTCTGAATTTTAACTTGAGGCCCTCATACCCCACAAGGGCTTAATGGCTATGCTGCAGTGTCCTTCAAGCCAAGGAATTTTTAAAAGGTGGGAAAAAAGGTAAAGGAAAAATTCCAGAATAAACTATCATGATAGAAGAATTACTTAGATTCATATACACTTAAGGTTAAGATTTTCTTTCCTCCCCCCTTAAATGATTTCTCCATATGCCTAAAGCATAGTATATTAACAAAAGTTTGTTTTTTCTTCCTTATAACTGTTAAGTCATTACTGAGGTTTATGTAGGTACGAACTTGGTATGGAAATTGATCCTATTTTGCATCATCATAAAATGAACGCTCAAGAAAATCTTAGTATAGACAGTACTTACATCACAATGATATTAGCTGTACTTGAATGTTCCTTTAATAGTTCATTTAACCTGATCTGCCGGTAGGTCTGAAAAGAAACAGGACAAAGTCATTCCTGGACCATTTGAAAAGCGGAATTCAGTGTAGTTCATAGAACTATAAGCAAACAAAAAGAAACCAAAAGAATTTTGCTGTAATAAGAATATCTATCCCTTAATTTAGAAAAGAACTGATGATTTATACACACTGTTCACATACAAATCCAGCTTAGAGGAGACTGAATTCACACACCTGATTCCTCCCATAACAAATGACAGTTCTTGATTCTTACGTCTTCCTTATTTTTTTAAAAAAATCAATGGAATATTAAGAAAAAGAAAGCAGAGGAGACAGAATACCTTGGTTTTATAGAGTTCAAGCTCATTGTCTGTTATTCGCCATGGTTCGTCTTCTTTCATTTTATCTGCAATATCTTGTTCTTTGTCATCTTCATGAAGTCTGTAGGGCTCAATCATTTCATCAAACGCTACAATACTTAAAAAAAAAAAAAAAAACCCAGAAAGATTACTGACAATTAACCTCAATTTGAATTCCTTAACACTAAGATCTTGAATGTTAAATTAGTACTTGAGAAGTTAGTGTTTTCCATCTATTATGCTCCTCCCCATACTCTAATTTATAATTTAGCAATCACTTTGGCAACTTATTTAGAAGACAGCAAACCCTAGTTTCTCAAACTGGTAAGAAATTTAGAACTGGATTCACAATAATAGAATTGCAATTTCAACTGCTCACACTCACCTCTCTGTATTTACCCCCCTGCTCCTATGCCCACCCCCCTCAACCTACATACATTTTCATCACAGTAGCTAACATGATCCTTTTGAGCAATATGTCAAATTGTATTGCTCCTTTACTCAAAATACTCAAAGGCTTTCCTAGTTGAAGTACCAACGAATAAAAAGAGGAGTAGTAATAGAAAAGGTACTAGAATATTCTGAAGAGAGAAGTGGGCAGATATTGAACATTTAAGAAGATGCAGAATTAATCTCTAGAACCAAAGATACTTAATAGGATAAAAGACAGTAAAAGAACATCAACAACATTCTAATCCTCTATGAATGTGAAAAACATTTTTCAGTATCAAGTCTCACACAAAGCGCCCTGTATATATTTTACAAAAGGAAATAAATCCTTCCCTGATCCTAACCTTACAAAGTGTACCTTGTTATTTTCTATTTAATTCTTTATACAAGCTTCATCGTTTATTCAACATTTATTTGAGAATAACTAAAATGATGTCTGGCAGTATAAATATGCACATAATTATAATATCCTCTATGTGCCATTTTCAGGTAGACTATTCCATGAATAGACTTTTCTTTGACTCTTGAGAATTCTGAATGCAAGTATTCTAGGCAAATTCTTAGATTCTCCTATTTTAGTAATAAAGAAAAATAGTAAAAAGTAACACATAACATGGAGTAGGGATTGAGTGGTGGTAATGAATACAGGCACAAATAATGGAAATTTAAAGAATGATGTGGAATTTCTGTGGCATTAGGATTTTCGGAAATTATTTATACAACAGTAGTTGAATTCTCTGAAAACTGAAAGCCCTTTAGAGTTACTCTGGTATCTGCTATAGGCATGCCAACCATCAGTGCCAGATTAAAAAGAGTTGACTTAAAAAATAAATAAATAAATAAATAAATAAAAATAAAAAAATAAAAAGAGTTGACTTCACATGTAATTAACAGCAGGCAAAACCCCAGATAATTAGCTTAAGTTGAATGATCTGCTACTGGAATATCTGAGTAGGTCATCCATAAAAGAATCAGAAATCTGTACAGAGTAATTTATGCAACAACTTACTTTTCTTTCTTTGGTTTAGTATTAATATCTCCTAAGACCATGATATCGGAGAAGTCTATCCGGAACTTGCTAAGCAAAGTAGCCATCCTAAAACAAAAATGAACAGTATTGAGATACATGAAAGCTATATGTAAGTATTTTTATACTATTCGGGCTGAATCAGTGTATCTGAAGCAGCATGATTTACAGGAAAACTGTGTCAGGTGCTAGACAAAGTCCATCTGAATTAATTTACATGGTATATTCAACTAAATAGACATTTAAATTTCCTGAGTAGAGACTCCTGTTACATTCTTTTACTTTCTCTGAATCTCATCTTAGTATCCAATAATGAATGGGTAGAGGAAGACATTAATAATGAAATCTGAATGGCAACTGGTTTTTAAATTTAATTTTTGTCACGGGGAGTGAGAGAAACAGACCTCCAGTTACAGAGCAAACAAGCCGTGAGACTGGAAGGTACAGCCCGGGGACCAGAGTCCAGGGTATTTACTAGTGCTGTACAGTGGCCGGCCGCAGCCCCACCTGCGGGGAGCACAGCAGGCCACACGGAGATCCTGAATCGCCACGCTGTCCCATCAGCAACTAATGGAACACCGTGCATCAGCTCTACTTCAATAAAGACTTTTTTAGACAAAGTATACTGGTAAGTATATGGATTTCAGCAAAAACTAGTAAACACTTGTAGGTTTAATTATTTTGGGATTATTCTTCCATCCATGAAGAATGCTTATCTCAAGGTCTAAACAGGACTTCTTTGGGGCCAAACTAAAGCTATAACAGATGGCAAATGAAGTTCACAGAATTTCTGAGGTGGGGGGATGGGGACAGACATGAAAAAGGGGCTCCAATAAGCCTCTGAGTTTTCAGTAAAGAAATCCCTTTTCAGAGGCATAGTTGGCAGTGAAGCCTTGGTGACAACAGTAGAAAAGTGGAAGGAAAAGCAGTTAGCAAAACAGGATTCTATCTTTAATAATATGAGTTTTCTAAATTAAGATATTAGAAAACAGACTGGTTACAGGTTTAACTTTTAAATTATTTCTAGTATTTCTTGCACACTTCACTGTTTGAGATGAGTTGACACTTCGCTGAATTCCAGTATAAACTGACTACGTGTGTATGTGTCAGGGCCCACAAAACTCAAATCTAAGACACGAAAATAAATATAAAACGAGCCCCAGAATGCAATGAGTGGCACCAAGTATGTTGTTTTTCAGGAAGAAAGGGTAACAACTGATGGGGAGACAAGGATTAAAAAAAAAAATGAGGGAAGGTGTTATGAAGAAAGTGATAGCAATGCTGGATATGAAAGGATGGAGTGTTTCCACAGAGAAGGGAGGGCAAGTGAAGAGCTATTTCTAGCAGAGATGAGGAAAGAGTAGGAAGGAGTACACGTCTGAAATGGCATGCCTGTCTAGGGCAGGTGCAGAATTGTAAAATAGAAGTATAAGGCAGAGTTGGGGGAACAGGGCAAACTTTCTATGGCACGTAACAGAGACGGAATTGAAAGTACTTTGGGCAGAGGAATCATATGACCAGAGCTCTGGTTTCCGAATGTGAACTCAGGAGCAATGTGTACAATCAGGCTGAAAAGGTCTGAGATAAGACATGGGGTACTTAGCGAAGCACTGGAATCAGAGCTAGAATAGGACAGCACAGCGGAAAAAAGACAATGGGTGACAATGGCATCCTGTGTTTCTGTTGTCTTCACGTTTACAAAATGTATCTCATGTGTAAATATGTAATTTGGGGGCACATCCCCTGATTTTGTTTTAGAAAGATGCTTAACATTCTAATGCTCCAAGTTTTTAATACTTTCTATAATGTCAACACGGGAAAAAATAATATCACTACCAGTAACATAGTTACTAATAATATAATATAGTAATTAAAAATAATATCAACATCAGTAACAGTAACAGTATCAGTAACACTAAGTACCTACAACTCAAACATGAAGATTAAGTTAAAGAGAATGCGGTTTTATTCATTTAACTAGAATTTTTAGTTTCAGTATAGAACAGGGCAACATGACTGACATTTTCTGGATTGTCTCTGTTTTATCCTATCAAATACATACTGTAATAATGAGATAGATACTGTAATAACATAAATGCTCTTCAATTTAATAGACTTACGCTCTCCGGTCATGGTCTATTCGATTTATTTTCCCACCAATGAATACTCTGATTTTACAGTCTTTCCACTTTTTCTTGGTAGTCAGAAGATAAGGTATCAATAAAGTCAAACCTGAATCATAAAAATATAAAAAATCATTTACTATATGCTAATGTTTCAATTAAGAACTTTTAAGTCACTCTAATCTTTAAAAACATGCTTACTACAACTCCATATTAAAAAAAATTTTTCTTTCCGTCCTTCCTTAATAATTCAGTCAAAAAGCCATGAGGTAGGCCTGAACAAAGAGGAAAGTCCATGGAGTCGGGCCCATGTGAGGAAGGCAGTGAGGTGGGGAAGAATGGCCTGGCAGAGTCAGGAGATCAGTCACATACAGGAGGAATGAGGAAATGAGAGAATTCCCTGAACATAATGGGAGCCAGGTTTCTCACTGAAATGAGAAATACAAGAAGGGAGAAGCTGGACTAAAGCCTGCAGTGTTGAAGTGGAATTGGTTTTCCGTCTATACCTACAGGTACAAACATATACATGTGTGTTTCTGAGACCCGTCCACTGAGAGGGCCGGGGGAACAGGGACACCCTAGTAGCAACAAGCATAATTAATGCCAGGATCATTGTTCCTAAATACTATTCTCCACTAAAAGCAACCGGGCTCCTTGCGTAGACGGTGATTCAATGGCTGGTGCAGGCAAAGTACTAAAGTGAGCCTAGAACATCTCATTATATCAGAAAATAAAAAATGACTGGGAAATGCAAAATGGACATACAAGTTGGCCTCCAGAGGGTCTTGCGGGCCAAATACGGGAACAATGTGAACACCAATACAAATCATGAGAATGACAAATCATCTCCTACTGAATACAATGGGAATCAATGAATCCACAAGTATAGAAAAAAGGAGAAGGCTTCTTCCTTACAGTAAAATGCCAACTAATAAATGAGGAAGAATTAATGGGATTGGAAAATCATCATGTGGCAACCACAAACACACCACACCAACAATAACAAGAGGCAAAACCATCAACGGATGCTAAAAATGGTGGGTGGTAAAAGTTGCAGTAACAATGGTCTATTTACATAACCCCTAAGTGTCTTCCCATCCCCTCATACGGGTAATTACACAAAGGGAACAGTCACTTTTCATTCTAAAGATCTAGTGAAAACCACCTTAGTGAGTGGTCAAGGTCAACCTCACCAGTGATGAAGCAAATCCACATCATGTGCCCCGGATGAGATGTAAACAAAAGAGCAAAGCATCACTTCTGTGAGATTTCTACCAAAATGACACAACTTGAACCAATTACAAAGAAAGATCAAATGGTACTTCAAATCTAGTGACATTCTAAAAATGGTCAGTCACATTAAAAAAAAAAAAAATTAATGTCATGAGCTCAGGGAAGAACCAGTCAACTTCCACAGTGAACGATACTGAAGAGAGAACAATTAAGCCTGACACCTGATTCTGAAATCAATCCTGTTGCTTTGGGAAATGTTGTCTATGCATGAAGCATACATGCCATTTCTCAGTACTATTTCCACAACTTCAGCATATAGCATATGTAAAATTGCTAAAAAACGTATTAACAATCTTACCTCCATCATCAAAAAGCCACCAGACATCAATAGTATTCTTTCCTTGTTTTTTCTGAAACTGTGTACTCGCTTCAAGAAGCTTTTGGTCAGCTACATTTAAGGGTACAGCAGGGCCTTTGGATTCTAAAGGATTAACCAGAAAAATAAGATGTAAGGGAGATAAATATTCAATTCCCTTTTGCTGAATTCCTACAGTTTCCTAACTTTTGTGTATTTAAATGTTTATAATGCAGATAGTTGTATATGGAGTCCATCACAGCTTTCAGTTGTTTAAAATTTAAATGTACTTAAAAATAAAATAAAATTTAAATGTACTTAAAAAAATGGTGACAGATAAACATATCTTTACAAGAGCTAAATTATTTACACTTATTTTTTACAAGAATTATTTACAAGAGCCAAATTATCTTGCCTAATTTCAAATATTTTGAAGCACTGTAAACGAAAGAGAATCATAAATACCAATCAAGAAAGTTATAACTGACTGCTAGATTTTCATTTTTGAGAAGCCATCTTAGGCTAACCAGACAAATTAAGTTTATGCCTATGCTGTGACCGCATTTCTTTTGTAATGTGGTTCCTCAATAGTATAAAGATCAAAAACATTTCTTACACATAATGTTGTTATCAATAATATAAAAGACAGAAGGAAGTGGAAGACAAATGAATACAATCTAACGATTCTCACAGTGAAACCTCCAAGTCTAAGGAAGGACACCCACATCTTGACCTAACTTGTCCCCTCGGTATGTGATGCTCAAAGAAAAAGCCATGTAACGACACATCTTTCTTTGAAGCACAGAAAGATGGTAGGAACTCCTTGGAAGGGCACCATCGGCTGCAGGTCTCAGGAACAAAATACCAGGGAGTTCCTATTTATATTTCCAGGAATTAAAAAATTAAAAAAAAAAAATCAGCACTGACTCTATGAGCAAGCAAATGACTATTATGAGACTCCTACACTAAATTTTCATGAGCAGGGATCCACAGGTGGAAACCTGCTCACGTCTGCAGGATGTGTCCTTCACTTCTCATGCTGCCACGATGCACGCAAACATGACGAATGATTTTGCATGATGACATAGTATGGCTGCCAAACCACACTACTCCGTAACTCTCACCTCTATCTCCTTCTCATTAAAGTCATGCACGGGGACATGACTGTGTATCTCCCAAACGCAGCAGGGCTGTGAGAAATATTGTAATTTTTGAAATGAAAAATATATTAGTATCAAAATTAAGGGCTTGGCTGGGTACAACTGATGGTAAAGAATGCAAGTGACACTGGCAAAGAGACCCATTTCAGTGTCTCTGCTTACCATCTGAACCATGCAGTTTAAATTAAAAAAACTAATATTGACATTCAGGGTTTGAGCATTTCAGAAATGCTGTGATGATTTAAAGTAATTTGTCTTTGATGTAATACCTTTCCCTGGGATGATTTAACTTTTTTAGGTGAACTAAAGATGATTTTTTTCCTAATCTGCATTCAATAAATAACTGTAACATCACCTTGCCATGGAGATAAAAACTCAGGTAAAAAAATAAAACAGCAGAGTTGGAGTTAAAGAGTTAACAGTATGAAAGGGGGATTAAAATAAAATGATGAAAAATGCCTGCCTTTTTTCAACAGTGGTTGAGTTGGAGTCTTGCCATCCTCTTCCTCATCTAGATTATGTTTAAAAAACACAAAATATAAGTTAATTGCCTTTATATTAATAAAATAATGAAAATGTAAATAGAGCACATTTATAAACAAAGCACAGTATGAAGAGACAGTCTCTGAAAAATAATCAAGACTGAAGATAGATATTTTCTACACTGAGGGTTGAGGATTTTTAAAAGCAAACATATTTTTAGAACCCCTCCAAGAGGGCCACTGATTAACACTCACCCCTAAATTTTATTCCTGTAAAACTGATAAAAACTTCAGCAGGGTTTTTAAACTTTTAAACTTTCATACTTGAAATCGGTTGAAAAGATTCTGAATGGCTTACAGAATAGGAATATGACATTAAAAACTGACATTGCAGATAAGACATAACTTTTCATCAGTGCCACTGCATCACTGTGCAAATGACTGAAAAGTAATTTTAGAAACATATAATAGATATTTGGTATTTGTAAAAAGTAATCACTTGAAATAATAAGGAATTTAATCAGAGATAGTCTTTGGTTTATATAAAATACCAGGTTATACAGGTCTACATAGATTTATATATATATAAAATATAAGCATATCTATGTGTTTATGCATATACATATATATATGTATGCATGTACTGGTCCATCTATATTTCAGTATGTGTAAGTATTTTCTTGGAGTTAACAGTTTTCCTAATCTCAGTTTTTTCCTTCATATAAGCTTCTTTTAGTTGTTTGAGGCATAGAGAACTCCTGACTTGGACAGGAAAAGAGTTCACTCCTCTTCAGTCACGGGCTCCCAAGATTCCAGTATTATTACCTTTGACTCTTTTACTGGCTGTGAGAGCTTGAACTAGTTAACTCCTCACCTTCCTTGTTAGTAAGAAGGGTGAAGGATACCTACCTCTTCAGATCGTTATGCTGCAAGCATGAAAGCACTCATCTCAGTGCCTAGCACAAAATACTCTGTGTGCCCCAATAACCAAGACAGACATACCAAACATCTAGGATTATATAGTAATTACACTAGAATGTTTTTAATATTCTGAAGACTTTTCACATCATATAAACTTTCCTACAATTTCTATGCTAATTTTGAAAAGAACTGGCTAGAGAGAAAATAAACACAAAATAAAATGAATGCTATTTTTGAACTCTAATTTCTTATGCCTGTGATAGAACAAGAAACATTTCAATGATTACATTTTATTTTATAGCATTAAACATTATTGTTCTTATAAAGTAGGTATTTGATACTATCTGTCTTTGATGATAATGAAAGTATATGGGCACACTGTGTATTCATTGCAAAGAGCTCAAAAAATGTCAAGGAAATGCTGACACTTAAAAATGTCTTACACTAAGGTATTTAAAGGTATTAAAGGTATTTACATTTTTGTAATAAAAAGGTGAGTAGTTTCCCACTCTGTAAGAATAGTGATTTCACAAGACTGTGACACGCAGTCATGAGCTAACGTATGGATAATGCCCACTGTAATGTGGGAGGCACAGAGTAGATGCCTGATGATTACTCACTACTGCTTCCTTTCCCATCATAGTTTTACCTATCAATTCCTAACAGATTCTGTAAAGAAAGGATCTGTTTTAGGAAAAAGAAAATGGCAGTAAAAATAAAAAGTTGGAGGAAATGAAAGCATGTATACTGTAAACTAAAAATAAATGCAGGAATGTACGAACAGTTATCAAATCTTTTATAGAGTTTTACAATGAAACAGGAAAAAAATTATAACTGATACAGCAAAGAACTTAAAGGGGAAATGGGTGTCAATTGAAGCCTCAACTACCACTACTCTAAGCATACAAGGTAAGCAAGGAACGAAATAAAAAGCAACCGCATAATCTGGAAAAGATCAATTTCAAAGAGACAGGATTTGTCCAAGGTAATCAATTTTCAGGAAAAGAATGGTAATTCTTTGATAGGACTCAAAAAAGTATGATATGGTTTGATGATTTACAGTGCAGATTTTCCTTGTGGTGTGCCAGCTGGGGCTAGGACAGATGGAGATACTGATCAGAGGTAGGAGAGTGAGGGTGGGAGAGTAAGATTTGGAAGTCATCCCTCTTTACGTCTCATAAACATGACATAGATAGATATATGGATGAAATTATCCAAAAGCCTCATGAGATTTAGAAAACTGTGTGGCTTAAAACCAGGGGTAACATGTCTGCAATCATGGCCTAACAGTTCAGTAACCAAATACCAACAGCTCATTTCTTCAGAGAGACTAAAATGAGGAATAAAATTGCATTTGATTTTTTATTACATGGTTTTACCTCAACAACTCCAGGTGCAGTAGATGTAAAAAATATTCTGAATTTCTTAACACATAAGTAAAATCCCTGGTATTTCAATATCTTGATTTATAGAAAAATTACGTAGATTATTTTTATCAATTTCAATCCTTTCAGGGTTATATTATGCTCTATTTCCTTACTCTCAAATTACCACATTTAACCTATGTTCAGATTTAACCTATACTTCAAGCTAAATTGTTCAAAGTATAAATAAAAACATACAAGAACATACAAGTGTGTAATTAATTGGCATGTTTTCTGTTCTACAATCTCCTTTAATAACTGTGAAATAGCTAGTCATTTCGTAGCCATCCATTTTACCTTATTAACTAGAAACGAGCAGTACTAATTAGAGAAGGGGTTACTTAATAAGACATGTTATAAAATAAAACTCATTTCTCCCAAAATTAAACATTACCCTGAAGAACATCTCTGAATAAAAATTACCTTTGTGTGTAACAGCTTTCTCATCAGATGGTTTTGAAGGATCTAAATCCGATTTTTTACTATACTCCATACTTAGTACCACATCCTTGACACCAGGAGATTTCTCTTGTGATGACAGTAATTCTTCTATGGACATGAAAGTAATCAAAATGTTATCTAAATCTTCTTTTAACCACTAATGAAAGCAACATAGTATAGTATTAAATGATAATTCATAGCAAAGTTTATTATGAAATAAGAAGTTTACAATAAGTGATTTCTTATGTGAACATATGTGATCATCTGTTTTGAAAGGACTATTCACTCAAATATCTTGAGCCATGGTTAAGCATCAGACATCTGAATCAGGTGCTGGGGAATTCGTAATGAGTGAGATTGAAGGAACTTAAGAATGTGGTAGACAAAAGAATGATGTATAAAATGTGAATGAGCTCTACTCTCAGTCATTTACACATGTAAAAATTATAAAATGTGACAAATGTTCATATACATGTAAGATGACAGGGAACACTGAAAAATTACACTCCGGACTAGAGAGCTGAAGCCAGAGGATGAGCTCATGGTAAAAGCACCATTTCTTCATTTTTATTTTTATTTTTTTTAAAGATTTTATTTATTTGAGAGAGAGAGAGAGAGAGAGCACAGACACGCACAAGTGGGGGAGGGGCAGAAGGAGAGGGCAGCCCAATGTGGGACTCCCTCCCAGGACTCAGATCATGGCCTGAGCTGAAGGCAGGTGCTTAACAGACTGAGCCACCCAGGTGCCCCTATTTCTTCATTTTTAAAGCACTTTTCTCATTTTCTTTCTTTTGGGAAAGAGTTAGTAAACAGTTAAATTCCACTATGAAAACATGCATCACAAAGACAGACACATACAAAAATGGACCATCCACACATAATCCTCATCACTGGTTTCTGTGTATCATGAGAAAGACCAAGAGAAACGACATTACCAGAGGTACCACCAACACTATGCTAAGAACTGCACAAGCTGTGTCCTTACAACAACCCTTATCAAGTAAGTACAATTTGGGGTGTTTTTTTTTTTTGTTTAAGTTTTATTTAAGCAGTCTCTACACCCAACATGGGGCTCGAACTCATGACCACAAGATCAAGAGTTGCACGCTTTTCTGACTGAGCCAGCCAGGTGCCCCAAGTGATCACGTCTGAAGAGATGAGGAAACAGAGGCTTGGAAGCTGACAGATATGCCCAGACTGTATGACTACTGTACTAAGGGAAAAAGGTGGGATTTTCAAAGGAGATCTGACTCCAAAGCCTCTGCTCTTAATCCTATACTGAACCAAACTTCTGTCTCCAAATCCTCATAATGAGTAACAAGACCTTCAAAACAATTTTCATAATAATTATAAACACTGAAAACATTTTCTTAAAGTTCTGGTCACATTCAAATCTCAGTAAATTACAGAACTATAAATATAATTTATTAGTCAAACTGTGATACTTCTGAAAGTGAAAGGGAACACTACTAATTATGCAGTGTTAACAGGTACCCTAAACCTCAACCACTCGTAGTGCAAGAGAGAACTGAAACAGGGTTTTGCAAGGCCTACTCCAGAGGAAAAAAATGCATTTTCAGCAAGCCATACTTTTGTGTTACATGGATAAAGACTTCAAAGAGTTCCTTTCAAAACTGCACAATACCCTTGAAATGGTGGGAGGAGGGGGAGGATTACAACTGTTTAAATACATAAACAGATGACAAAAGTTCATGATGTGCCTCTCAGCTATTTAGGCTTAGTTATTTTTGATGATTTAGTTAATTAATTGATAAGGTAAAATATTAGGTATGCAATTTTCTTCAGCTTATAATATTTGTTCGACTACTAGAAAATCAATAGAGGGCATGGAATTTTCCACAGTTTTTATTAAGGTGGGCAAAAGTAACCAGTACATGTTAATTAGATTTTAAGCTTATCTAAAAACATTTTTTTTTAAATGCTTTAAAAATTACATAGTTGGAGAAGAGATTAGTGTCAGGGATTAATGATGGGGGAAAGACAAAGTCTTTCAGGGCTTAATGGGGTAGCACAAGGGAGATTTTTGTGGCGATGGAACAGTTCCGTATCTTGAATGTCGTGATTATATGAATCGAGCACGTGTTACATGGCAGAGAACTACACACATGTTCATGCACACACGCACACACAAGTTAAGTAAAACCGATGAAATCTGAATAAGGCAGGTAAACTGTCCCAATGTCTATTTCCTGGTTATGACATATAATGATAGACACGCAAGATGTTACCATTGAGAGAAACGGATGAAGGGTACATAGGACCCGTCTACTATTTGTTTTTTAACTTCTTATGAATCTGTAATTATTTCAAAATGAAAAAGTTAAAAAAATGATTCATAATTCATAGGGTCTTATCTCAACACAGAGTAAATGATTTCACCAAGGATAACTGTGTAAAAAAAAGCATGACCTTCGAGAACATGAAAATGTCTGATGATTTAGCAGTCATTAACATTTTATCCTCTATTTTATTTATAACGTGTTTTTACAAATTTGGCCAATCTTAAACCATAACTAATGCTTGTTTCTCTTAAGCTTTAGATGATTTGGATTGAATTTTGTTCTCTCCATGAATAATCACCAGCCATCACCCAGGTTGGCACAAACTGGTGGAGCCAAACAGAGCTGATCTCCACATGCCATACAGTAAGTACATGATCGAACTGATGGCGAAGGTTGAAGCTACTGAAGAATAGGTGAGAATGATGTCGTTTTCTAACAAAGTCACTTCTGTTTTTAAAATAAAAAACTTATTCAAGCAAGATTTACCTTGTCCTTGAAGATGAGATATATCCAGACCCTCTTTTAGGCGGATAACCACTACTCCATATTGTATGTCAAAGGCGTCACTGTAAGAGGGGAAAAAAAATCAAAATCACAAACATTTTTGTGTCCTCCTCCGTAAAATGAAGGCAGTAAGAGATCTCTCTTTCAGCTTTAAATGTCTGACTTTTAAAATAAGCTTTTAAAATTACAGTGAGGGCCACATGATGTCGGTTTCAAATCCTATACCATTCCCTTTCCTTTTTTCTGTAATACTCTTAAAAACCACTTAAGTATAGATCTTTAGAGTACTGATACTCTACCTGTACTAGCCATTTAAGAGCAGTGCCTGTACTAATATCATATCCTATCAGAAACGAACTAAAATTATAGAAAAATAACATCAGTATTCCCACCACACTATTTAGGCTTATACCCTGAAAGTCAAGATAAATACATGAAGACAAAAGATATTCTACTAAAATGTGAACAGGTTGGAGAGTATAAAGGGATCACCTCTGAAAGGAGTCAGTGTATTTTTTTTTTTTAATTTTTGAGCCAGTGTATTTTAAAGCAATTCTTACATTTTTACAAAAGCGGTTTAATAAGTAGTCCAAAGATTTTATATGCATTTGCAGGCATGTATTCATATGTCCTTTCAAGTTTTTTAAACACAAAAGGGAGCACCCTATAACACACACAAAATACATTAAAACCTCAAAGACAATTCTAAAACCACATGTCAATGCTGGAAACTTTGTTGAGACGATGAATCGTGTAGATCCAATTCTTCTCAAATCTACTGCAAGAATTACAAATTCCTAAACCTCAGGTTGTTGCCCAGAGTGTAACAGGCTTAACTTTTACTTTTCATTATTATTTTTAATTGTGCAAACAAATATTCATTATATACAAAAAAGTGATACATAATCTATAGTTACATATAACAAAAAGAAAAGGCTAAAAGCTAAAAAAAAACCCACCAAATTTTGGTTCCTACTGACACTCAGAAAAACATGTATCACTGTAACAGGTCTTTTATCAGCGTTTAATTTTTTTAAAATGATGGAGAGACAATTTTGGCCTCATTCCTATAATGAATTAACTAAAGTCTAAAGAGATTCATTGGAAAAAGAAATTAATGGACATATTAACCTACCTCAGCTGTATACTGAAACACCTAACACTGGAAAAGATTAACTGTGAGTATTTAAAAAATAGTTAATAAGTCGCAATGAATTAAAATCGATTTGATTAAAGAAAAGCTAGCGAATATAGATTCCTGAGCTTACTTTGGATTAAAATAGCTAAATGTTTTTGCTATCAATCATAGTGATTTCTACAAGCTATATAATTTCTTTAAGCTACAAAAACTGATTTGGAGTTTCAGACCCTCCATGCTGTCACTAAGCACAGTAAATAAACGTCAATTGCTCAAAGTATTTTAAAACAACTAAAACTGAAGTGTCACAAGATAAAAGGATATGCAATATCACTGGTTTAAAACTGCCATCAATCGCCATGGCCCTGGAAACCAGAGAGCATTATTTTCCTATCTTTTCATTGCTGCCTGCTGTACAATACTCCGAGTAATACTTGACGCTCAAACATTCACTTCAGTTCCTGGAGTCAGAAAGACTCCTTTCTTTCAGTGTTCCCATATGAGCTACTACAACTAACAGTGTAAAAATTATTTACAAAAATGTCACTTTTTTCTATTTTCTATAATTATTCCATCTCACTGGTCTTTCATCTTGAGAAAGAAAAAGCATAGCCCACGGAGGATGGCCCACATGATTTAATCTTTCTTTTACACCGTCCTTCCTTTCCCAATTCCCATACATACAGAAGTACACAGGGCAGAATTAGAAAGTAGGATGAAATGAGGCTTACAAAATAGTAATAATCCCAAAGCTAATTAAGTCACGGCACCTGAAGAACCAGCAGAGCTTTAATTTTACTAAAAGCACTTAAGAATTATTTGGGAAAACGTATTCATTGTATACTTTACTAATCAATATAAAGAGACGTTTTAAATCTCTTTATAGGATTATGGCTGATCCTTCAAAGTTATTTTGAGGTAGCTATGAAAACAAAACTGTCCTATATGATACAGGTAAGTAATTATGTTTCCAGTGGGAGTTCCAGTAAGGGAAATAACTCTAGTGAGTTAAGGGTAATCAGGTCAAACTTCAGAGAAATAAGATTTGAATCTCATCATAAGAGCTACTTTGCCAAATACAAATTGTTTTTTTTTTTAAAAAGACAATTGTTTGCACATAAAGGGAATACTTTATAAGAATGAATGAACAGTTCTATTTTACCAGCAGCTGTAATAAGAAAACACTATTCTTCAATCAAGAATGGTGGTATGGGGCACCTGGCTGGCTCAGTGGGTAGAGCAATGTGACTCTGGATCTTGGGTTTGTGAGTTCAAGCCCCAGGTTGGGTTGAGAGCACTTAAAAAAAAAAAAAAAAAAAAAAGACTGGTGGTATGATGGACTCTTAACTATTGAGAACAGAGGGTTGCCAAAGCCGAGTTGCCAGGGGCATGGGAGAAAGAGGTGATGGGGATTAAGGAGGACACTTATCATGATGAGCACTGAGTGATGTAGAGAATTGTTGAATCACTATATGGTACACCTGAAACTAATATAACACTATATGTTAACTATGTTGGAATTAAAATAAAAAACTTAAAAAAAAACAACGGTGGTGTGAAAAGGCATCTTTATTCTTTAAAAAGCAGTATGAAAAAGATAAAGAGCCCTGTTAAGCAAATTCCAGAATACTAGGAAAAGGAAGTACTTCAAAATTAAGAAGAAAATCTGGTAAAAGTAAAAAGTTTTATTCTTTATTAAATAACTCTGTTCCAAAAAGCATTTGTGGTGGATTAAACAGATACATTCATAAAAAATCAGTCATAACATAAAGAGACTAAAATCAGAAAGAGAAAAAAAAAAAGACAAAGTAACAAAAAAATAAAAAGAATGCATTAAACAATCCACACAAAGGCACCTGAAGTCATGTAAATCACAACTATGCTCACCGATAAATGTCCTTCATTTGAAATACCACTAACAAGTGAATAGCAGACCCAGAATTTATACTCAAGGGTAGAAAAGCAAAGCATCTAAGTACCATAAAAAAAGAAAAAAGAACTATAAATGAACTAATGCATAAATCAATTCACTGCAAAATCAGTTTCCAAGGACAGCAAACCAAAACCTCTGAGGGTGGTATCAGCGATGATATGCCTTTCTCAGCTCCAGATATTATAATGAGGTAACAGAAGGTAACAGATCTGACAACAGTGGGAAATCCGCTCAGCAATAGCTACAAGGATACAAGAAAGCTTCCTAACTTAAATGGGAAGCCAGAGTACGTATTTGCGTGTTCATTTGTATATGTGTGTAAATGTTCCAATATATGAAGAGACATACATTGATTAAAAATTTTTGTCAATAGCTCATCAAGTGAAAACCTGATAACCCCGTCAGATTGTTTTTCATTCTTATGCTTCAACTAGAAAAGACTATATGAGAAACAGCCTTTACAAACAAGTGAAGGCTTCAAAAACCAGAGCAAGTTTTCATTTTTTTTTTTTTTTTTTTTTATTTGAGAGAGAGAGAGAGAGAGAGAGAGCATGAGAGGGGAGAAGGTCAGAGGGAGAAGCAGACTCCCCGTGGAGCTGGGAGCCCGATGTGGGACTTGATCCCGGGACTCCGGGATCATGACCTGAGCTGAAGTCAGTCGCTCAACCAACTGAGCCACCCAGGCGCCCAAGTTTTCATTTTCTGAGCCAAGTTACTGAGTTAAAAAGATACTTACTGAAATATGTTTATGTACATATCCACATCTCTCATGTCTGCTTGCAACCAATCTTTCTTAAATCCAAGGACGAGTGTATTTGGCTTCATACGCCCAAGACCAGCAGCCTAAAGTACAGGAAAAACACAACTTTAAAGATATACTCTTCAGAAAAATATTTTTTTAAGGATCAAATCCTCCAAATGCACAGGGCTTAAGCATTTTTAAACCGTGCACACTTATCAGCAAAAACTCCTAAGTATCTAATACACACATGTTTAATAAACTATATATATTATTTATGATTAAGCATATACAAAAATTGAAGATAAAAGCTTGAAAAATTCTAAATGGGCATTTTCATACTGAAATGATTTGCCAAAATTTCTGTATTTTTAGTAAGAAAAAGAATAGATCTAATCTTTCATAAAAATCGTAATGATAGTGGTAGTCTCAGGTATCTATTTTGATAGCCATTAACACCCAGAAGCAAAAGTCCAAATGGAAGGCAAGCATTACTGGTTGTAGTTTTGAATTGCATCAACACTAAATTTTGACTTCTTTCGACCAATTATGCACAAGTTTCTCCTGAGAAGTGGCTAATTTTCTTCCTCAACTGTTCCATCCAATTATTTTTTGTGCACCTTCATCAAGAGTTGCAATTCAATATGCTTAACATATCCTCAAATCCCATGAATCTCTTCTTTTGTAAGATAGTAAAATACACTGATTTTTGAACCTCGTTATCTATTTGCAAAGCCCTCTCAGAGCCCCAAACAAAAATCCTCTCCCCATAAAAGAATTACCCACTTCTTGTCTCCGTCCAGGTCCTGATAACATCTAATATACTTCTGTCACTTGAATTTGCTTATCCTCGATGTCTGTCCCTTTTTATTTTATTTAGAATCATGTCTTTCAGGTTCATTTGCATTACACCATCTATCAGAGCTATGTTCTTTTCTCAGGTGAATGATATTCCACTGTTTGTGAAGACATTTTGTTTATCCATTTATCTGTTGATGGCCACTCACATTGTTTCCACCTTTTGGCTATTGTGAGAAATGCTATCAACACTGGCATATAAAAATAACAACCTGTCTGGCCCCCTACTCCAATGTCTTCGCCTGTATGTCAAGGAGTAGAATGGCTGGTCACATGCAGATTCCATGCTGTGCCGAGGAATCACCGAACTGTTTCCCACGGCGGCTAAAGCATGCTATGAGCCCACCAGCAATACCCACATTTCAATTTCTCCACATCCTCAGCAACACTTGTGATTTCTTGTTTTTTTTGGGGGGGGCTGGAGTTGGGCAGAGAAGGATGTTCTAAAGTACAGATCTCCTGGGAGTGTAATGTCATTGTGATTTTGATACACATTTCCCTAATGACTAAGGATACTGAGCATCTCTTCATGCACTTATTAGATAACTTTAGATCTTCCTTGGAGAAACGTTTACTCAAATCCTCAGCTGATTTTTAACGGGGTTGTCGGTCTTTTCCTCCCTGTTTTAGGAATTCATATATTCTGGATATTAAACTTCATCAGATGTATGACTTACAAGTATTTTCTTCCATTCTGTAGGTTGTCTTTCACTTTCTTGATAATGTCCTTTGATACACGTAAGTTTTTAATTTTGATGATGTCCAATTTATCTACTTTTTTTTGTCGTTGCTCATTCTTCTGGTGTCATATCTAAGAATACACTGCCAAATCCAAGGTCATGAAAATTTACCTCTATATTTTCTTCTAAGAGTTTTACAGTTTTAGCACCCATATTGCTGATCTATTTTGAGTCAATTTTTGTGCATGATGTGAGGTTGTGAGGTCACATTTACTTTTATTTTTTAAAGAGACTCTACTTCCAAGGTGGGGCTCAAACTCATGACCCAGAGATCAAAAGCCACATGTTCCACCAGGTGAGTCATCCAGACATCCCCCACACTCACGGTTTTAAACATTACATACTTAAATCATGTTTTGCAAAGATTCAATTAATTCAAGTATATATTAAGTGCTGACCATGGCCCACACACTGTCCTAAGGACATGGGATAATTAGAAATATTCCTAACCATATACAACTTGAATTCATTCTCAAACATCCTCTCTGTGCACAAGTTTCTTTCAAAAAAGAAGATCCCCTCCCCTCACTCAGGATTAAAAACCCTTTGCCTTCAAGGGACAGGTAAAAAATAATCATTACTGTTTTTTACAACTATAGCCACTAACCCACAGTTTTGTTTTTGTTTGTTTGTTTGTCTGGTAAAAGAGAAGCAAGAAGAAAAAAGAAAAAAAAAAAGAGAGAAGCAAGAAACGTCTCTAAGTTTTAGAGCTTTTTAAAGAACTAGGCCACAAGATAACCAGTAACTTCTTGATGGCACAAAATGATGTCATTATTATTCTCTTTCTATTTTCTTTTTCATCACAAACTTTTGTCACAATCTTATAATTAAAATGTTTTATTTTTATAAAATTAACAATAACATCCTGCAGCACTCTGTGCTCGTTTCAACTTCATTATTCAATAGCTTTCCCATGAATGAGCAAAGAAATTTCAAATGTATCACTCATCCCTAAATCCTTTGTAAATTCTAATCAAAGTAGCTATTCACTCAGAAGTAGCGTTTTCAGTTTCCATAAAACATCACGTGTTTTAAAGAAGAACTTATTCCTGAAAATATGTCTTCTCTGGAACAGATTTCTTTAATAGTTCATAAAAAATCAGTTTTTTTTTATGTATTATATACATAAAAATATATATACATAGAAAATACTGTATTCTGCCTGAAACTAATCAGGCAGAATACAGTCCTTTGAAGCTCTCTCTAGTTTCAAACATTCCTGTGTTATTTCTTTCTCTGACTCTTTAGCAATGTTTTCTGTGCATCTTCCACTAGAATTTGCTGATGAAAAATGTATTTGTTACCATATTTTTTCTGGACAGTATCATAACTGTTCTTACTGCAGCAGAAAGAAGCACTTACGTCCACAGTGGTACATGGATTTTATTTTTGCATTTCACTACATTATGGTTATCTACTTAAATGCAGTTAAGTACTGCTGTGAGATTTGTATTACTTTAAAAATCAGTGAGAGGGCACCTGGGTGGCTCAGTGGGTTAAAGCCTCTGCCTTCGGCTCAGGTCATGATCTCAGGGTCCTGGGATCAAGCCCCACATCGGGCTCTCTGCTCAGCAGGGAGCCTGCTTCCCCGTCTCTCTCTGCCTGCCTCTCTGCCTACTTGTGATCTCTCTCTCTCTGTCGAAAAAATGGATAAAATGTTAAAAAAAAAAAAAAATCAGCGAGAAAGAAAACTTGGAGACTTGTGGCTCTGTGTCCTGGATGGTTAAAACGTTCAGCTAACAGTGATGGCTTTAAATTATCATTAGCAATTATCTCATGGCTCAGTAGAGATTGAGGATGCTGCTATAGGATCTGGACACAATTTTTATTTCAAATATTCTTATTGGCAATGTGAAATTATTTTGGTCTACTTATTTTAGAAAAATTTAAAAGAAATTACTGTTTACCTCAAAATATGGCTTATGAAGGGTAAAGGTGCCA
The DNA here is from genome assembly GCA_028534135.1 of Potos flavus. Lineage (NCBI taxonomy): Eukaryota > Metazoa > Chordata > Mammalia > Carnivora > Procyonidae > Potos > Potos flavus. The sequence goes on along the minus strand of CM052895.1, from coordinate 15,744,760 downwards.
GAAACACTAAGGATATATTACAGAGTATACCTCTAGGCTATTTTTGTCCCAGAAAAAGGTAGAGGTATGTCTATAATGAGATCTACTTGATTTAAAGGGCCATCATAATCTGTGATCTGAATTTTCAGTAAGAACAATGAGTTTTGCTCTTTGCAATGAAGGTTTAAAATTGGATTGATAGGTTAGTGGCTCCTGCCATTTAAAAAAGAAAAGAAATGAAAAATCCAAATAATACAAACGAGTCAGCAGTGCTAATGTGTCACTGCCAAAGGGCTCCTTAAGCAAGCGACAGGTAGACTGCCTCTTTTTAAAAAAGTGAATCTCAAGTTTTATAGTGGAAGTTGGATATTCAAATGCTAATTTAAAGATAAATAAACAGTTATTATCAGTAACTAGATAAATGAGGGACAGAGAAATGAAAAGTCAGAGAGGAGGGCGTAGGAAAGCCTAAGAAAACCATCTAAAAACAGCATCTCCGGACTAGAACATAAGTCACTGAAGAAACAAATCGACATACAAAAAACTATTTTGACAAAGATTATAAACCTCTAACAGACATACAGGCATTTGCCATTTGATATAACACATTTCCAGAGGGTACAAAGGAAAAAGAAATACTGCCAGTGACAATTTACACTAAGACGTCAGTGATTAATTCTCTTATTTGTAAGTTTATTTTACACAGACAGCTCTGCCACCAGAATAAAGTCAACCTCTTGAACATCTCTGCCTAGTGCTTGCGTATGCCAGGTTTATAGGACAGCTTCAAAATACCACTCTTCTATGTGCCCCACCTTTGCCCCACACTGCTGAAATGCTCAAGACCCACTGGGGTGAGCATGTTAGCTGAAGTGTGATGGGGATAATGGACCCTCACTCTCACCGACAGTGTCATTTTTATTACAGAAAGCCTACAGGCAGAGGTCCTCGAAATGTAGGACCTGGACTGCACAGCAGCACCTGCTGAGTTACGGAATGGCAACCTCTCTGGACTCACTGCAGACCTACTAAGTCACTGCAAAGGGGGGCCCAGCAGGCTGTTCTCACAAGTCCGCCAGGTGATTCCGATGCAAGCTCCAGTTTAGGAACACTGCTCTAATAAAGTATTTTCCCTCATTTTCTACATAACATTGCTTAAATACATAAGAAATGTGATAGAAATGTTCCTATAAATTGTATAAAACAAGTAAGACTTACCCAGTGGAAACAACCTTATGACCAGAGATAGTAATTTACTTAATAAAAATTTGCACAGAAAAGTGAATAATCATGTACCCACTACCTAAAGAAAATAAACATGACAAACACACTTCAAACACCCTATGTTTCCTTCTCATGCCCTCTTTGTATTTTTATTATGTATTCCATTATTTAGGCATACATAAAAAAAGAGCTCTTTGTTTTCAAGGTTTATCCCTGTTGCTATGCCAGGGTCTTTAAAACCGTGACTGATGGTTGTTGAAGTTACTTCCAGCTCTGTCACTATCATATCACATAACCTTTACACATGTAAGTTTCCCGACGGTACACAGATAAGAATGGGATGTCCTAGGACGCCCACAGTTTCAAATTTGCAGGACCCTGCCAGGTTGCTGCCCCAAATGGTTGTCCCATGTATGTTATTACAGCAGCGCCAAGATCTCCAAGTGCTCTCACGGCTCCTAACACTTGTAAGTGGCAGACTGAACTCTGGTCAGTCTAATGAGTATGGAGTAAACGTGTACTGTATTGTATTAATACACGATATACATTGCAATAATGTAATTATGTGGACATTAATTACATTAATTAATACAATGTATTGTATTAATACATCCATTGCCATTTAGGTCTCCTCTTCTTCTATTTTTGCTCCTTTATTTCCCTCTTCCTGATTTACACCATTTCTTTACGTATTCTGGGCCACATTCTTTTGCTAATAACATGTTGTCTCTCTTGTCTGTGGCTTCCTTTTTTGTTTTCATGAGTTTTTTTTTTTTTTTAGAAGCACAAAGTTCTAAATTTTAAAGAATAACTTCTCTCTTCTTCCTAGTTCAACTTTCTCTGTCTCATTTTAAAAAGTTCTTCCCTACTCCAAGTCATAAAAGTATTCTCTATTTTCTTCGAGTAGTTTAAAAATTTGCCTTTCATATTTGAGTCCTTAATCCATCTGGAAATAGTTTTTGTGTAGTCTTTGTAATGATCTGTTACATTATTTTTTTACACAGATAATTCATTGTCCCAGACCATCCTGGATTTAATGCTACCTTGGTCATGTATTAAATTTCCTATACGAGTGGCTCTATTTCTACTGTTTTATTCCATTAATCAAATTATCACTACTTCAATATCACTATGTCTTAAGTAGTTTATGATAAGGCTTTGTATCTGCCACAGAAAGCCCCCTTCTACCCCTTATTATTCTTGAGGATCACCTCAGATATTCTTACCCTTGTGCTTGTTAAGTGTGAGAAACGTGAAACATTCAAAAAGGGGCACACACACACACACACACACACAAAAACAGAAGGGGCACAGATGACAGCACTCTGAGCCTCCCACCTCTGCTTTAGCAAAGTGAATGGGCTTCCAGGTAAGCTTTCTTTGAAGAAAGGGGTTCCTACAAAAATAGGATGGCAAACACTATTAAGTTTCAGAGAAGCTGAGTAATTCGCTCAGCAAAAATTCATAATAAGGAAGTGGCAGTGCTAGCATTTAAATCCAGGACTAATTCCAAATACCATGTAACTACTGTGTCATACACAAAACTGAAAGTGAAGTCTAAGTTTAGTAAATAAGTAGGGAGAAATACAGTAAAGAAATAGAATTTTTAAAAAAAATTACATAAGCACTGCCATTACTTAACACTTAAAAAAAACCCCAGTGAGGTAGAGCAGAAAATGATGGGGAAATATCTTAGGGAAATAGGCTAAGATAACTTCCAGACAGGTTTTGCCCTGTCAGCCAACAGCACACTATCTCTATAGTTCCTTAAATGCTCAGATTACACAAACCTTAGTAGTACTACAGATATTTTAAAAGATACACCATTTTATTAATATAAAGAATGACACCTAGAATGCAAAAGGTTTTAAAAGCTTACACAGAACTCAAGTTTTGTTATTTGAAAAGCGTAAAGTATTTACCTGCATCAAATACTGTGCACCTTCTCTCAAATCATCTGCGTGCACCGGAGCATAAAAAGCCTTCATCTTGTTTTTGATAAGCCACCGCTGATATTTGGCTTGATCAATAGACATCTCTTTCATGGCTTGTCTTCGAGGGCCCTTTTGGATAAGAATATTAGTAATGCCTTTAACTGAGAGATAAGCAGTCCAGAATTATGAAAATCACCCTATTATACTAGCTTAAACAAGGTGCCTAAACCTTGGGGATGGGAGAGAACAACATTTCATTTCCATGTCAATGAATTCTTTCCATAGCCCCTAAGATTATGACAAGATAGGGCTGATGGAACAGTTAAGGCACAGGAGACACCATGAAAAGGGAGAAGAGGAAGAAATACACGTGGAAACATAAATAGGAAGTTTTGGACTACACTAAGTAAATGAGAGAAATTAGAAATTATTGAAAACGGAGAAGAGATCATGTGGAGAAAAATAAGAGCCTTCTGTTTTTTCTACAAAAGGTTTCCCAGCTTATTTTTTGTTTGTCCCCAATGTTGAGTTATTAATTCTCAGGAACCTGAAAATATCACTGAAACTGCAAATTTGCTGTAAAATGTAAATGCGTTTTTTTCCTTCATACTTCTGTTACATGATGAAGAACAGAAATAAGGAAATGAGATTTTTCAACTTGAAATTCTATTTTGATCCTTGCAAGCAACACATAAAATGTGTTATATGCAAATGTATATAAAGCAAAAATCTAAAAGTAGGTTTAAGAATATGCCTTAATTGTTCACAAAAAAGTAAAGGAAAAATAGTTTGTTTTTCCTAGTAGGAAAATTGCCTCATTTGTAATTTCTTGTGGTCAAAACCCCAACATGAACTGATCAACCTGGAGACAAACTGAGAAACTCCATTGGTCCTAATGGGGACCAGGAGCTAGTGTCTCCATGTTCTCTGCCAGACACGGCTTTGACTTTGGGTCTATACAAGTGAGAGAGCATCTCTAGCAGGAGCTGAGACATGGGGCATCCAACACACATTTCTAACAAGATGCACAGAACAGTTTGGGACAAAAGCTCATTTGACAAATACTCCAATTTCTCATGCAGAACAGGCGACCCATCATCTAGCAATTTTTCTGAATAGCCAAGATGCCAAAAATAGAAAACTACTTTTGGGTGAAAAGTTTACCACTATTTTTAGTAATGTTAGTACCCATGGTCAAAACACAAATGAAGAGGCAATTAACAATGTTTGAACTTGGAAATTTAGCATTCACTCTGCTTTTCTTATGTACCAGATGCTAGATATTTACCACAATTCATCTACCTCCTTGAACCTCTTTTTTCTTCTGGTAGTAAATGTTCCTAGTGTTCTCAGAACAGTATGAGAAATATTAGTAAGAAAATACACATAACGTATTTCATTTAGACTTCTTAGTTACCAAGAAGTTACTTTTCTTAGCCAAACCATTTCTTAAGAGAAATATAGTTTGGTAAAGTCTCATATTAAGTAAGAAAAAGAATGAAGATTCAAAATGCTAAAATCTTTTCTAAAATGAGGTGTTGAGACTGTTTAGAAAAGGCAATAATATCTTGAAGAAAATAACCAACTTCAAAAAAACCCCAAACGTAACAGATTCATCTTGTCAAATCGTTTCATACCCAGAAAACCGCACAAATTACAAATTACACACACAGAGCAAAAAATGTTTTAATATAAAAAAGCAATACAAACACTTACCATATGTACATGACTACAGATCATCAAACCAACATTTTTTGTGAAATCATGAACAAGATGAAGTAAAGCTGGGCGTGAGTTTGGAGCACCTGTCATAACAAGACACTGTGGCCTAATTTAAGATCAAAAAATAAAACAAAATTAGAGAAGTTTAGATTTTTGATAACATGGACATGTTTTTAAGTTGCTTCTCTTAAGAACATATTATTACACTAGAATCTCCTTTATGCAACTGTCCTCAGGA
>CM052895.1:15719992-15739163 GCA_028534135.1 Potos flavus | reverse complement strand
ATGTACCCCTGGGGCATATAATACATTATATGTTAATAAAAAATTTAGGGGCGCCTGAGTGGCTCAGTGGGTTAAAGCCTCTGCCTTCGGCTCAGGTCATGATCTCAGGGTCCTGGGATCGAGCCCTGCATCAGGCTCTCTGCTCAGCAGGGAGCCTGCTTCCCTCTCTATCTCTGCTTGCCTCTCTGCCTACTTGTGATCTCTCTCTCTGTCAAATAAATAAATAAAATCTTAAAAAAAAAAAAATAGAAAAAAAAGAATTTTATTCTATTGTTCAATGGGAGTTTAGCACAGCATGAGTAGATGGGCCTTATCTAACTAATAACACTACTGGTACTCACCAATACTTTTTTAAAAGGGAAGGTATAATATAAAGCAATTATGAAGACACCACAAATTAGAAACTGAACTCATTTCATCGAGTACTGAACTCATTTAACATACTTAAGGGGTGGCCTGGCTGGCTCATTTGGTGGAACATGCAACTCTTGATCTCAGGGTTGTGAGTTCAAGCACCACACTGGGTGTGAAGATTACTTAAAAGAAAATCTTTAAAAAGAATAATAAAATACTCAAAATAAAAATGAAATTTAGGTATGAATCTAACAAACACATCGAGCGAGTACTCGTGTTTTGAAAACTACACAACGCTGATGAAAGAAACCAAAGAAGATCTAAATAAACGGAGAAACATACTGGGTTCATGGATTAGAACACTCGACATAGTGAACATGTCAATTCTCCCCAAATTGATACACAAGTTTAATACATTCCTATCAAAATCCTAGCATGACTTTTTGCAGATAAACATTATTCTAAAATTTATATGAAAAAGCAAAAGGAACTAAAATAGCTGCAACAATTCTGAAAAAGGATAAAGTGGGAGGAATCGATGTACTTGACTTCAAGACTTATCATGTAACTACTCTAAACAAGACTGGATGGTACTGGTGGACTGACAGATGAAAACGTCAGAGATCGGAGAACCCAGAAATAGACCCACCAAATATGACCATGTGTGAGATGCTTCCTTGCTTTCTGAAGCTATACACTACATATATTATACACGATCATCAAAGTGTTACCCTTGGGAGTCCTTTTGCTCTTGAACAGCTTCAGATTTTACCCTTTAAATTATTTATCCATTTGCCCAATTACTTATTGATAGACTTTCAAACAGCTATCTGGGTAAAAAGTAACAATGGTCCTACAATGGTCCTCCCTTCTAAGTGAGCACTGTACTCTGAATGCTCAGGTTTGACAGCAGCCTGACGTCTAGACATACAATGTCAGCAGAACAGAAATATGAGGCTCACCTGGAAATTGTTCATTAGGCCATAGTAACAAGGATTGCTTTCACAAGATGAAAAGTCAAAGTTTAATTTGCAGGCTGCAGAAGTACAGTTCGTAAGCTCTGTTACAATAGTGTCATTAATGTTCCCAGTGGCATCTCGAACAACACAAGAACCTGAAGGGCAAGGGACAATAAGAATAAGTACTATAACTAAAACATATTTATTTCAAAATTACATATATCCATAAAGGAATTTATGGTACTGACTGAACATGAACTCATTAATAGTATTTACATTTTCAGCACTCACATATAGCATTTACAGTTTAAATAGATTTACCTCAAACAGAACTGGAAAGACATCATGGTCCCCAATATTTACGTAGTGAAACAAAACCTTACAAAAACTAGTATTTCACACATGCACACTTAAAAACCCCGCACATATAATTGTGGAAAGTGGTAATGAGCAAAACTACTTGGTTAAGCAATATAAAAACACTGTGTTGGAAGAGTTCCAAATGGTAGAAATGTTTTCCTAAACTGCAAGTATTTAATACATGAAACATGCCAAAGATCAGACTTCAGGTAATATCAATCTTCTGTGAAGGGAAACAATTTTAACATTAATGAGTTATAATTCTATGTGGCTCAAGTAAGTCTAGTAAGTCTATCCTGATAATAAGATAGTGCGTGATATCTGAGATTTGCTTAAAAATAACCCATGGGGCAGAAGGAATGGGTACAGGTGAAACAAGATTAACCATATACTGCTATTTCTTGATAATTTTGTTGAAAGTAGGTGATGGTTCATTAGAAAAAGCACTCTACTTTTGTGCAAAATTGAAAACTTCCATACTATGACATTTAAAAAGTTTTTTGGAAAAAAGCACTTCATTATTTGGAACAATACATGGTGTGTAACTATTAGTAATTACCATTCCTTAGACAACTGAAGCACTTTTACGGTCCTGTCTCATCATATAGGAGGTAAAAATTATCAACATTGCAGCCAAAAATAAACCACAGAAGATTAAGTTTGAAAGGGAGAATATTTTAATGACCAGACAGACTGTATCAAGTTCTTTTCTTCCTGAATTTCTTCATCTAACTTTTGGAGCAGTGTTTGGAAGGTACTTGTGAAACTATCTGGGGTAAGGGGAGAAAAGAGCCCTGTCTACCCTACAGCAGCTATGCTCTTATGCGTCTCCTACTCTGATGTTCTACAACACAGGTGACTGGGGGAAAAGAGGTTCCCTTACTCTGAACGAGTTACACGTCCACTGTTGTAGACATTGGCCCCACTCCTGATTGTCAGGGAGGAAGGGCTACTCCTACTGCTCAAGGGCTAGTATGGACAGAATGAAATACGTATGATGGCTCACAGAGTCAGACAGTCAGATACAAACAGAAAACATTTATTTGGTTTAACTCATTATTTTCCAATTTGAAATATAATTAGCTATATCATTCTTTAAATTAAAACTAAATTTTCCTGAGCCAGGAACTTTTAGGGGAACACAAAAATATTTTTGCTAAGTATATATATATATAGATATATAGATATATAGATATAGATAGATAGATAGATAGATAGATATAGATAATTGTTGTTTCTAAATGAATTTCAGAGATCTACATATGGACTGTAAGAATAAACAGGGGCGCCTGGTGGCTGCAGTCAGCTAAGCGTCTGCCTTCGGCTCAGGTCATGATCTCAGGGTCCTGAAATTCAGTCCGTGTTGGGCTCTGTGCTCGGTGGGGAGTTTGCTTCTCCCTCTCCCTCTGCTTCTCCCCTCGCTCATGCTCTCTTTCTCTCTAGCTCACTTTCTCTTTCAGATAAATAAAATCTTTAAAAAAAATTTTATCTATAGTCACTGCAAGTAAATTATATGTAAATCAATACTTTTTCTTAGGAACGTTTCAGCTAAAGAAACTACTTTACTAAGAGTTTTTAAAGAATTCACTAAAAGACAAAATAAAATCCCTCTTTGCCAGGAAACAATTCTTTACATCAAGTGTGAGTTATCTTTGGTAGGGAATCATTAAGCTTTCATTTCTTCACGTGTACAACAGTGATTTAGAAACTGGCTGACCACTTAAGTCCTTTCCAATTCATTTAAAATGCTATGATTTCATGAATCTAATAAAAGGTTGAAAACCAGGTTCATTCAATTTAGTTAAGACTTCAGTAACACTTTTCATTCAATATAGATTATCCTATCAAAATCAATTTCTTTTGGTAAAAAATGCCAAACATTGCTTAAATGTCTTCAATCTTCATATGTAGTAAGATTAACATGAAAATATAAAATAACCACCATAAACAAAAATATTAAAATTTTTATAAAGATCACCAAGTAAAATGCATTTACTTCTACTATATGAATTGTATCTTTTATAAATTATAGCAAAATCAAATTTAAGAGTTTGCAAAGAAGAGTTTACATAATTTTTAATTTACTTTAGTTCATAAAGATCCTAGAGTAAAAAACACTAAGGCATCTGGGTATTTACGTAGTATCTGTAAAACCACTAGCAGTTTACTTAAAACTCTTTCTGAATTAAAACACGCAACTCTTAATCTTTTTATTGAAATATTTCTGAAATTAAAAGTTAGAAATATATCATGGAAATAAATATTTAAAGTATGTACAACATGAAATTTCTGAAAGAGAAATACAAGGCTATTTACCTACAGATACTGCAATTCCTATGTAAACCACCGTAGTAATTAAAATGGCTAAGAGTGTTCCTTTGGGTATGGCTGACTGAGGATCCTAGAAGACAAGAAAAAAATTTTAAGTCTACCTTTAAAAATAAATATATGCATACCATTTTTAATACAAAATGGATACAGTACTTTGTAATACTTACTGCAAGATCACCTGAGATATTTGCTCCAGCAAGAATACCAGTAGCAGCAGGAAAAAAGATGGCAAATACAGAAAAGAAAGTCTCTTCCTCTCGAAAATCCGGTCCAAAGTTCTCATTAAATATTTCAGCTGTGGAGAACAAAATATCTTTGGCAATTAATGGACAGCAGATTAGACCACTATAATTTGGGTCAAGTGTAAGGGTTATGTATGTATGATCTCTCTAGCTTTTCTTCAGTTCAAGCACCTGGTAAATTCTTGACAATTTCCTAGTCAAGGCATTGCCTGTTTTCTTGTATGAGGGAACAGTTTATAATCAAAATGATGATCTGACCTGGGTCATGCCTACTATTTTGTGTACCTTACTAATTATGTTTCAAGCACCTCTAACTTGATTGTTATCACTAGTACAAAGGTCAAGCGAAGCGTGGATAAACTTCTCCATGTCTGGGGTCAGTGAAGGGAACAGGAAAGGAGGTAGGAAAATAAAAAACATCATACTAATCTGGACCCATTTTTTTTCTTCTTACATCCAACTTATATACTATCTGTACAGTTTTCTTCTTTCCTTGTGGTGACCTGCTTAATTTTTGATGCTGAATTATTCATCAGGCTTCCATATAATTTTAGCTAAGGCAAACTAGGTAAAGTCCCTTTCCATTTTAACAATAATGAATGCTTCAACTAGTTCTACTGTTTCCATCTATTCTGATGGGCCCTGACACTGAAACAACCAGTTAGTTAACTGTCATCCATCCATTCATCCATCATCTGACTAACTACCATGCACCAGGTCTTCTACTGGAACCATTAAGTAACTCACTACCTTAGTAAAATGAATGAGAAGGCAGCAAAGCCATATCAACCATCAAAAAAGAAAAGTCACATTCTGAAGTATATTTAGATTTATTAAGAAATAAAAATCTGACTGAGAAAAATCCCAGATATGCTACTTATACATTACTTATTACTATACTAGATAACAGTGCAATACTTTTATAAGGGGCCAAGGATCTGGAAAAAAAAAAAAAAAAGGAAATGAAAAACATAGTTTAGCAGATATTTGCAGCTATTTTTAAATCAACTGAAGTCACAAACAGAAAAAATATAATTACTAGGAATATTTTTAGAAATAATCATCCCCTAGAATTTTTAACACTTATTTTAGAAATAAGGTTGTGAAAAGAAATGTTCAAAAAAATTTATAACATAAAAAAAATTTAAGTAAAAAAATCACTTCTAAGGACAAGAAATGTCACAAATATATGAAAGCATAAAATGTAAAAAAATATCTATTTAAGTGATGCTATTAACTTCCACTCCTGGCATGCCTGGTCAACCCCTCTTCCCCCAATCCAGAAAATCAGGAATTTAAAGCCCCGTTTAGAAGTAGGCACGGGCAATAATAGTAAGAACAGATATCACATTATCAACCCAGGACCAGCAGGCACAAATAGTGGGTGAGTGTCACTGGTTAAGGTATAAACCTTGAAACAATTCCTATCATAAAACTACCCATGCAACTAAATCACAGTCTGAGAGAAGCCAAACCAGTGTCACTCACAAATGATCAAGTACTGTATGTTGTTACCGGTAAGCCAAAAGATTGGTAAGCTTACACCCAAATGTAAACCAACCAGTTCTCTAGGACCCACAGTTTGGGTCAGCTGATTTTCCCTAGTAAGACTGTGAAGGAAGAAGTGCACTGATGTCCATGCTGTAACTTTCCACAGATCTGTAGGAGCAGCTCTAGGCTGAACGACTGGGGAGTACGCAGGTAGGCCTCTTCTTCGAGGGCTTCAAAACAAGGGGTTTCTTGAGTAGTTTTTGTCAACTGAAGACACATCTAGTACCCTAAGTGGAAAGCCTCTCTGAGGCTAATGCAAGTGTTCTTTCCCGCCCCACTTCACCCTGTGCAGGTGCAGACTGACTCATTAGGTGGGGAGCAGGGGAAGGTGACGGGGTGGGAAATACAGAGAGAGACTTAAGGAAATAACAAATGACAAGCAGATTTCACCAGCAGGGACAATTAGAAGCAGAATGAAAATGGTCGCAAAGATGAAAACTGTGGAAAATCCTCACAATGTATGATGTAAAAATGTAGAAAAACTGAGATTGCCATTATACCATGAGTATTTCCTTCATAGGTATAGGCATGTTTAGACTGTTGTTGAAATACAGCTAACAGAATGAAAAGGACATGTGAGCATAAAAGTCACCATTTCAGTTACAAATCCCAAAATGACAGAGAACAAAGGCACCTTTCCTCAGAAGCACTGATTTTTCTACATTCTAACATCTTTTGATGCTAAGAATGAAAAACAGAAGATGTAAGTAAAAGTAGTATTTTACTCTGATCATAACATACATAATGGAGACAACACTAAATTGGATTAATTAGTATGAGTCACTTCCCCAAGAGCAATTATGTTACAAATTATCTATAGTGTACTAACTTTGTTTACTAATAGAATGCTATAGCATGCACTTTTAAAAAGAGAGTCTTTTTTTACTTACATTTATAACCAAAGAAACCTTTGGGCTTCTTGCTGTCCAATGGGATAAATGTTCCTATGACGAAATCAGCAATGGCAAGTAGTAGAATCACCAAAAGAACAATCTGAGCCTGGAATTTTAAACATGAAAAATCAAAATCAAATCTCTGTTTCTACACTGATTTGAGTTTCATTACCGTGTAACTTCTATGACTAAAGGGATTTTTCTTGTTTCCCCAGTGCCTCAAAAAGTTTTTAGAAGTGCTCAATAAACTTATACTACATGAGCAATCTTTAAAGAACTATCCTAAAATGTTCAACATACTGGGGAAAAAAATGGATAGCATAAGTAGGATCATGCCAAATATTTCTGAAATGAATTCTAGATGTGCATGTCATCACACAAATCATAAAGCACTTATAAATTTCATAATTCTGCAGGCTTTTCATCCTTTATCATTATTTATTGTCCACTCCAATGGAAGTACAATCTTGACAGGGGGGGAACATGTTTTCTACAAAAACAAGTTTTACCCCAGGTCCAAACACAATGTTGAATGTCTGACAGCCATAGTACAAGAAGAAGAAAAAAATACAGAAAGAAGAAGACAATATTCAGAAAGAAGACTGAAGTAGCAATGGGACTGGAAGGAACATTTTTGTTTTGTTTCAGTGAGATATAACTGACACGTAACAATCTATCAGTTTTCCGATGTACCGCGTAACAATTCAATACTTATACACGTGTAATTGTAAAATGATCACCCCAATAAGTCTAGTTAATATCCAGGACCATACATAATTTAAAAACTTTTTCTTGTGATGAGAGCTTTTAAATCTACTCTTTTAAAAAAGCAACTTTCAAATATGCAATGTAGTATTAACTCTAGTCACCATGCTGTACATTACATCCCTGCAACATTTATTTGATAACAATTTTATACATTTGACTCCCTTCACTATTTTGCCCCCTTCCCCCACCTCTCCTCCTCCACTCTTCACCTCCCAAAGTTAGGCAGATACTCATGAAAACCCGTGTCATCCACGGGAATAAAAACTGCTTAAGTGCTAATCCTGTCCTAGGTAGGATGAAATTCTATTCTTCTCAGTTAAGTCAAATGGTTAAAAGTATAAGTAAATTATTTAATTATATACTAATGACTTAAAAAGCAAACTTGGGAAAATTATTCTTTCCAACTTGTCTAGTTTTTGGTCTGATAAATATTATCATGGCTCATATATAGCAGAAATATATGATCTTACACGATTTATTAAAAGGAAACATGAAGACACCTAGAGGGGACTTGGAGATCCTCAGCAGATCTATGTGGATACGCATCAGTCAGGAAAGCAGAGCTGTACTGAGGAATAGTCTCTCAGAGATAGAGAAATAATACCAGGTGCTCTGCCTACAGGTTAACCTGTGACTTCCGCAACTTTTCCCAGAGACAGTAGTCTTGGCTTTGGTAGCCATGATTTCTGAGACTTCAACAGCAAGGAGTGAGATGAGCTTCTCTAACCTCTTACAGGCACTAACTTCACATTTATTGCCCCTGTATTTATTTTTGAAATTGAACTGTTAAATTACGAAGCCAAGAGTTTAATTTGGGTTACCTAACATATTGATCTGAGTGATTCTAAATAACTTGAATCAAGATGAAGGGAGGGGAGGGGAACAGAGGGAGAGGAGAGGGGGCAGTAAGTCCAAAGTTACAAAGTACTGTGTTTAAATGGATGCTAGACTGACCGTTATCTCTGAACATTCCTTGCCCTGTCAGATAGAAAATAACCTGATACATCAACTTCACTAAAAATGGGCACTTAAGGAATCTTCAAAATCTAAAAATATTACCACACTTTAGAGTGGTCTCTAACCAAAAGCTCTAAAAGTTCATATGTTAAATATGTACAGATATTCCAATGAGTTCATTACTTACTTTTGCTTCCCACTCCATTCCAGCCACTGAGATACCTAAAAGGATCACCACGGTAATGGCTCCAATAATTCGAATATCATTGATTTCATCTATCATAAGTATGGAATGTTCCTAGAAAAAGAGAATTATAAATATAATGAACAATTTCAGTTATTCAGATAAACTCTTTAATTCTTTTGGAAACATTTCAGAGATACCAGAATTTCTTACATGAAGAAGTGGAATAAATCCCTATGTAAGAAATGAATGGGGAGGCCTAAGAAAAAGGAATAAATAACTATGTACTATTGAGGCACCATTCAAGAAACTCAAGACATTAAATATATGATCAAATTAGTAACGCTATATTTAATGCAGACTCAATAAATCAAAAATGAAATTGCTAACAAGCAAATAAAAATCACAATACGCCTAAGCAGGACTCACAGTTAGTAATTTTTAAAGACATATATTTTGTATTACTGTGATTAGCAAACCCATGCTTTCAATGGTCTTTTTTACGTTGTGTAAGAAAGAGATGAATACACACATGTTCATGTAGTTGTCCAAAAACACACACTGTTCCCACTCTAACAAGCCAAAATATTTGTGATTTAATATCAATGACACCAAAAACATGCTAACAAAAGAATATTAACTCTTGATAGTTATACTGCTTGCTTTCTTACAGCCCTTGCTTCTCCCCATCCCTTAGGCCTATACAGCTAAGGTCAATGCCAACGTAAGTGCCAGTCCCTCTCAAATCTTACACTTCCTAACGGACGGCATCCAACCACAGAACAGAGTTACAACCTAACCTAATATGATGAACAGCTACAGGTGTCTCTTGAGGTTGCTCTCAGTTAATAATGCTGAATCCTATTTCACTTCTACTGCTTTAACTACACACATCCCAATGACTCTTTTCAAACAAATCCTCTTCTAAACTCCAGAGCAATATTATCAACTACTTCCTGGCCATTATACCTCTGGTTCTTCCAACCAGACCATTTGCCATTACCTTCCATTTAAACCTCCAACTCAGAAATCTATTTATTTGTATATAAATCTATATATCTATAGATTCATATATGTATAAACCTATATATATATATAAACCTGAAATCCTTTCTCTTTCTCTAATTTCCCATATCTCAATAACCATCAAGTCCACTCATTTAACATTTTAAAAATCTCTCCAGTTCACCTATACCTCTCCAGCTCCACTGGTCATTGTTTGAATGTACACCACCATCCCTTTCCCAGGATAGCTCTAACTTTCTAAATGGTCTCGCTCTCAATTGGTGATCCCTCATATCCATGCTCTATACTGTGGTCCCGTGTTTCTTCAAGACTCAATCCGATCCTATTCCAGCCCCTAACTCCAACTGAGATTAAGACCCCAATTTAACAGCAAACAATACCTTTACTGATTTGACCCTTTCTTCCCTCTCTAGTCTTAAATCTCTATTGTGTGCTATAATTATATAGAAATATTTACAGAATTTTTTTAAAAAACACACCATACTCTACCCCTTCTGGGCCCTTGTTTCCTTTTCTCCCCTATTCCTTCACAGCATACCCCACCTCTCCTACCTGCCTGCTAACACCTAGACTCTCTTCCTTGGAAAACCCTTACTCACACTCCTTTGTGACCCCCATTCCTGGGTGGTAGTAAGTTAAGTGATTACCTTTTGTGTTGCCAAGGTCTTCTATAACTACCCACTTCTGACAATGTATTATCATTACTTTGTCTATCTCCTACACTAAACTTCTAGGAGGACATGTTTTGTGTCCATCACTGTTTCCCTAGGATCCAGTATGGGGAGTGGCACATAAGCCCTCAATAACGATTTAGGAAACCAATGTCTAGAAGCGGAAATTACCTTAAGCAACTCCACCACAGTTTCTGCAAATCCAACCACGTACATAGCAACTGCAACAGCATTGGCAAAAGCGAAGATCAGTCCAATTGCACCACCAAATTCTGGCCCTAGACTTCTAGATATTAAATAATATGCTCCTCCTACAGGAAAGGAAAAAAAACCAAAAATACTCAAGTTAGGAATTTAAATGTCAAACAATCTTCTTAATTACACAAAAGAGTTCAGAAAGCACATGCCTTCAGTAAGCACAACTGTTAAATTAATAAGCAAGTGGGTGAGTATATTTTCAGGAAGAAACATCCCAAAAGAATTCTTTACAACCCACTTCATTCATTAACAGTTCTCAACGCCCAGAGAATTCTGCCCATATCAAATATAAAATCATCTGGCTTTTTAAATCCCTATTCTTTCTTCTAAAGCTTAGATTAGAATAGACAAAAGCCTCCTGTTCATATTCAAAGATACCAATATCATCCCCTAATGGCTTTCTAAGTAGTGTTTTAGTCTTAATGTAACTTTTAAAATCACAGTTGAGATGATTGCAACAACCTAAATTGGTATGGTAATTTGTTGGTAACGTGACTACTAAGATTCAAAAAAATTTCCCAAGAAATTGCAAAGAACAGCAGGCATAAGGTGGTACCCTAAATAGATATAATTTATATTTTAATAAATCCTGCCTAAATGTAATACTCGATGAGGACATTAGATGAACTATCATGAAACATGTATTTTTCTAACTTAAATATTAATCAGTATTATGATTTTGAGTCAATCTAATGCTTAGTTGAAATCTCTAAGAATTCTTCTACAATTCTATTTTATTTCTGGCCTCTAGGTCATAATCAAACTTAGTTTTAATAATAATAAAGTTACACGAAGTTATGTGCATTTTTTTTTAGATACTGATGAACTGCTTAATTCTTAAGGCCATAGGAAGAGAAAGGCCATAGGAAGAGGGGCGCCCGAGTGGCTCAGTCAGTTAAGGTCTGCCTTTGGCTCATCCCAGGGTCCTGGGATGGAGTTCCACAACAAGCTCCTGGCTCAGCGGGGAGCCTGCTTCTCCCGCCAGCTGCTCCCCCTGCTTGTGTTTCCTCTCTCTCTCTCTGTCTCTGACAAATAAATAAAACTTAAAAAAAAAAAAGACCATATGATGAAATGCCATTTAACAGCTGAGTATTTCTCCTGTTCTCCCAGTAAAATAAGGATAAATGCAACAAAAAATTCTATAGTTCAATAAAGTACTAAGCATGCAAACTTCATTTTGGAAATACTGTAATACGTTTTATAGCTAATTCTATCGATTCTCTCAAAACATTCTACACTTTAAATTCATCCACCCTAAACTTCCTTAGCTACTTATTTCACCAATTAATAATTTCTACCACTTTGGAAATCGTCAAGAAAAAAATGCAACCTGATCATTTGTAATGACTGATCTTATGGTTTTTAATCTGATGAAATTACTTAGGAATGTCCCAGAAATACTTCTGAACACTAAAAAATTCCAATGGACTTACATAAGGACAAATTTTTTATATCAAATAAAGATCTTAGCCTAAGACATTAAATTCATTATAATTAATCACAAGGAAAATCCCTGAAATAACTCTAATTATCAAGACTATATTTAATATATATGTTCACAAAATTGATTTACACTATTTCATTTAATGCCTATACCAATATGAATTACATATTATTTATCCCGACTTCACAGATGAGAAAATTAGGTCACCATGAAAGGTTAAGTGAAATCCGGGATCTAGCCTGACATCTGGCTCCCTGCCCAGTGGGGAGTCGGCTTCTCTCTCTCCTACCCTCACTCGTGCTCACTCCCTTGCTCTCTCAAATAAATAAAATCTTAAAAAAAAATAAATGAGAATGAGAAACATCACCAATAGGACCTATAAAAACAAAGAATTCATTCATGATGTACTTTATAGTTTTGATTTCAAGTCTCTTAATTACTAAGAAGAAAAAGTATGTATCTTAAGGTGCAGTTAATATGGTGAGACATAATGGGAAGGAGAATTCGCCCTGGAATGATGAATATAAGTAGGCAAATTTTGACATTTCAGAACTATTTTTAAATCTTCTACAATTTAAAATATCTAAACCTTAAAGCCTCACACCTAGTTTTGTTAATTTTTTTAAAGATTTTTATTTTTTTCCAAGAAAATAAAGACTGCATGGATAATAAAGAAAATCTACTCCTGTTGAAAAGCAAACATTCCCTGTCCTATTTCTTTCACTTCTACTCCTGCTTCCTAGAGACAACCAGTTTTAAAAGTATTTTATTATTTTTTTTTTGGTTTTCATCAAAATCAAAGATAGTATTAAAGACCTACCACTTAGACTGGTTTGGCATTTTTACTAATAAGCATAAAGTAGGTGTTTATCCTGAAGATAAAATTTCTATTCTGTTAAAAATTACATTTTACTTAATCCTAGCTAAATTCTGTGATCATTCCCATTTTACATATGAGAAAATCAAGGTGTAGAGAGGTTAAGTAAGTTGACCGAGGTCATATAAGCAGCCAGGGAAGAACTGGGCTTAAACTCAGGTCTGGCTCAAGTCCTTATCATACAATATGCATGACAAATATCAGTCTTTTGTTATGACTGAAAATGGCAACAAGAAGGATGAAGAATTATGAATGATTAAAAGGCATCAACAGACAAAAGTAACTACTTTCTTTCCAAAAAATCTATTTGTCAAACAAACACAGAAGTTAATGTTGAAAAAAAATTCTTCATGGGGTTTTGTAATATGGCTATAAACTACACCCCAACTCCTGAGTGTGCAGGACATAAATGAGTCAGATACTAGAGTACTAAGTAATGATACTACATACACTGGGTTCCATTTTCATGATATATTGATTTGGGGATATATATCCCTATAGCTCTTCCTAAATTTCACATCAATAACCAAAAACCTGACTAGGTTAATCAAGAGCCTCAGATTAAAAATGTATTATTGGCCATAAAATAAGTGTCAGTAACTTTCAAAGATCTTACGTGATACAGTGAACGTTACTGACCAAGAAAGAATTAAATTAAATGTATGGAAGATCCGTAATATCTGTAAATTATGCAACATACTTTAAAGTAAACCACTGGTTAAAGAATAAGCCACAGGGACGTTAAAAAGTACGTTTAATGAATGACAATGAAAATACAACATATCAAAATTAGTGGGATATACCTAATGCAGAAATTATAGAGGAACTTATTCAAATGTTTGTATTAAAATGACATGAAGTCAATGATCTAATAAGAAGCTAAAAAAAAAAAAAAAGAGTAAATAAAACCTAAAAGAGAAACAAAGTAATAAAGAACAGAAACACTGATACAGAAAACAGTAAAGGAAAATCAGCAAAGGCAAAAGTTGTTTTCAAAAACATTAATAAAACTGGTAGACAACGAACAAGACAAAAACAAAAAAGAAAACATAAATAAACCAAATCACTAATGAAAAAAGGGATATACAATTATAAATCCCACAGTCGTTAAGAAGTTAAAAGGTACAATAATCAGTTTATTGCAATGAATATGCAACTCAGATGAAATGGATGCCCAAACTGTGGTAAGAAGAGAAAACTGATTAAATCTTATAGCTAACTAAGAAATTAAATTTTTAATAAAAACCTCCACACACAAATACAAACACATATTAAAAAACACCACAGGCCTAGATACCCTTCACCAAAGAGGAGAAAAGATCAATTTTATACAAATTCTTTCAGAAAACAAAGGAGGAGGAGATGCCAGCCAACATTCAAGATGAGCGTCATCCTGATACCAAAATCTGACAAAGGTTATTAGAAAGAAAGATTTCAGATGAATATTCCTCATGATCTTAGACTCAAAAATTCTTAACAAAATGTTAGCAAATAAAATGTTGCAGAAAGCATAATATCTCTGAGCAAGTGGGGATTAGCCTACAAACGCTAGGTTAAGATTCAAAAAACCATATAATTTATGAAAGTAACAGAATAAGGGAGGAAAACCATATAACCATGTCAGAAGATGTGGGAAAAGCATGACAAAATTCAATATCCACTCATGATAAATATTCTCAGCAATTTGGAACAGTAACTTCCTCAATCTGACAAATGACATCTTCAAAAAACCCACAGTCAACATCTTCTTAGTTGTGATACAATGAACTTATTCTACCTAAGAATGAGAACAGGGCAAGGATGTCTGTTCTCATCACCTCTATTTACCACTGTTCTGGAAACCCTAATTCAAGAAATGAAAAAGAGAAAGAAGAGAGGAAAAAAATTCTAAAAATTGGCAAATATAAGCCGTGCCTATTCACAGATGACCTGTCTGTTTATGTTTATCAAGATCACAGAGTAACGGTGTCAAAATACTACAGCCTATTTTACTTCTCTATATAAGAAACAAAAACGCAGAAAATAAAATTTACAAATACCATTTATAACCAAAGAACATGAAAAACTTAAGGGTAAATTTAATAAAATATAGGCAAAACAACTATACTGAAAAATATAAAACATTACTGTAAGAAACAAAAGATCTAAATAAATGGAGAGATACACCATTTTCATAAACTGTAAGATTCAATATTGATAACATAACCATTCTTCCCCAAAATATTTTTAAGACTGAAATACCAAACCCCATTAAGATTTTATGGGTTTTTTGGTTTGTTTTTAAACAGAAATTGGTACACCTAATTCAAAAATTTATGTAGAAATATAAAGGACCTAGAGAGCCAAAACAATCTTGAAAAAGAACAAAGCTGAAAGACTTAGAAATTATAAAGGGAAGCAATCAACAGTAACTGGCATAATTACTCCCATACTTCTCCCATAACTGGGAGAAACAAACTTATCAAAGGAACAGCATACAGTCCAGACAATACATAAACGATTGATTTTTCAACAATGGCACCAAAGTTAATTCAAAAGAGAAAAGATAGCCGTTTTAATAAATGGTGCTAGACCAAGTAGGTATGTATGCAGGGAGGTAGGGAGGGAAGAAAACCACAATCTCTGTCTCACTAATATGCAAAAATTAATTTGAAACTATTGACAGTCAAAAACCTAAGCTAAAACTATAAAGATTCTAGACAAAAACAGAAAAGAACACCTTCATAACCCTTGAGATAAGCAAAAGATTTCAGGTTACAAAAAAAAAACCCTAGCCATAAAAGAAAACCCAAAAGTATGGATTTCTTTAAAATGGTAAACTTCTGCACTTGGAAGAAAAGATTAAGAAAATTATAAAAGTGATGAGGCAAAGTCAAAAACTGGGGAAAAAAAATACATATATTAGACAAATCAACTGTATTCAGAATATATTTAAAAAAAACACAACTTCCTACAAATAAAAGATAATACAATTCAAAAATCAGCAAAAGATTTGAATACGTTACAAAAGAAGATGTACAAGTGGTCATAAGCACATGTAAAGATGCTTACCATAATTAATCATCCACAAGAATAGCTATAATTAAAAATACATAACAAGTGTTGGTAACAATGTAGAAAGACTGGAAGGCTCATATATTGCTGATGGTAGTATAAAATGGCACAACCACTATGGAAAACATTTGGCAATTTCTTATAAATGAGACATACAAGTACCTCACAAATCAACAAATCCACTCATAGGTAATCTCCCAACATGAGTAAAAACATACAACCACAAAGACTTGTATAAGACTGTTCCTGTCAGCTTATTCATAATAGCCTCACACTAAAAATAATCCCAGTGTCCTGCAATAGGCACTAAATAATTTATTGTTACTATAAGTATACAGTCATAAAATAGAGTAATATATAGTAATGCTACACTACAATGAACTACTAACATATAGAACAACATGGATGAATCCCAGAAACTCTATATTGTGGTGAGACACAAAAAGAGTACCTTCTATAGAACATAATTCCATCCTGGGCTACAGGTGAGAGAATGATTATAAAGGAACCTTCAAATATGATGTAAATAGTATGTATTTTGTTTGAGCTAGGTTTATATACTTAACAAAACGCAAAGAACTGTAAACTTAAAATATGCGCATTTCACTACATGTTAATTTTACTTTAATAATATTGATCTAACGAACTATAAATCTATTATCAACTAACATTTCAAAACTTAAAAACGGTACAAAATGATATAGCAAAAAAATTCATGTGCTAGACTTCAAGAGAAGATTATAAAGGTCTTCAGCAAGTTCATCAACTCATGCTTGTAACAAAAGGAGACAGAAGTTACTTCTAAGCTAGACCATGTGTTAAATCAAAGTTGGTTTTTTTTTCCTTTTTTTTTTTTTTTGAAGTTTTTCTTAAAAGGCAATTAAATCAGGGCGCCTAGGTGGCTCAGTAGATTAGGCATCCAACTCTTGATTTTGGCTGAGGTCACGATCCCAGGATCATGAGATGGAGACCTGTGGTGGGCTTCATGTTCAGCAGAGTGTCTGCTCAAGATTCTCTCTCTCCTTCTGCCCCTACCCTCTGCACGTATACTCTCTCCTTCTCTCTCAAATAAATAAATCTTTAAAAAAAAAAAAGGCAATTAAGTCCATAAATCCATCTACATTTTTTTATAAAACAATCCAAGTTCAGGATTAGCGTCAAACATCTGCCAAATGAACAGAGTTGTGACCCAGATTTTTCTTTGCCACTTACCACCCTCCCTCTCCATTCACTTCTGTGGTTCTTAGGTGTAACGTCACAGAATCCTAGTACTGTAAGGCAATTCACTGGTCATCAGGCCAAACTCCTAATTTTACACGAGGATACAGAGATTCAGCTAAGTAGTGACTTTAAGCAATCGTGACGGATAAAGCCATGAAAAGACCAAAGTGATGTGTTGATTAGTCCTACAAGTAAAATCAACACTAAAATGACTGCCTCATCTATCTCTTATTGTTCTAAGAATTAATTTAAAACTCCTTGGAAAAACTAAAGCCCTATTACAATTCTATTTTAAATTTGGGCAAAATATTAAAAATCTTTTCCCTTGGCTGTTACCTAAAATATAGAATTTCATGAATGGTGTATAAGGGTAACAAAGGCTTTTGCAAAGTAGACAACATTTTATTAAAAAAAAAAAAAAATCGACTTTATCCTGTTTCTTTTTTCAAACAGGAGTCAGTGGATTTGAAACCTCTTTCCAGTGAGCTCTGTCTTGCCAATTTTTGTTATAAAGCACTAAACAATGATTTCCTCAGTTTTTTCTACTAAGAACCATAAAAATTAAAAACCCATAGTTAACCAATGTGAATGTGCATGGTCAGGAGCAACTTTTGATTAGGAGTACATTTATTAATCAATCTTTGTAGAAAATGGGATTATCAGATACAGCTATTATGAACATTCAGAACAAATGAAGTGAACTCAAATGGCACCTTCAAAATAAAATACACAAAGACAAAACCCCCCATGCAACTAGGCAGGAAGGAAGGAGGAGTACTATCTTTTGAACACGCACTCTGCATGTCTGACTAACCATTATGCCACAAAAGAGACATTTCTTAAACCGCACAGGGCTCTTAGAGGTTCTCATCACAAGGTAAATAACGTGTTTTTCTTCTTTTTCCCTTATATTTATACGAGATGATGGATAGTAACTAAACTTACTGTGGCAACTTACTCACAATATATGTAAGTCTAGTCATTACGCTGTAACACCTTAAACTTGTTCAGTGTCATATTTTGATTACATCTCAATAAAACACTAAGGAAAAAAAACTACATATGGTTCAATTTAGTACTTGCTCTTTTTATCTGCTAACATGGACTAGATGCTGTATATTAATGTGAAAATTTTTTTAATCTTTAGAAACACCAACAAACCTGTCCAAGTTAACTTCCTTTGAACTATTTCACCTTCTTTTATTCTAGCATCCTTGCTAAAAACTGCCCAAGAAATCTTAACTGTCCAATATGCTGTTGAAAATTTACAGTCAACATGTGATCCAGCACATCCTCAGTGCCGGAGGTACGGGTATGGAAGTCTGAACAAAATCAAATTTTGACACGTTTTTCTACCAAAATGAACTTCCTCCGAAGAGTAGCTTGAAAGTAATTCAATTTAAAATACAAACTAATGCAACTATGAGGTAGAAAAACACATATAAAATAAGATAAAATTTTAAGGGTAATGGACTCCAGTTAAAATAAAAGTTAATTTGGGGCACCTGGCTGGCGTCTGGGTTTAAGCATCTGCCTTCAGCTCAGGTCATGATCCTGGGGTCCTGGGATCAAGCCCCACGTCGGGCTCCCTGCTCAGCGGGGAGTCTGCTTCTCCCTCTGCCTCTCCCCTCTGCTCATCCTCTCTCTCTCTCTCAAATAAATAAATAAAATCTTTAAAAATAAATAAAATAAAGAATAAAAGTTAATACAGCAACATGACACTGTGAGGGGATAATTTTATGTGTCCACTTGCTCCGTGCTGGTGCTCACATATGTGGGTTTTTTTTTTCCCCAAATACTTTTATTTTTTCAGTGTTACAAGAATCATTGTTCATGTACCACACCCAGTGCTCCATGCAATACATGCCCTCCTCAATACCCACCACCAGGCTCACCTAACTCCCTACCCTCTCCCCTCCAAAACCTTCAGTTTGTTGCTCAGAGTCCACAGTCTCTCATGGTTCATCCCCCCCCTCCGATTGCCCCCAATTCACCCCTTATTTCCTTCTCACAATGTCCTC